>JADHKH010000022.1:0-476348 GCA_019925625.1 Graphilbum ipis-grandicollis
CCTTCCACATTATGTCTTTTCCCACCCTTTTCACAGTAACTATTTCCTACCTACACACAAATTTACACACATTATTCTATGAAAATGCACCCACGAGCACCGAGGAACAGCTGGAGACAATCCCTCTGACCACAGCGAGAAGAGACCCGCAACAAAGCTTTGCCAGCAAATAATATGCGTTATTATCTATTTCGCTTAACTAAAACACAATTTCACCAAGCGTGAAATGACTTAAATCGTCTGCCAAGCGCTAAACATGGGCACCTACACAACAGGAAGTAAACGGCTTTTACGTCGGGTTTCCGCATTCATCCTAAAAAAGCCCATCCGCTGTGATCAAGCGGACTTTTCGCGCTTGATTTCCCCATTCCGTATAACAACCACATGTTTTATCTTAAGGACCCTTTTATGCTTGATAATTCGGCAGCAAGCCTAAACTACTGAAACAGAAGCCGGCGGAGATACCCAGTGACGAAAATCTAGTAAGCACGTCAAGGGATAATCACCAGGATTTGAAGCAGGTCATCGACCAATTAGGCGTCACAGAGCTGGAGTGAGCAGCACGCTTCCGAGAGCCTATCGGAGAGATGGGAATGTGTGCCTTCTCTCTGGGTATGGTTACCCGGACAGGGCACACATATTCCCATTCTCTTTTGACAAGGATTAAGGAGCATGATACCGTACCATGGAGATGTTAAACCTCTTTTGAGGATAAGAGGCCACAAAAGTGTGGCAACCTAGTGTGAGCATGTCGGGATCACCGAGTCTCTTAAAAAATTCTCTTTGCTTAGGAACATACCTGCATACTTTGAGGGCGCAGCACGCTATAACTTGAAGACCTTTGATATTCTTTAGCGGCGGAGGGAAACGAAGTGTGGCTGCAGTTTCACTGGCTGCGCCAAGTCTTATAAGACTATTTTATGGCGGACTAGCCGGTGGCTAAACTTGCCGCACAGCATTTACGGCGGCTTAAGCGAAATTCTTTCTCAATACGGCGGACGACCCGAATCTTTTACCGTCATTAAAGCTGTTGGAGCCCCTATGGAATTCAGTGCGTCTGGCCGCCATGCCAGGGGCAGCCAACGTGTACGCCAACTGCGCTTAATGGTACTGACGCGGGCGGTACCAAGATTTTCCGTTGATGATATACTATCTTAAAGCGATGTCGGGTCGCCGTGGCTGAATGAAGGGGAGGGGGGATCATGTAAAGAGCCAGGCCATCGATAATCTTTCTAGGCACGAGGGTATCGTCCACCCGCCTCAGTATAAAAAAAACAATCATAAATATTCAAAGGCCTCTTGAAGTCATCTATCCCTGCAGGACGTTGTTGTTAAGAACCGTTAATCTTTTCCAACAACGTGCGGCGGGCCGAGTCTAGCGCGGCGCTAATCTTGAAAATCAACAAGATCAAGCTTGCTGTGTGCGTTTATGTCCGTCGATTGTGAGTTAGACTGATCAAAAGGATTCGCGAGGACGATTGGTGTAGAATCAAAAAGCGAGTCCAAGCATGCCGTGGCAGGACACGGCTGTTCCTAAATGCTCAAGTATAGCTCACGCCGCTACTATTTACTCTTTTATAGTAAGCTGTGAAAGCGGTATTCTAGGGCGTTTGGCTAATAAGTAGGAAGAACATATAGCAGGGCGGAATGACTGTCTTTTTGACTCGAGTAAAAAAAAGCGTTGTTGACAAAGTAAAGATCCGGTGGCTCTGGTCGCTACTTTCTTCCGTAGGTGTTGAACAAGTGCACAGCATAAAAGGTCACAAACAACAAAGCTTTTTGTCTCTATCTCTGCTTAATCCCGACTGCTGTCCTCTCTTCCTGGTCTCCACTCTCCAGCGCAAGATGGCTATGATTAGCAATCTTAAGCAATAAATCTTCGAACGTGAACTTGATACAGCTCTTCCGAATGCCTGCTATTAATTTGACGTAGCGGACACCGCATATTTTACAGTATTGGTCCGTTCTTTTCCTTCTTGCGTCAAGAATGGCCCGCCAGAAATGCTTTGGAAAGCTTCGAAGCAGTTCCACAAAATTCAGGCAGTCCCTGTTGAACCGACCAAGGCGTCGAAAGTGCATTTCGTGTACTTCTGTGGCGCTTGTGCAGCCCCTTTGTCTGGTGAAGAAGCGGCATTGGTTATAGACATTATTCATCGCCAAGCGGGACTCTCGGCACGCCGTCCATAAAGCCCCGTCGTCCATAAACATTGACGCCGGAAGCCTGCTATGGCTCATATTCCAGTACTGGTCAAAGTAGTGGATGCAGGGCGGTGGATCGGCGGCGGCTTCCCAGATCCTCCGCCGTATCTTGAAAGGCAGCTCGGGAAAGCGATAAAAGGTTTTTAGTTGGCGGGTGGGCATCTCGCGCTTCGTGGTACTCGGAGCCAATCGAGGGATGTTGTCGCAGGCGGTAATGAGCCTGCAGACAAAATGCAAGAGGCCAAAGACTCGCCTGTAAACATCGTATCTGGGGAAGAAGAGGCCGTAGAACAGCAGCATATCCAGTTCGTGCTCGCCGAATTCGGTATATTCGTGTTCTAGGAGGTGACAAATCTTGGTAAGATGGGCTCGAATACAGACGAGTTGATTGTATATTGTATGCAATAGAGCCCAATTGCACATAATAGCCCTAGTCGGTCGCCAAGGTTGTGTTTGGGGGGGAAGACTGAGGAGCAACAGCACAATTGTACAAGCACGTACAAACAAAATGAAGTACGACAACTACATCACCAAAAGATTATAGTAATAGCAATAAAAGAGTTAAAAGAATTGATGCAAAAAGAGAAAGAAAAATATAGAAGAAAGTAGTTTTAAAAAGGAAGCTACTATTTGCACTATAAATTTGAGCTTATTTACACTATAGTACATCGCCATCGCCCCATATACCCAAGAAATAGCTTTTGATTGGCCCCTTGACTTTTCTACCGCATTTATACGGTACCGTGGCAACAATTCTACTTCCTTTACTCCAGCCTTCTTTACGACTAGCCAGTAATTTGCAGCATTATGACACAGCGCCCGGCCTGTAAAATATAGAAGACTTGAGAACAGTGACGCAACATTTTTACTTGACTAAAGCCGCTTAAAAGCACTATGAAAATTGGGGAGGGCGAGATAATGGTGTACGTTTTACGGCCGCGCCGTTAAAGCGTAGTTAATGTAGAGTACATCGCGGCCAAGGTTGCACTTTTAAAATGACGGTGTATGTACTATAGTGCAAATAAGCCCAAATTTATAGTGTGAATATTAGCTTTCTTTAAAAAATTTGTGCAGAATCAAGAATAACACTAGACGATATATTTTATCACACAAAGTCCAACTTAGAGCAAAAAAAACTTTTCTAAACTTGACCGGCATCGAATAGATGGCCAAAAAAATTTGGGGAGTTCGAGTGCTTCTTGGCCATTTTCGAAATCGCCGTTGTCTTTCCAACGACTCATAAAAGGCGAATTTGACTGAAGAAAGTTGTACAATATTCTTCTGCCTTGCGACTGACCTGTGCGTGTAAATCATGCGACCGACTCTTTGTTACGCTAAGCCCTGTGCCTATTGTAACTGCTGTTTTGTATGGTCACCTGATCAGTACCACGGGAGTATACTCTCGAAAGCTGTCAGTAAAACGGCAGGACAAAAAAGGTTGGCGAAGCCAATATAAAGGCGAGGTTGTGTGCATCACGTGATTATACAAAAGCCACAGCCTTGCCGCCGGAGCCTTGTAAGGCATATAGAGAGTACTACGGAGACAGTGCCATCCTTAACAAAACTGACAATAGAAGGCAAGAAAGAAAAGCATCTTTATTTCGTATACCGTCATTCTCGTCTCTTTCTGGTCCTTTCACCTCCCTATATAGGCCAAGTTTCATTACCCAATGCCACAATCCCCTTTTCCTTATTCTCTCCCTTCTTTTGTAACATTTAGCGCTTAGCTGCTCCAGCAGCACTCAATTGGGGCAAAATACCCTATTTTTACATGTATTGCGACTGGTGGCTCAAAAATGGCCGAATAGCTGAGCACGAAAGTACTATCCTCAAAAGTGTCGTCCAGCGTCTCCGAATGTTTTTTCTTTTTGTCTCTTTTTTATTGTCACCGCTGTTTGCGAATCTGAGAGCCTCCAGGAGTTGAAACAGAATGATATTCTCCCTCGGCTTTGGAAGAGAAACCTTTTGGTAAGAACGATTTAATTGGGGATTTTAAGAGAAAACTGAACGTCACACGCCATTAGACGGAAAAGAATATGGTTAATACAATAAAGAAGAAAACATTTCAGATTATGATTACACCTCGTTTTGCCTCAGATTTTCCCTCTCCATTTCCTACATTCACATCAACAGAGCACCCGCCAGCACCGCCATGACAGCCAGGCTCACGGAGCTCACCGACGACAGACCAGCAGCGCCTGCCGTGAAGGGCGTCTGCGTCGGCGAGGCATGGTACGAGCCATTCGAGGCCGAGCCCGTCGACAGCGAGCCAGTGGCCAATGCGACCGGGACGGTGGCCAGCGTGGACTTGGGCACAGCCACCGCACCCACAGCAACGCCGGACGGGTACACGGCCACGGTCACAGTCGCCACCGGCACAACCTTGCTGGTGAGGCGGGCCGGGCAGTCGGTGACGGTCGCGGCGCAGGACGTGACGGTGTAGTACGTGGTGCTGTAAATGGTGCTGACGGTAGATCCCGAAGCGGTGGCGGTAGCGGTGGCCTCGGCCACAGGGCACACAGTCGTGTACAGGTCAATGACCTTGGTGGTGACCTTGCCGTAAGGGCAGTCAGTGACGGTCGGGGCGCATGACAGGATGGTGCTGGTGACGGTGGTGCGGACAGTGCTGGTGGTCAGGCTGGCAGCAGTAGTCTCGGCCACAGGGCACACGGTCGTGTACAAGTCAATGACCTTGGTGGTGACCTTGCCGTAGGGGCAGTCGGTGACGGTCGGGGCGCACGACATGATGGTGCTGGTGAGCGTGGTGCGGACCGTGCTGGTGGTCAGGCTGGCACCGGTGCTGACACCGGCGGGAGCGCTGGTGGTCGAGTTGGTGAAGACAGCACTGGCAGAAGCAGAGGCAGAGGAAGCAGCTGCGGACGATGCGGCAGTTGTCGATGAAGCAACAGAGACAGAGACGGAGGCGGAAGCACTGGCAGAGGTGCTGGCAGAGGTGCTGGCAGAAGTGCTGCTGGCAGAAGTGCTGCTGGCAGAAGTGATGCTGGTAGGGGCCGAAGCGCTCGTAGAAGTTGCAGCGGCCACACTGGAAGACGAAGTTGTGGAAGAAGTGCTGGAAGTGCTGGAAGGGCACGAGCTGAGCTTCGGCGCGTCACCGTCGACCACCTTGATGACCAAGTCCAGGTAGTTGATATCGCCAGTGCACGTATCCACCGTGTTCTGCTGAGCATAGTACTCGTCCCAGACCGAGACACCGCCAAAATTGGCGTGCGAGCTGTAGGTGGCAATCAGGTCCTCGAGGTCCGACGGCGCGACATAGCCAGAGCCGGAAGCGCTGGTGCTACCGGGCAGGCCAATAAAGAGCGGCGTGTCGTCGTTGGGCGTCGAGGCCAGGTAGGTCAGCCAGGAGTCGTAGTTGAAGCCGCCGCTGACGGCATCGCACACGGGGTTGTTGTAAAACTGCACAAAGAGCGCGTCAAAGGCCACATTGGCCAGCAGGTAGCCCATTTGGAAGCTGCTGTCAGAGTAGGGGCACTGCGGCGCGCCGGTGATGATGGAAGACGGCATGGCGCTGCGGATGCTGCTAATCACACTCAGCCAGGGCGAGGCGTCGGCAAACTTGGTCTCAATGTCAAAGTCAAAGCCGTCGACATAGTTGTGCGTGTCGCCGCTGTCAAAGGGCCGCGGGTAGTCGCTCGTGCTGTCATAGGGACCAAACGCTCCGGCCAAGAACTGGCCAAAGGCCGCGCCGTTGGCCGCCGTCGACACGGTGTAGTTGGACGAGGCCGAGAACTCACCGCCAATGGAAAGCAGGATCTTGGTGCCGGCGGCGCGGCACCGTGCAAAGCCGTCGGTGATCTTGGGGCAGTCTTTTAGCAGTTTCGAGTCGTCATAGTAGCCGGCGTAGCAGTGGTTGGCAAAGTTGTCGCCCGCATAGCCGGAAGAGCCGCCGTTCTCGGGTGAAATGTTGACAAAGGACAGCGTCACATAGTCGACACCGGTCTCGCACACGTCGCCCAAATCGTCGCTGCCACTCTGGCCAAAGTACACGTTGACCTTGCCAGCAGCCATGGCCGCCGAGGCCGATGCGAGCGCCAACAGGACAGACTTTTTGAAAGCCATGATAAAGGAGTGAATAGGAGTGATTAGTAAACGAGTAAATGATGATTATGCGAAAGAGTGTCGTGATCAAGAGATCAAAGAGTGTCGTATTAAGAGATCAAAGAGTGTCGTGATCAGAGATCAAAAGAAAGGACGCAAACCACAAAGGAATGCAAATGACAGAGTCCGCAGAGTGTTGAGTTGTCGGATGAGGAGAGGGAAGAAGAGGAGACAGCCATGGCGAGGCCATCGCCAGGCTATATACGTCCTACTTTGGTCGGGAAGGGGTAAAGAGGTAGTGGACCGAGTAAATTCAAAGCAGAAAGGGGGCAGGCCTTGGCACTTGCACCGCTATGCCTGATGGAGGCCTGTACCTCTCTGGATGGCTCTCTACTGCCGTTACTGGCCAAGGGGAGGAAGCCAACGAGATAAATCCTTCCATCCTACGGCATTCCTATTCATAATGGCAGCTATCCGCTCTCTCTCACCAAAGCATGATAAAAGTGTAAATAATCAAAGAAGATGGCCCGACATCTTGACATCGTGGCGGGCAGCATTCCTCTTCTGCCCTATGTACGCGTTTTACATTCCTCACATCCTGCCTCGCCAACTTACAGCCGGTCAGGCCGTTTTCTCCAGTCTGGAGCAGCTTGTCCCGGGTGAGTATCGCCCAAGCTCACAAATATGCTTACACTATCTTTAGTCGTTAAATTCCACGCGGGACGCCGTCCTGGCCTGGAGCAGGACAGGGGTGTCCACGCTTTCTCGGTAGAGCAAAGGTATCCCGCACAGGCAAAGCACACTGCAATATACCTCATAGCTACCTTTCCAGGGGCGGAGCCGCCCAGAAAGCTTGGCGAAAACGGGCGCATAAATGGCACCTTTCCCGTCCCTAGATAAGCATTGCTCATTTCTGCAAGCCGCCCTGTCTTATCCCCATCTGGACAAGAGGACACGATCAGTTTTCCCCCTCTTTGAAATCGGATGCTGCCGTTTGGTCACGTCATCTCTCATCGAGGCCGTTGTGTCTACAAATAGCTGTAATGTCTGTTTTGGCAGCACCCTCTCTGTCTTTTTCCCATCAGGCAACAACACCAGAAAGTGTCCATCTGCAAGGTACACTACAGCTGATTCAACACTAGTGTGCTCAGCACACTACTTTAAACCGTCTTGGCGGGAAAACGTAAAATTACCCCTGGTCACTTTGATCGCGTAGTGTTGTAGTAGTAAAATCTTGCGCAATGCTACGCCGAAAATGGATAGGAATGCGAACAACGGGCCATATGATGGCGGCTGCCCACCTGCAACCTACTGTAACACTATGTCGTAGCCTACTAGGAAGCTTGTAGATTGGTAAAGGTATTCTTTTGGCCCGAACATGGCAGCCTTTTCCAAATTAATTCGGACGTGCAGAATCGCCAAGAGGTGCATACCACATTTCCAACAGTTGAGTAGGCCTTGATTTATCCGTCAGTCCCGTCGTCGTGTTGCTATTACTTCCTAATAGATCCAGTCTTTGAATAATTTGAGGCCAATGAATACAACCAAAACCCGAGTACAGTCAAATGTACCTGAAATTACGGCCCTACCCATTCTGCTAACTTCATTTCGATCAATATGACTCTTATTCTTTCTCTCCTTCCCCGGCCCCTACTCCGCAATGTGCTCCGTAGAGATGTGGCAGATGAGGCCCTAGTGTACTTTGCAGGCCTTTTCCCGTAAACGACCCAATAAAAGCCCAATGAAGGACATTCCGCAGCAACGAGCTACTGTTCCCTTCTGGGCCACTGAGGCCAGCCATAGTCCGGCCTTTCAGGTCCGCGTTATTTGTAAATATGGCGGTCTAGACATTTTGCTCCGGCATCCCCATCCAAGGGCGGAAGGATTGGATGAATCGGGATGCACGCCAGCGCGTCTATTCCATCGCATCCTTTCGAATCTGTGGTGGACGAAGGATTGGACGAAGGATCAAGGTCAAGAACAGTGTTGACTGCGCGGCATATCCGCGTCGAGCTCGCCTCGTAAGGCGGGCATAGTTCTATTTTTTCTCATATTTTCTGTCTTGCTGCAACTACCGACGAATAAAGGTAAACATGACAATAAAAGTGTGCATCGAGCAGGCACTATTTGCTGCCAAAGGTTGGATTCCTCAAAAGGGAACGTATATGTTAAAGTAGGAAAACTCTCGAAACGCAAAGTGATTGTCATAGTTAGATAAGAGTGCGTTTTTGCATACGAAACCGACGCGGGAGAGCAATGTTTACAGGAAGTCAGGCTCCAGTTTGCCGCCCGTCTCAGTTCGTCCTTGCTTCGCAAATATACAGGTTTTTTGCTTGACTGAGACCGTTTGACTTGTGTGCAGCAGATCCGGCATCGAAGCTGAGTGGCAAATACAGCGGCGATCAACTTCGGCGCTCGTTCCGTCCTTTACAACTGCAATAGACGGCAGGAACTGGGAACGGTTGAAAAGCTGAAAGTGACAGTGACATACCTGCAGCTCTGAACGTTAACTTGAGACGGCGAGATCCATATCAAAGTGGCGCAAATATGAATCAAATCACATTTTATGGAGGGAAAATGATTAATTCTTCGCTGTAAACTAAAACCAACGTGGCTCAGCAAAGAGCTATTGTTCTCATAGATGTCTTCATCTTGCAACTGAAAACAAGTCTTCTCCAGCGTCCATCTTTCCAGCCGATCCGACCAGCGCCCAACGGCTCTCAACTATCCTCGGTCCCAGTCCTGGTGTCTTCTTTTTAAAACATTGTCCTCCATCGTACAAGTGTCGTCACTGATGTCCTTTTGTAAATTTATACGGGAACAACCCAAGGCCATTTCGATTGCGTCATGCTGGCTTTTGTATGTTTTGGCTTTTAATCTTCTCGTTTCTTTGATTTATTGTCTATTCAAACAGTAAGTAATTTGAAGGACAGCAACTCGCTCCCATTGGAAAACACTTACGGAGGCAAGAGGAATTCGCCCCAGGAGCTCGAAAGGAGAGCAGTGCCAATCTACCGCAACACGTCAGCACAACCCCTACACTTTTTGTTCTCTCCCGCTGCGTCTTTTCATCTTACTGCGAAAGCGGCAATGCTCCGGACAAAAGAGGCATTCTCGGGCGACGTCAAAGAATCGTATGTAGACTGGAAGAAGCCCTTGGACGGCGGAGCTGGCGATGCCTTCTCGACGTGGACGATACGCCTTGGCTGGTACATCTTGGCTGGTGTCGCAGTACGTCAACTGGATAAGACGGAGAGGAGGGTTTGCAAAAGTTGGTGTTGCGAAAGGGTGCGGGGTGAAGCGTGATGTCAATGGTAAATCTCGAATAGGAAGATGAAGTTTTTCTAGGCCAAAAGATCAACCTTGCCGTTCTGGCTCCGTTTTTTTGTGCCACACAGGCCCATGTATGTGGCGCAATTCTAGGCCCACTTTAGCTTAATAACGCGATGCTGGATTCAAGGTAGTAGCCCTTATTACGGCACGTGTTCCCCGCTAAATATGCTCCTATGCTTAATACAGCTCCGAGAAGCCTCGCTTCTACGACGTATTATTTACACGAGATCGCCGCCGAAATTGTTGTTTACGGGGTAATAGTGGGGTATTGTCAGCCTTACTTCTCCTTGACTCTCAAAAAGTGTTGTCGTACAGTCAAGGACATTGCGAATTGAGAGAAGCCCCCTCGAGATGGCCACAAGAGACGAATCTCCCGGGCCTGGCGGCTTTCTGCGGAATACTGGCCTGCTCTCGCCCACACCAAGCACGCGGTCATCTGCCCGTTTGCCATCGCTCCAACTGCCGCATCCTCGGGCGCGTGCTTTGAAACCAGGATCTTTCAAGGAAGACCTTGTTCGGCAGCACGTCAGCGACCGCTTGTTGCGCATAAGCCGCCGCTTTGTCAAAAAGTATGCTCTGGTGGAAGAAGACGACCAAGTTGTCGGCTACAAGTCCATGAGCGAGCTCTGTCGCGATGTCGAAGATGTCATCAACATTCTGTGGCTATCAGGAACACGTAAGGCAGTCTCCTTTTCTTTTGCATGTTTAATGTTTTTGTACATGTATTTGATGCCGTTAACATTACCAAAGCCAATTTACAAGTCCCCTATCTTTTAAACGTGGCCGTGGAGATGATCACATGGATGGATGGTTTTCAGCCGTCACCACGGGCCACCTTTTCCGTTCTCCGCAAGCTTGACCACTGCTTTGCCAGCCTGCTTTGCGGCGAGGATGTCGACAGCAAGGAACCCCTTCCAGGATTTGAGCGGGGACTTGGGGCAGGTGCTACGCGCACCGACATGATTCGCTGTCGCAGCACGGCCGAGCAGACCCGTGTGGCCGTCGTAGAAGTCATGGGCCGCGGGCCGCCAGACCCAGCGGACGACAATGTCTCCTACCGCAGCCAGCTGACATTTATGGAGCCCACTACGCCAACAACGCCGAGGGGTAACGCCGAGAGACAAGGAGAAACGGAAGAAGACGAAACCGAGGCGACCGATGGCGAAGGGACGATTAAAGAGGAAGAAGAAGAGGAGGGCGATGACGGGGACGATGGCCAAGATCTGCACATGGATGTCGCCCGCGTCTATGAGCTGACTCTTGTCAAACTGGGCGAGATTCTTGGCGGTGATCAGGCCGGCACATTTAGACAAAGTGTCTTTTAACGAACGCAATCTGGTTTCACAAAACAAATCCATTAAGAGCCTGAGGCTGCTCTTGCTATCGTCGGATTCGTCTTCCGGTATGCCTAATCGCCATAAATACCTTGGAACCAGTTGTGACCGGCAATATTTCGAACAGGAGCAAGCCCAGTTTTCATATACGGCCCCGGGCGTCAGTGTATACCGCCCGCCTATTTGTATGCACACTCAAAGCTTAGCTCAATATCTCCAATGCGTTTTATTGCATTCTGGGCCAGCTTAACACCACTCACAGAGTTGGTATGTCGGGCCAGCTAAGCAGGCGGTACTCGCCTGAAGGCACGGCGTCCATACTTGCAAAATTCAACTCCCTAAACCGGTTGCCACGTCGTCCGCATTCCCATGATGATGGCTCAAGCTCTCACAGTCATATTGCCCAGAGGCAATGGCCTGCGTTAGCCTTGATAGCACACTCTTATTTCGGAGGGGTCATCATTCCAAATGAAGAAGCCTAAGTGAAGATGATCTTAGCCTGGAAATTCAGGCTGGTCCAGTGACTCATTTGCCACAGCTTCGTGCGAACCAACATGGGTTGCACAGAGTGCAAGGCGGCCAGATCCTTCCAGGCCTGAACAAGGCCAGAATCTAACAGTTTGTCAACAGCCCAGGTGGCGTACAGCGAAAGGATTAGCGGATTGTGACAAAGCGGAAGACGCAGGCATGTGCCGATCTGGCGGCGTACCAAATATCCGCATGAACATGGCAGCATCGCAGGCGAACGCGAGCTGTTGAATCTGCTCATTGGACGATGTGGAGTGCAGCGTGGGCGAGGTGAGGGACAAGCAACGCAGACGCAGTCATTGCAAAGGTCGAGTGTGGGTGGTGTTGCTTGGGGGGGGGCAGCTGGAAGAAGGCATCGGCGTCGGCGGAAATCGAGAGGGGAAGAAAAGGAAAAGAAAAGGATGATGAGTAAAATTATTGATAAATCTCTTTCTATGCAGATCGAGTTCTCTTCGTTGATAGGCCTCCACTGTGCGATTCAAATTGGTAAAGGAACTCTTCCATGACAGACGGGTGGATGAGTCGATAAAACTCCAGGCGTATCCGCAAGGCATTGCCACTTTTGGCCAAAGTCTTTTTGTCTTGCGGGCTCTGAGTTGAAGTCCGAGGTAAAGGTTAACGGCTGGGCGCCAAAGACGCGCCTTGTGACGGAAGTGGTGGTGTTGTTCTGAGTAAGAACTCGTCTTGTTTTCCGAGCCTCTTGCTTGTATGCTTCTGTGAAGTGTCGCTACTTCTCTTGTAGATAAAGTATATAAGATTTAGGTGTCACGGATCATATAGAGTGAATCACGCGGATAATAAACAGGCAGATCCAGCTGGATTCCCCAGAGGTCCGTCCTCTCAGACCACCCTTTGGAGATTTCCTCGCCGACAGGGTGGAAAGCAGGCTAGTAGTGCCATTCTTGACGTCCTCGGCTTACCTGTCTATCGCAGCCTCGTCTTCGTCTCTATGAGATACAGAGTGGTCGTATGCAACAAGGCCGATTTGAAGCGACAAGACTTTTAAGTAGGTCACACGGAACACGTTCTGAACAGCATGGCTAAAGTAGGGGATGTCTTCACTTAGTAGAGAGAGAGTACGAAACGAGTTCCTCTCAAAAAAGTGCTGCCATTCTCGCGAGACGATGGCATAGGTAGCCACTTGGCTTTTGGAGCAGAGCGGAACAAGGCTGGCCCTTTCAAGGTGAAAAACATCCTCAAGAATCGTGAGCCGAAGCTCCACAGGAAGCTTTGTCCAAGACGCCATGGCTCGTAGAGGACCAGGTGGATTTTCATACAAATGGAGTCGTGTTTTGACTTAACACAATGTCCAGAACTCTATTACCAAAGCAAAAACACATGACACAGATATTTGGTAATAAACTTGAAACCACAGGACCATTTGAGGTCCCTTGAAAACATCAAAAAACATTGAAAATTATCTGATTGTTATTGAAGTGTCGAGAATAAAATTATCTGATGTGAGCACACATATCGTGACATCTCGGTGCAAAACAATCATTTCCGAATCGGGATTAGCACCACTCCTACCCTATCAATGTCCCGAAATGGCATGTGGTCCACTTTTATGTATGCCTTAGGCATCCGCCCGCTCTCACCCAACGGAAAGAAAGTCTTGCAAAAAGTCTGCAGACTGCAGTTTCTGTCTGATTGCAGTATGTACAGCTATAAAAAGCCGTACATGGCAGCCGTTTACATTTTAAAGAAAAGCAAATACTGCACCAGACAAAGCATGATCTCGTCGCAAAAAAATGGCCTCCACCCAACTAAACGGAGCCCTAGCACTAGCAGGGGTAGCGCCAAAGGGCCAAAAGACAGGCTAAGGGCGCACGGCCATACTGGGTGGCATTGAGCACCAGGACATGATGTGTGATACTTCGTGTGATTATCGCCCGCACAATGTAAAGGCATTCTGCCTCATGCAGCCAAAAGCTCAAGGAAAGCCCGACCGACATGCGATATCACGACACCGCACAAGAGGCAAGAAGCACCTAGTTTCGTCCATCGTGCTTTCCTTGCCGAGTCCCGCGCCGTCACATGTAGCGTCTACCCTGCGAACACTTATTCGTCGACGGACTCGGCCCTAGCGCATTAGGTTACCAATAAGTAATCGGCCATTTTCCCTTGACCCAAATTATCCGTAGAGTTAGGTTTTTTTTGTGCCTGTCTCGCGCTTTCCTTTTTTTTAAACGCCAGCGTCAAAAAATAAGGAGGTCAAAATCAAAGAGCATCGGTAATAATAATCCACGATACGTATCAGTATCTCTTCTAATCTTTTAGCCCACTCTGCTAAAAGCATCAACCCTTGTCTTTTCTTGCCGTTGGCCGCCGCCACAATCGCCTCCCCCTCTTCCCCCATTACCAAGACTAGAACTACCAACCCATTGCCTCCTTCCTCTATTACAATTTTCGATCTAAATTTTTTATATCCATATTTTCTCCTCCCTCCTCTTCCCCTCTTTTTTCTCTTCCTTTTTTTTCCTTCTCTCCCAACCTCACATTCTCATTGTCTCGCTCCCACCATCTATAACACTCTCCATTCGGGTTGTTGTCGGTGTTGCTGTTGGAAGAAGTTGTCGTGAAGGACGAAGTCGCAAGGCAGAAGTTTTGGAAGGCTACTTTTTTACGAAAGTCGTTGATCAGGTTTGTGCTGCCTTCCTTTTGTGTTTGTCTATGCTTTCTCTTGCGCTTCCGTTTTCCACATTTTGCGCAGCATTTTTTTGCGCAGCATTTTCTTCGTTGCGTCTTGCCTTGTCTCGTACTGTGTGCGTGCACAAAGCACTTCTCATCATCTTGGCCTCGCTTTTCCGCCACGACGGTCATCGCTGCCACTCACCGCAATTCTATGGCGACTCTATAGCACTGCTTGTGCCGCAGCGCCTCTTACTTCACTCTATCTATCTCGGCTTTTTACACTATTCAGTTGTCTGTCGAACGCTTTCACAACTGGTCTGCGCAGCGGCTTTTTTTTACATTTTACCCGCAATGCGCCAGGGAGTTGGCCCGCTTCCCACTTTTTTTCGCGGCATCCGACTTCTACATTTGATCACTGCCTCCAACAGTAGCGCTACCACTCGGCGTCGAGCCGAAATGAATTTCTCTCGTGGTGTGCTCTTACCCATGGGAACACTCGGGCGACAGTCTATCCGCCGACATTGTCAGCCGATCAAAGCAGAAGTGGAACGGGAACAGAAAAAAACCCAGCATACATTCTGCTTTCGTTTTACAACATATCCACTTTGGCTACCATCCTGGCCATTTTCCAAACCAACACGGGCACCGATTCTTTGATGGCCTGCGCTTCTCACAGCAAATCCAAAAATACTCTCGCGCCGTCTATCGCAATGGGCCATAGGCGGGTCTTAGGCGGCGCGCTCTCTTTGTTCAGCCCTCGGGCAGCCGACTTCGGTGCAGCTTTACGACAAAGAGCAGAAGAAAGACGACGGGCAGCTTTGTTCGGAAAGCCTCATGCGGTACAACAGCCGCTGCGACTGCAAGTTGGCCTGAGCAACATACTACCCGAGCTGTGGCCTGTCGGTCTACCAGGGCATACATTGTTGTTGGCGGACACCACAAAACTATGACCCTCGAGTGGCGACAAGTTGTGCCTGCTCGCTTTCAAAGACTGCTGAATTTGCTACCAGCAGACTTTCGGCGGCGGTTTGCAGCGTTCCGTTTGAACCCATTTTCGAGATTCAAAACACATGTTTTCTTTTCCAGGGCCGCACACAGACGAGACAAACGACATGCGCATTTTTGTTTATTGTCTATAATTTGCCTGCGCATGTACTTACTTCGGCTTGCTAATACATTTCTACCAGTCAATATCAGACATCATGTCTCTCTCTCGACGTGCTTGCTACAAGTGTGGCAACGTTGGCCACTATGCCGAGGTCTGCTCGTCCGCTGAGCGCCTGTGCTACAACTGTAAGCTTGCGTCCCACATCCTCCCGGTTTACTTTTCTGTCGGGCGACTTCTGTTTTTCTGACGGTTCACTGACTCCCCTCTCAGGCAAGCAGCCTGGCCACGAGTCCAACGGGTGCCCTCTGCCGCGCACTACCGATGCTAAGCAGTGCTACCACTGCCAGGGCCTCGGCCACGTTCAGGCCGACTGCCCGACTCTCCGCCTGACCGGCGGCGCCACTGGCGGCCGCTGCTACAACTGTGGCCAGCAGGGCCACATGGCTGTGAGTTTTCCCGATGTCATGTGGCTCGCGGCGCTTATTGTTGATCGCTTACTAACAAATCCAGCGTGCCTGCCCGACTGCCCCGACTCCCGGCATGGGCCGTGGTGTCCAGGCGCCTCCCCGGGGTGGCTTTGCCGGCTACGGCCGTGGCGGTTTCGTCCCGGCCGGCCCCCGTCCCGCTACTTGCTACAAGTGCGGTGGCCCAAACCACTTTGCGCGTGATTGCCAGGCCCAGGCCATGAAGTGCTATGCTTGCGGCAAGCTTGGCCACATCTCGCGCGAGTGCACCGCCCCCAACGGTGGTCCCCTCAACACGGCCGGCAAGACCTGCTACCAGTGCGGCGAGGCTGGCCACATCTCTCGTGATTGCCCCCAGAAGGCCACCAACGGCGAAATCAGCGCCGAAATCCCCATTCCGGATGCTGTCGCCACCGCTGCCCCCCCTGTTGTGGCTGCTCCTATTGCCCCGGTTGCTTAGGTGTCTATCGGCGATTATATGAGGACTGCGCTGCACTGCCATCAGGATGAGAGACGACCACAGCAATCTCTTGTTTCTGTGGGGGCTGGATATTGAACGACCCAACACATCCGACTATTTATGCTCGTCTCTCGTCTCCCTTTCCACCACCCCTGTCTGTTCTCGTCTATTTCCCCACGCCTTTACACTACATCCTTCTACTGCTCTCACAGCATGGCTGGTGTAAACTAGCTTATTTCACTTTGTCATTGTCTTCCCCTCAAATTTTTGTATTGGCTTTATTGTCCAAATCCTGCGTTCAATGGCGTCATCGGTTCTTCCTCTCATCTCTTAAAACATCGTTGTTTTTCTGGAACACAAAGGATTTTAAAAAGGGAAGAAAAAGGGGGAAAGGGGCTTACTGATTCTCGCTGGATGTCTTTTGAAAAAGATGAAAAGTTTTTTTCATGTCAAGGTCAGCTTTCTACGTTCGTACTGTTCGAGTGAGGATGAAGGAACAAATTTATTTGTGTCGGTGCATCTTGGAGCTAGAAAGACGCCGCACAAATTCTTCTTTGGAACAAGGGAATTTCGGAATATACCCTGGGAAACGATTTATGCTAAGAGAACCGGACTACGATTCTGTTACTGAGGTTCTATAATGCTCTTTTTTATTCCTGCTCTTTTGAAGCACGTGACGGATCAAATCCGTAAAAGTGAATGTAGTCAACTACACCAAGTCAATCTCCAAACAAAATGCTGAAAAAGCGCAAGGTGTTCTTCCCTGAATTATCTTGGAGAGAATTGAACTAGAGTCGGTGACTGGTCATGGCATTCACCAGTGGTTAGAAGTCACAAGGGATAAGTTTCGTTCGACGAAAATCATGGATATCAGAGAAATACAAGTAAAAGAATCGAAAAAAGCCAAATTCCCTTTCCAGGGTCTCATAAAATATGTACAAGAAGTCATGGTGAAAATAAGGAAAGATTGGTAGCAACGGCTGGGGAGAAAATGATCTCGTTTAGCTGGCGTAGGCAGCAACATATTGGACCTCCATCATGCTGCCGTAGCCCTCGAGTGTTTCGCTGTTTGCCGGGCCCCTATGATGTTAGACAAAGATGTTCAAGACGGGAGAAAAGAAAAGCAGGACAAAACTTACGGCCAAGAGCCGCCAACGGCGACATTGAGAATCAGGTAGTAGGGGCTGTGGGCCAGGACGCTCCAGGTGGCCTGGTCGCCAATCTGGGAGCCGGTCAGGGTGCTAAAGATGGCGCCGTCGAGCATCCAGGTAATGGTCTCGGTCTGCCAGTTGCCCGAGGTGCGGTCCCACTCGAGGGCCCAGACGTGGAAACTGTCGTCGTTGTTGGAGGGCATGCTGGCGGCGCCCTGCAGGCCGGTCGGCTGGTTGCAGAGGCCACCCACGGCGGTGTCGCAGTGGGCGGTGCCGTAGGCTGTCAGCTGGCCGTTGATCTGCTCGAGGATGTCGAGCTCGCCGCAGAGCGGCCAGCTGGTGCCTTGGCGCATGGACTCGCCCAGCATCCAAAAAGCCGGCCAGATGCCCTGCTTGTTGGCGGCCGCGTTGCCGCCCATGCGGATGCTGGCCTCGATGCGCGTCTTCTTTCCGGCTTCCGGCGTGACGGAGCCGGTGCTCTCCAGCCGCGCCGAAGTCCAGCCACCGGCCACGGAGCTATCCCGCCAGGGCACCAGCTGCAGCGTGCCGCCGCCGCTGATTTGCACGTTGCGGTTCGAGTTGGAGTAGGTCTCTTCTTCGACGTTGACGCCAAGGTTCTCGTTCAAGACGTTCCACTTGCCCGTGTCGGGCGAGGCACCCGCGCTTCCCCAAAAGTTGTCCTGCCAGAGCGCGGTCAGGCCGCTGTAGCTAGGAATGGAACCGGCAGAGGCCAGGGCCGGCAGCAGCAGGGCAAAGAGTGTTGTCGGTTGGAAATGCATCTTGTTTTTAAAAAGGACAGAATGATTGCAAAGAGGGTATCGGGTTTTGCGTTATTTGCAGATGTGCTTGTCTGTGCAGTATGTGGGCGTATGTGCTCCCACTTGTCGTGTAAGTGAAACCGGGTCGAGCTCACAAAAAGGAAAGGGGTGTTGGTTTGAAGTGATTGAAGTTGAATGGCTTGCCAAAGAGCAAACCTGTGCAATGGTAATGCAAGAGAGTGAAAGGAAAAACTGGTGATGGAAATTGGTAGAACTAGCTACCTCTGAGCCTGCAGACAGGGGAGAGAAAGAAGATTTATATGTCCAAGATCCGCAAGGCCCTGAATAGACAAGAGATCCGGTTAGTGATGCGAGATGGCTGTGCTGGAAGCGTATTGCCAAGAGACCCAACGTCCAGATGCAGAGACAAAGCGGGCAGAAAGCTAAAGCTGATAAAGGAGTGTAAGGCGGGCTTGATCAAAGCAAAGAAAAGAGGCAAAAATAGGACCAGCAAAGTGCAAAGGAGTGACTGAAGAAAAGGCCGGAACGGCAAACCGAGCTCAACTTGGAGAAGAACGAACGAAAGAGGCAAAAGAGAGCCAGGATAAGGATCCAACAAGACAAGAAGAAGCGGAACCCGAAGGGACGAGCAGGACGGGTAAGCCCATGATCATATATACTTTGCAAGCCATTGCATCAGCCCGATTAAGAAGGGCAAAGCTAGGACGGGGGAGATGAGGGGAGGGGCCGCCAACGGGAGGAGGCATCAAGCCATCAGCCAAGGAGACGTCTCCACGGTCGTTGGCCCAAGCCGTGGGAGAGGGTACACTACATGACGCAGGCGTGAGCCAAAGGCAAGATTGTGAAGACGGATGGAAGAAGGGGGAGAGGCCAAGCCGAAAGAAGCAAGTTGCATTTGGAGCCAAGGATGTCTCCCAGCAAGACGGAAGGTTTCTCGTGGCTTTGCCTTGGGCTATGGAGGGGAAACGTAAGCACTCTCATGCAAAAGCCAAGACTGGCAGGCGGCTCGACAGGGGTAAAGGGAGGCATGGCGGTTCCGATTGGAGTCTTTCCTGGCAATGGATCGTGAAACAAAGACAGAAGATGATGTTGGTGTTTCTAGGCCAGCCGCCAATGAGCAGGCTGTATGCGTCTACACTATTCACTAGCGGGAAGAGGCGACGACGACCGTTGGTGGCTTCCCCCTTATCCATTCAGAATGGCCCCTTTAAGATGTTTTTACTTTCTTTCTTCTCTTTCCGTCCTATTTCTTTTACTCTCTTTGTGCCTCTCAGGTTAAACTTTTTTTCTTTTTCTTTTTCTTCTTCATTAAACTGCCCTGACCTGTGATCGAATGAGCGCGTCACGCAATTTCAAAGAGATGGGCACCGGGCTATTTTCCGAGGGCAAAACCCAAAGGCTCGTTACTCCCGGCCATCTCCAATCATCTCCCATCACTGCGACTCTGACCCTTGTGCCCTGGAAATTTCCAATCTGACGGGCCAAGCCGGGCTAGGCAGCTTCTTTTCTCCTGCGCCCGTAGTGTAGTATAGATGGTGGATTGGGCCCAGCAGGGTCGGAGCTGCAAAGTCTAGCCCTGGCGGCCGTAAATTTGCGCAGTCATACGCTACAAACAAAGGACGCGCGGTGAAGAAGGCGAGGCTCCGTTTCAAATATCTGGGCACCCCCTATTCAGACCAAAGCAGTACCTATATTGGCCTGGCGTTTGCCTCGCGAAGGAAACCCGAGAGATGTCTACGATGAGGAGCAGTGAAAGAGACGGCCGTCTTTGGGTCGCTTTGTTTCGCTTGAAGGGACCCGTTTGCAGAATAACAAGCGCACAATAGCGGTGCTATTTTTACAGCATAAGCATCCAAGGAAAGTGGAGAGAAGCGAATAAAGACGACTGTTTCTTTCTTTTCTTTCAGTTATGCTCGACATCCGATCCGGACTGTCTTCAGTGCCTGCGTCTCTGCGAATAGACTAGAAAGCGCCAAGTAATCGAACAGCGGTAAGATGCCAAAAAGAGACAAACTTTGCTTTTGATGCCTATTAGAACGCATAGTTGCGCCAGACAAAGATCTTGCCATCAAGCCTACGCACCTTGAAGCTGTGAGATGAGCATATGCTAGCAGATGGATTCGACGAGAACAATATCAATAATCACCCTTGTCTACGCGCTTTCTCTTCACATTCAACCTGAGAGATGTGTTGTTTCGGCCAATGTTTCATGTTTCAACGGGCGCTCAGCCAATGCGATTGCAGAACAGTGAAATACCACAAATTAGGTCTTTAGTTCCAATCAATGTTTGCACTAATTATGGACGAAAGTTCTCACGGACCCGCTGGCTGAGGTCTGCGACTAATCCTCTGCCTCTCACGTATGTTTTCTTCTTCGCTTGGCAGGATAGGTGTTGGGACTGCCAGGAACAATGCGAATCGGATGCCGGCGCCATTGTGACGACTGGATGTACGAAACCGTCTCTTGTCAGAAAAGACTGCCAGACACCGGAATAGGCGGACGGACGGGGCAGAAGGCTATACCTCTTCTGGTCCTGAGCAGGATATTGCCGGCAGGCCATTGCTTGTCCCAGTTTTCATCACTCTTGCAGTTCTGCAGTGCGGGCGGTAACGATATGTCGGCCGAGCTCACACAGGTGTAGGGTTTTTGCAAAACAGCCGAAACCGGTTTGATTTCGCTAGAAAGAAAGATAAAAGCCTCGCCAACCGTAAACGCCGTTCCCCCCCAGACGTCCCCGTCGTGCTGTGGTAATTACAAGGTGCAGTTGTGTGTGTTTCCTCTCGGCTTCAAACTCGCGCTCTACCGTGCCGGCGGCCGTCCCAGACGGCCCATCTCGGCCGGGTGCATGGGCAGGAGGGATGTAGCGGTGGCGGCTGGGCTCGCCGTGGTCGTCGAGGGCGCAATGGAGCGCGGCTGGGCCTCGACGACGTAGCTGACGCCGTCCTCGGAGGCATACGAGGGCGGGCGGTGGGCTGTGCCGTCCTGGGCGGGCGGTTCCTCCTCGGCCAAGTCCGGCATGGCGTCGTTGCGCTTCCAGTAGAGGCGATCGGGGTCGACACGCTGGGGGTTAGAATGAGAAGAACAAGGGAAAGGATCAGACGTACCACGCTCTCCCGCCATAGCCCGTAGGCCGGCGGCTCCGTCTTGGCCGCAATGCTGTCGATGCCGGCGGCTTCCTCGTCACGAGCCAAGACCACGTGGATCGGTTCCCGCGGCACCGCATAGCCGCCCGGCGCAAAAGCGTCTGGGCCCGTGGCAAAAGGGCCCTCGCCGCGGCGCATGCGGCGGCGCTGCTCGTCCTCGTTGTCGCGCTGGCGCAGCGACTCGGGACGCGCCACCATGAGGCAGAGACGCACGAGCCCGTGGCTAAAGACAATGGCGCCGGCCAGAATGACGAGGATGAGCAGCACGGAGAACTCGTTGTTGGCCACGTTGCCGGTCAGCAGCAGGCCCAGGTACACGGCCAGCATGAGGGCGGCAAACAGGCCGGAGACGAAGCACTGCAAGATCTGGGAGCGCATCCGCCGGGACTGCACCCAAGGGAAGCAGAAGAGGAAGCGTTTGGGCGGGGCCTCGGGGCTGCGACGGGGACGACGAGGGTGGCGACGGGGACGGCTGGCGGTGTCGTCGGCGGCGGTATCGTTGTCCCGGTGTTGCCGACGCCGGCGACGCTCCGACCGGTCCTCATCGCCTCGCTGGCTGCTGGCCCCCTCACTCCGCTGCCGGCCATCCTCGGCCATGTCGGCCAAGAAGAGCTCGGCCTGGTCGGCGCCGTTGAACCGTCGACGGGTGCGGCGGCTTCTACGGCCGTCACGGGCACTGCGCGCTTGCTCGGCCTGCATCACCGGCAACGGCATAATCGGCAGAGGCATGGTCTCGTACGGCGGCTGCACAGGCTGCGGCAGCGGGATGCGGCTGGCCGAGCGTTGTGGCCGTTCGAGGCTGAGAGGCCGTGCGGCGGCGCGCGTCCCGTGCTGGCTGGCAGACGGCAAAGGCGGAAGGCCGTCGGGACCAAACTGCGGCGTCTTGGGTGAGACGACTGGGTTGCCGGTCTCGACGCGGAGACCAGAGGCCGGGCCGCGCCCCCCCTCCAAATCACTCTCCGACGACGAGATGGAAGCGTCCGAGTAGTCGTCCGAGTAGCGGCTGCTCACAGGACGAGGCCGGCCTCCAAACGGACGACTCACAAACGCAGGCACCGGCGGCCGGGGCAGGTCGCCAAACCGGCGCAGCACACTGCTCACAGGAGACGCCCGGGGCGATGGCTGTACGGGCAGCGGCTGCAGCGGCTGCTCTCGATACTGCGGAGGTGCCGGCCGAGTCTCCTGCATTTCCGGCTGGACTTGCTGGCGCTCGAGATCGGCCTGGTCGGCCTCTGTCTGGCGGCGCAGAAAGTTTTGCCGTGCGTTGCGGAAAATGTCCATCTTGAAAAGTTTTGTCTGTACTTGCTTGTTGTGAACAGCAGAGAGAGTAGGAATTACCGTCGTTGCGTCGTGGTCATGCTTTGTTGGGTTAGAAAAGAGTCTTCAGAGTACCAACAGCCAGCTGTCGTCTTCTGGCCGGAAAGGTGGTTTTCTTTCGACGGTGAAATGCTTCGTGTTGGCTTATAAGAATCCCCCGGGGACGAAGAGTATACAGAGCGATGGAGGAGGAGGCACTGGAGCGCAAGCAGAACGAAATACAAGAGCTTTGGATCAACGAAAGCGAAAGAGTCAAGAGAAGAGAAGCGAAATGACCAAGGAAAAATAATGACCGGATAAACGAAGGAAAAAAAGGCTGCCGGAGCCTGTTTCGAGAGAAGGAGATACGAAGCAAAAGAAGGCAACGTAAACGAAGCGAAGAAGAGGAAACAAAAGACAAGGAAAAAAGGAACCTGTCCAAGACAAAGAAAAAAGGAACCTGTCCAGGACAAAGAAAAAACCGACAAAACGATTGGCAAGTGAAGAAGCTGGAGAAAGGAAAACACACAACCACGCACGAAAAGAACGGATGCAAAAGACAGGAGCCAGCCAGTCGAGGCTAACCTCTGTCTGACGCCCGTGAGCGGAACAGGGGAGGGGAGGCAGGGTCGCTTCCAGGGTTCCAGGAGCCAGAGTAGAAACACAACAGCCACAGTCCCGTGCGTCTTCTCCGTATTTCGTGCAGAGTTTAGCAGTGTCGTATCCTACGTAGCCTTTTACTGTCTCTTGGTCGAGAGATGTCGTTTACAAGAGCGTACAAGGAGGACAACGCAACGACGCATCGATCAACAGCAAAAGAGAAACAATCCATGGCAGCAACTCGATTGAGACACGTCCATGTCGAGGCGAGCCACTGTGTTTGCAAGGCTAGACAGCAGCAACAGCCTTTTTGCACAAACCAGGTGCACTACCAGCAGGAGCGGCTCTGACACTACACTGGCGTGTCGCAGAACATAAGGGGGGCCTGTAAACACTGGAGATGCAGACGAGATGTTTTTCCGAAAACGTGTAAAAGGGGGGCGAAATGGCTGTTAGGGCCGCCGCCGCCCAATCAGCTGCTAGACGGCTGCGTTTCAGATCCAGAACAGCGCTAGTCAGCAAAAGCGGGCCCGGGGCTGTTGCGCAACTCTGCGCCAATCAGCGGCCATTATTTAGCCTCTGCGTTCAGCAAGCTTTCCCATCTGTTGCATCGTGTTTTGGGATACCATTTGCCCGTAGAAAAAGATCCGGCCTTTGCCGACCAGAAAGATGGGTGCTCTATTGCTGCAATGACAAAGGAAATTTGGAAGCTCGAGCCAGCTTTGGCCGTAGCAAATAAAACATATATCCCTGAATTATATACAAAAATGTCACCAATTATACATGACCAATTATATACATGACCAATTACAGATAAGAGCGCATTTATTTAGCAGCCGGTCGCGCCGGCGCCCTTTATGCCAAACGCCACAGTTGCCGCCTGTCACATCAGCAAGGGTGCGGCCAGACTTGTCTTGTTATGCCCTGTCCTTCGCTTGCTGGCCTCCATAATACAAGCCGGGGAAACGAAGCGGGCTTGCCCTGACTGTCTCTGGCGCATTGGCGCTGCCGGCGGTTGTGTTCGTCTGTAAAATAGTGTCGTGTACTCTGTAGATCTGAGGGACACCACACTTGCATGGGTGGGCATAATCGGCCAGGGAGCCGTGGGCGGATACGCTTCGGGCTGTCCATTGGGGCGTGCGGCAATTCGTCTGTCTTGCCATCTGGTCTTGTCCTTATTTGAGCTCGCCGAGAAGCAGGGTGCGGTCCGAGGAAGCAGAGAGAACTGTCATTAGCAAAGCAAAGAAAAGGGAAAGAGAAGAGGGAAGGAGAAGGGAAGGGAAGGGGAAGAAAAAGAAAAGGGGAAAAAAAAACCAACTTACTGATCGGATCGCTGCCTGGTGAGAATTCGGCCGCGTTGACCGTTCCCTTGTGACCCGGCAGCTTGTACAGCAGCCTGCCATTGTCGCTGGACCATACGATAACAGTGCCGTCGCCGGAGCCGGCGGCCACACGGCGGCCCTGCGGGTCCCAGCTGGCGCGGGATAGATTCTTCTCCAGGCCGATGTGGGCGCCGTCAAAGGTGCGAATGTGCCGCTCCGTCGGCGCAAATGGCCGCACGTCCCAGGTCCGCGCCGTGCCGTCCATGGCCAGCGACAGCAGCGACTGGCCGTCGGGCGACACGCGCAGGCTGGTAATGGTGTCCTGGTGGCCGTGCAGCGTGTAGACAATCGCCTTTTTACGCACGTCCCAGACGTGGATGTTGTTGTCGATGCCGCCGCTGTACAGCTCATGGCCAGCCTCGGCTACGGCCACCGAAGTGACCGGCAGAGAGAGCGAGACGGCGCCGGTGCCGGCCGTATCGGCGGTGTCGAGGTAGTCGGCAGCGTGCTTGGTGCGCGGGTCCCAAAGGCCAATGGTGCCGTCGTCGCTGGCGCTGTAGAGCAGCTCCTCGCCGCGCCGGCTGAGATCGAGCGCGTTGACAACATCGTCGTGGCCGACGTAGCGGCGGATGCGCTGGCCCGACGTCAGGTCCCAGCTGGCCAGATGAGTATCGGCCGAGGCGGAAAAGACAATGTCAGCGTCGCGCGACCACTGCAGGTCAAGAACGGCGCCGCGATGACCCGTCAGCAGGCCATAGTTTTCACAGTCGCCGTAGGTGCGCCACAGCACTAATGGACGTCAGCGGACGGACAGAGAGACAGAGGGACAAGAGACAACATACTGATATTCCGATCCATGGACCCCGACGCGATCAGCTGGCCAGAAGGATCAAACCTGGCACAAAACACTTCGTCGGCGTGTCCCGTCAGCTGCATCACCGGCGCCTGAAGCCCGCTCGTCCGCGGGGCCTGGCTAATCAGTACAATCTTCCACGTCACAGCACCACGCAAGGCAGACAGAAACCTACCACCTGGATCAGGGCATTGCTTCCCGAGCTCTTGCTGCTTGATCCGCCACCCAAATTGGGCCGTTTGACCAGCTGTTTATTTGGGTCTGGATTCGAGGCGCGTCGCTTTTCCGACATGATGGAAATGTAAATGGAGCCGTGCCGAGGAAAGCCAGGCAACTGTGCAATGGATCAATGCAGACGCGAGATTCGGAATGAAGACGGGGTGGAGTGGCCGATGAATTTCCTCTGCTGCAACGGCTCGAGCTGGTTTGCTGCAAGCAAAAGATCCGCAAATTCAATTTTCCATGCCGCGGTAGGCTTATCGCCCTGTTTAAAGTGGGTCTCTGGGGAGAGGAGGGGGCCTTATCGTCCGCCAACGCCGTAATTGAGACAGATCCCCTTTCCGAAACGGCGACAAAAACACACCGCCGGCGCAACTGACACCGTCCTCGACCATTACGCATCACCGGCACACCTCTCGCCCACGAGTCAGTCACCGAGCTTGAAACGGACGGCTGTGCTGGCACTGCCGCCGAGAAAGGATGTCTGCCGCCAAGGCCGCACGCATTGGCGAGGAGTATGCTTTTCCTCTCCCCTTTCTTCCTTGTATGGCCGTGCCTCTAACTTTGCAGGATATGGAAGTGAGCAAGCTCTGGCCGGCGGACCACATCTCCCCAGCTTGCTACGAAACTGACCCGCTGCTCTAGAACTCGGACCGACAAGGTCAACGCCGAGCTGGTCACCCTGACCTACGGCACCATTGTGGCCCAGCTGTGCAAGGACTTTGAAAGCGACTATGTCGAGGTGAACAAGCAGCTGGACAAGATGGGCTACAACATTGGCCTGCGCTTAATAGAAGACTACCTGGCCAAATCGGTCAGCATGAAGCGCTGCAGCAATTTCCGCGAGACGGCCGACATGATTTCCAAGGTATTTAGTTTTTTAAGCTTTTACCGTCTTTTGCCGTTTTTACTTTTGCTTTGCCGTCTTTGCCGTCGTCGTCACATCACCATCCTTTGTCTCGTTTCTGCCTCTAACGGCCAGGTCGGCTTCAAAATCTTCCTCAATATCACGCCTACCATTACCAACTGGACCAGCGACGGCAAGCAGTTCTCGCTCGTCTTCGAGGACAATCCGCTCGCCGACTTTGTCGAGCTGCCAGACGACGGCCGCGCCCAGGACGAGCTCTGGTACTCCAACATTCTGTGCGGCGTGCTGCGTGGCGCCTTGGAAATGGTGCAGGTGCAGGTCGAGGCGCACTTTATCAGCGACGTGCTGCGTGGCAACGACACCACAGAGATGCGCATATCGCTGATCCGGTACATTGACGACGAGCTGCCGCCGGATGATGATTAGAGGAGAGAGGACAGGGCCATGGGAGGGGAATCGAGACGAGGAAAACAAGCTACAAAATGAGAAAATGCGTTTACGACGGTGCAACCAGGCGTATCTGTTGGCTGCACGATATACGGCTGGAAGCTTTAAAGCATCCTTTCAGGCGGCCGGCATGGTGGAGCGCATTCCAAGTAAGAGTTTATGTTGCCAGTGGCCGCTTAGCCAAACGGGAACAGCCGGCGGCACTGAGCAAACAAGGAGGAAAAAAGGGAGGAAAGAGAAAACAACTATGACAGCCAACAACTAAGAGCTGAAAGAAGGCTCAAGACTAGTTTCATTTCCAAGCAATGAATTGATACAAGAGCTGTCCAAGACACGAGGCGCCACGAGAGCATCAACTTTCAGCACTGCCTACACTTGTCAGCTCCCTGAGCAGACAAAAACGGAATGGCGGAAGCCACTGGTGCATTGAAAAACAAAGTTGCGGCCAGGCGACAAGGATGGGCCACTAACTAATGCACGTCCACCAAGCGGCTGAAATTACATGCTGTTTAGGCGTTGTTTGGCGCTGTTTGTTCATCTTTTATTATTGCTCTGTTCAAGCGGTGACAACGGCATGTGTGCATTAGCAAAGTAGGAAGCAGCTCGTTGACATGCTTTCCTCTTTCTCTTCATTTCTTTTTCCCTTCGCGTCAGACAGCTGGCATTGTCTCAAGGCTTGCTGCCCTGTAAGCACAAAGTACCATCATTCCAAGCTGCAGCTTCTGTCGGCACCAACCACATGGCCGGGTAGCCTAGACCCTATCCAGCGAAGACGGGCCATCGAAACGGCTGGTAGCAGTCGATCTCTCAACGTACAGCAAAGTGTAGTGTGCCTGCATCATGATGTCCGCCAGCAGTCACGGCCATGTTGCTGCACCGAACCAGTGAATGCAATGCTATTCGGCTGTAAATCGGCACACAAACGCGTGATTCTTCTTTTCGCTACGTTATTCGAGCAATTTGTCGAGCATTCGCTTATTCTCTCTTCCCGATGGCTGTCTTGTCGTCTGTTATCATTCCGCCAAACTCATCCCATCGGCTGTACGTATCCCACAATATAAACGCTCATTAGCAGCGCCTTCTGTAGCACACCATGACCGCTTTGTAAGTCAAAACGCGTCTTGCCAAAAGACCACGGACAAACAGCAGTGCCAGTTAATTAAAAACGCACGAATACGCACTAAAGCAACTAAAAGAGCGTAGACCGCCCCTTGACCCCCCTGTGGCCAATGATACCACTGCGGCCTCAGGCATCCATGCGTCAGAAGCTCTGGTATTGGCCCATATTTATGCCATGCGGCCTTGATTCTCAGGCAGCAGTACGGCGGCTACGCGTAGTGCCGTCACCATCCATGCCTCAATCTGCGCATGCAAACCAGACCCTTCCCGTCCTCGCACAGCTTTTTCCGCCCAACAGAAGCTTATCCACAGCAGCCGCGTCCCCTAAGAGACCCCTACACATCCCCTACACCTCGCCCTAAAACGGGCCCGCACAGCACCTACAGCGTGCTCCCCTTGCGCCTAGTCCGCAGCCTTGGTGCGCCATCCTCTCTAGAGATGGAATCTTTCAGCACCCGTCCCCCCCTCCCCTGCTCTGTTTGCCAGCGCGCGCAACCCCGTTCTCTTTCGCTCTCTCCTCTCTCCTTCCTCTCCTGCCTCTCGCCCTCTCAAAATCTCCTTTGCCACACATCTCGACCATTTTTCTCCCCTACCCTGTCGCTGTTTTCCTCTTCTTGCTGTCTCGATCCCCTCCTCCCCTCTGCCCTTTTTCTCTTTTTTGCTTCATTTTCTCTATTCTCACTATCCGTCTTTCTCTCGTTTTATCTCCCACCCCCCCTTTATTTTCTCTCTCCGCCCATTGTCTCTCTTCCTGCCACTACTGTCTCGCTCTCTCGCCTCTCGTCTGACTCTCTGTCGCGATCCGTTTATTTTCTCTCTGCCTCCCTCCACATCTTCGACGGGTACCGTTTGCCCTCTTGTCATTTTCTTCGCCATTCTCGCCATCCGTATCTGCGCGTCCGCCAATCCGACAAAAGAGCCTTGTTCTTTTTGATGTGTCCGTCCTCGCCCGCGCGTCTCACTCTACAGTCGTCCGAGCGGCCGAGCAGAGAACGAGTTGTGGGAGCGGCCCCGACTCCAGCGGCTTCCGTGGCTGTGGCAGCAGCAGAAGCAGAAGACGCGAGGCCGCCAACAGCGTTGTTGTCGTGGTTGTAGTTGCTGCCCTCTGCCTCTGCCAAACAAGGCTACTTGTTCTTGATCCGGCACCGCAAACGATCGATTCCGGCACACAAACACTGTCGGTTTCGACTGCCAGCCGTGTGATCCCCTAGCTGGATTCCTCTCTTTTCTTTCCCCCGACCTCTTTTTTCGTCTCACGCGATCGCGCTTGTCGCCACCACAAACATTTCATTGTCTCCAGCACACAAAACAACCACTTCTCTTCTCTCCTGCAGCGCATATTCTTTTGCCCCCTACGCGAAAGAAATAGGGCGATCGATTGTTTTACTTGTGCCATCCGCTCTTGTGGTTCGCCATTATGAATAACAACATGGCCAACATGGGCGCCATGGGCGGTGCCGTCGGCGCGCCTATTATGATTACCAGCGTTCCCACGCCCCCCCCTGGCACCGTCAACCGGCAACAGCAACAGGCCCAGCAGCTTCAACAGCAGCAGCAGCAACAGGCACAACAACAGGCGCAAGCACAACAACAGGCGCAAGCCCAGGCACAGGCACAGCAGCAGGCACAGGCACAGCAGCAGGTCCAGCAGCATCAACAGTTTATCATGCAGCATCAGCAGCAGCAGCAACAACTCCAGCAGCAGCAGCAGCAGCAGCAACAACAGCAACAGCAACAGCAACAGCAACAGCAACAGCAACAACAACAGGCGCAGCAACAACAGGCACAAGCTCAACAGGCCCAACAAGTTCAACAAGCTCAGCAGCAAGCTCAACAGCAGCAGCAGCAACAGCAGCAGCTTCCAATGAGCGACGAGGACAACCGCAAACTGCTCAACACGTACATTTACGAGTACTTTTTGCGTTACGACATGTTTGGCTGCGCCAAAGCCATGCTGGACCAGCCGCTCAACGTGCAGGGCGAGACACTCGGTCGCCGCGACGAGAACGGAAACATGGTTCGCAATGGCGTCAATCCGGATGCCATGGATACCGACTCCAAGGACGGCGTCGACGTGAAGCGCGAGGACCTGCCGGTGCCCAACCTGCCGATGCCGTCAAACAGCTGCTTCCTCTACGATTGGTTTTGTCTTTTCTGGGAAATGCTGCATGCGCAAAAGGGCAAGCCAACACACCCGACCGTGAGCCAGTATCTCAATAATATCCAAGTATGTTATTGCTTGTTTTCTCATTGCTTGTTTTCTCGTTTGGAGTTATCTTTTTCGGACTTTGTCTAACCCTCAGGCTCAATCTCGGTACCGCCAAAGCAGCCAGCAGGACATGCTTCGCCAAATGCGCCCCGACTTTTCGCAGCAGCTCCAGCTGATGCGCAGCATGCAAAACGGTTCCATGTTGGGCATGAAGCCGGGCAACAATTTGTCTCGGACAGCCATAGCCAACAGCCAGAACCTGTGAGTGAGGAGGAGGAAAGGAGGAGGAAAAGAGGAGAAACCCTCGCCAGACTGTCCTGATCTTGAAACGAACGGCTAACCTTGCCAGCCCCCAAGGCATGAACATGCTTCAGGCCAAGCAGGGCCAGATGCAGCGTGACCCGTCCGACATGGACGGCGGCCGAGGCCGGCCTGCGTCGCCTGGCTCTGTCGATAACGCGCCGTCGCCTTCCAAGCGGCCGCGCCTCGAGAGCGTTCCCTTTAACCAGAACCAGGCTGTCATGATGCACAACGGACGCGTTGGTCAGGGCATGCCAGGCCAGCAGGCAGGGCCTGGCCTGATGAACCAGCAGCTGGGTCAAATGCTCCTCTCACACGGAATCAACCCGTCATCACTGAACCCCGAGCAGTTGCAGGCGCTGGCCAACCAGTCACCGGCCACGCAAGCCAAGCACATCCAAAACTACTCGCAGAACCTCCAGCAACACCACAGTGCCCAGCTGCCCAACAAGCCCATGCCCAATGTTAGTGGTCCGCCCGGCCAGGGCTCGCCCATGGTGCCCCCGGGAGCCGATAGCGCCGCTCTGAATGCCTACTACAACACGAGCGAGCTGGCCGCGGCCGGCGCTGCCATGCGTGGGAACCCGGCCGGCGCCCAGGCTAGCGGTGGCAATCACGCGTTGCAAGACTACCAGATGCAGCTCATGCTCTTGGAGCAGCAGAACAAACGGCGTCTCATGATGGCGCGTCAGGAGCAGGACGGCGTCATGGCCCGCGCGGACGGAACCCCTGGTCCGGGTCCGGGCGGCCCTGGCATGCCCAACGCTGCACAGCCCTTCCAAGGCTCGTCCCCCCAGGCCGGTGGTCCTGGCGGCCGGCCCGGCACGTCGCCCAATCCGGCGGAGCAGATCAAGCGCAACGCTCAGATAGCCGGTGCTGTATCCATGGGCTCGCCACTACCCGACAACCCACAGTCACGCGGATCGCCCAACCCGGTGAACTTTATCGGCGCTCAGTTGGACACCACCATGGCCCCCAACTTCTTCAAGGGCGTCAACCCTATGGATAGCATGAACCCGCAGCAGCAACAGATGAACGGCATTCGCACGCCCGGCGGCGGTCATCCCGGCACGGCTCTCCAGTTCAACGGCGCCCACATGAACCCGCAAATGCTAGCTGTCGCCCGCCAACAGCAGGCCCAGCACCAGCAACAGCAGCAGGCGCAAGCCCAGGCCCAGGCGCAAGCACAGGCTCAGGCTGTGGCTGCTGCCGGTCCCGTCGCCGGTGCTCCGGTAGCTGGTGGCCCACAGATCCAGTGGCAGCAGGCGGGGCCTCCCAACGCCGGTCCCGGTGGTCCTCCCGGTGGGCCGCCAACGCCACAGGTGCAGGGGACTCCGCAGCCGCGATCAGCAGCCATGCCTCCGCCCTCGGCTCTGGTCGCCAACGCAGCCGGAACGGTTGGCCAGCGAAACCCGACAGCTTCGCCGCAGACCAGCACAGCGGCGCCGCCAACACCACAGCAATCGACCAAGAGCAATCCCAAGAAGAAGGATTCTAAGGCAACCAAAAAGGTATTATTTATTTACCCTCTAATATTCTGGCACTCGCGAACAGTACTGATCAATAGAAACCACAGACGGCAGCACAGAAGAAATCGGCAAACCTCAATACTGCTGCGACGCCGGTCTCGGAACCACCGGCAGAGGCGGAACCGCCAACACCGGCCACGCCCATCACGCCGGTCAACCCGGCCAGCTTCGGCGCCAAACAGCCCCAAGGCCCCAACGCGACCGTGACGTCGGGCCAAATGGTGCCCAACGGGCAGACAACGGTGCCAGCGCCGGCACCGGCGCCCGTTCCTGCACCAGTGTCAGCGCCGCCGCCAGCAACAGATCCAAATCAAGGCCCTGCTTTTATCGACGGTGACGGCCTGGTGAGTGCAAGCATGATGAGACATGGGGAGCGAGTGTTGAGAAAGGTGGCTAACAGACTTGTCAGTTTGGAGAACTTCAGTTTGCCGATCCTCTGGTCAGCAGCGATGTGCTCACCGACTTTGACTTTAACACGTTTTTGCACGATTCCAACGACAACGATGGCGGCTTCGACTTTAGCTCTGCCACTTTCGGCATGGAGGGCACCGGCGAGATAGGCGCTGAGTAGAGATCATTGAATCATGGCAGCCAAGCAACGCCATTTTTACCGAGAGACCTTATTTTGGGAGGGGGGGCGCATTAAAACAAAACAATAGGCACAGGGATGAACGGGAGGGTTGACCTGCCGTGATGAGTCTGGGGTTTGGAAAGGAAGCATGGAGTCTTGCTGTATGCAGGCCAAGCATGTATCGTTTTGGAGATACGAGTTTTGGTGGTGCGTGCAGTTCTTATGGCGGTCTGATTTTGCCTTTGTCGTTGTCGTTTCCACGTTCTTTCTGGATTGTCTTTTCACATTACCTCTTTTTGTCTGGGCCGTTTGCCTGCCCATGTCTGCTATGTTTGTTTGGTTTCAGCTTTTGGTTTTCCAGCTCTTTGGAATTTCCCTTTTTGTTTTGTTTTGCCCATGTTGGGTGATGGGACATCAATGTGTTTCTGACATCTCATTTGCATGTTTTATTTGGCTACTTTTGTTCAAGAGTCGTATCGATATCTGGTACGGCTCTTCCTCGGCCCCCTTTCCTTCTCTCCCTTTCGCTTTTTCTTTGTTCTCTATTCCTTTCGCTGTTTCCCCCTCTCAAATGGGCCTTTTCGTCCATGTCCTTGTTCTTCTATTGTGTTTGTTTTGAGTTTCTACTTCCCTGCCGGCTGGGTCTCCAACAAAGTACTAATGGGGTTTATTCATACTTTCAGGCGTTTCATGTGTCGTTATTTTATCGTTTCTCATTTGTCTACAGAGGGTTGTTGCCAACTTTTGAGCAATATTTGCTGATTATCAAACATTTTCCAACTTTTCTCCTTGTGATGTGAGCTTGCTTATGCTCGTAGAGGACTGGTAAAGCTTAAGTTGACTTTTGGACGCCACAAACGACTGCTAGTATTGCACAAGAACAACTCGTAATGTATCTAGACATGAGAATAATGCGAGTTTTTGGCCTGAAAAGCTACACAAGATGTCTTGGATATGCTGCTGAAACGGCTCCTTTTGTCCTTGGTCGTCTCGAGGAGGGCCTTTGGCTTCTTCCTGTTCCACCCGCCCTTGGAGGGGGTACACTTTTGCGACTTGTTTTCCGTCATTTGATCTTGTGCTTTTGTGTTGCCGTAATGGAATCTGTATCAGATGCACATTGATTTGCAGAGTAAAAGGGACGAGGAGAGAGGAGAAGGCCTTGTCTGGGTCGATCGTTCCTTCCTGCTTTGGTTTGCCGCCTTGTGTTCCTTCCCACCATTATATATTGTTGCCGGAGCAGTGCTATTGTTCCGCAAACCGAGTGTCCTCCTCAATGATTTCTTCTTGTTCTTCAGATTCTGCTCTTGCGAGTATTCTACTCTTTATTTCTCTAGCCATACTGTCCCCTTTTCTCTTCTTATAATTATCGCCAGATTCTTAGCGGCTGTTTCAACGTACCAGCCCGACATTGAATAGCAGTTATCAAAACTTATTTTGATGAACGAGAATCACTCATAGAAAGTGGGAGTCGAAAAAGAAGACGAAAAAGACGGACGCGAAAGAGGCCTTATAAAAGAGGAGGACGGACGCGAAAGTAAGAGAGGCCCGGTAACAGAGGAGGAAAGAAGGCGAAGAAAAATGTAAAAGAGAAAGTGACAAGAAAGCAAAAGAAAGATCAAGCAGGAAAGACGCAACATTCAACCTCAACCATGCCCGACATCATTTGGCAGGGTCTGGATGGCTCGGCTGCGGCATACGGCAGCACGGGAGGACCAGAGATGGACTTGAGAGGCGAGCTTGTGCTCTTGTCTGTGATATTTTCCACACTTGTGTTGGCATCGTGGTGGACGGCGTCGTCGAAATTGGTGTTTTTGTGGCGTTTCTTGGGTGGTGGCAGCAACACCAAGTCTCCATACTTCCGGAAAGCCTCGAGCAGAAGCTGCCTCTTTCTTTCGCGGCTGGTTGCGGTCGCCGTGCTCGGCCTCGTGGCATCGCCAGCCCGGGCGGACTGCTACTGGCCCGACGGAACGGAAAACGACGTCTACGAGTCCTGCTACCAGGGACGCAGAGACGCCGCCCTCGGCCTCTGCTGCCGCCCCGGCGACGTGTGTCTGTCCGGTGGCATCTGCGAGAACAGCACGGCCCAGGCCTTTTACCGCGGTGGCTGCACGTATTCCGAGTGGGCCAAAGGCGCCGACTGCCCGACGTTTTGCCTCAACGAGATTGGCATCGAGCAGTACTCGGACATGGGCATGCGGCCCTGTCCCGACGACCGCAGCGAGTGGTATTGCGTGGACGACACGGTGCGGCAGGCCGACTGCAGCAACGGTGCCTTTATCATCACGCTAGGCACCACACCTGTGGCCCTGACCACGGTCAATGTGAAGCCCAAGTCGACCAGTGAGGTGCCCACGACGTCAACACAAACGAGCCGACGGTCCAGTTCAGTCACGACTGCGCTGTCCACGACGACGCGGTCTGTTGTCAACTCGACGGCGACCTTGGGACCACCGGGCGTGGTAGTTCCCTCGGCAACAGGCACGCCCGTGCCCGACGCCAGCTACAGATCGGCTGTGATTCCCCTGGCCGTGGGACTTAGCGTCGGCAGTGCCTTTGCCCTGCTGGCCGGGTTTATGGCTTTCCGGATGTGGCGCCAGCGCCAGCAGGCCAAGGCGGTGGCGCTGGCCGAATCGCCGCCGCCCCGGGGCTTGTCGGACGACCATTTGGACCCGTCTTTGCCGCGGCTGCTCTTCCGATCTGGGAGCCTGCGCCAGCCACAGCAGCCAGTAGAAGTGCCTGGCGATTCCATCTCGGCGGCATCGGCATCGGCGTTTCGCAATCCTATTAGCAGCAACAGCAACAGCAATGCTGCTCGCTTCAATGTGGACACCGTCGCGATGCACAATATTCCGCAGTCGCCGTCGGCCGGGTGGGGAAGCCAGAACGGAGGCGGCGAGCCGTACCGGCCCCATCAGGCGCGCGAGATCCCCTACGACGGCCGGCGCTTTGCTCCGTACTGCGGCGTACCCACTGCAGAGTATAACGGGTACTCTGAACTGCCGGGATAACAGGGTCGTCGCCCGTACTGGTGGCTTCGCCTCTCCTCCAGCTGTCGGTGTCGGAAGGCACAAGGCCGGAAAGACAGCATCCGACGGTATGTGCAAGGACATTTGCAGATTCTACAGAGGTGCGACAATTTGAGTGGGAGATAAGAGAGAGGGAGAAGAAGAGTGGGATAGGAAAGGTGCTTGCTCATGCTTCTATCAGGTGCTCTGTCTTTATGTTAATTTCCCCCGTTCTATGTAATTCGACAGCAATAATCCAAGAGCCAGTTACTACGAGTATGGCCAAAAGAGCGTATGAAGCAGAGCCGCGGTCTGATCACTTGTGATGATGGTGCGGGTGATGATGGCTGGTGTTACGGGCCGTGTTGCGACCGCCACGGCCTCCTCCGCGTTTGCTGGAGTTGGCATGGGCGTGCGAGTTAGGCGTGCCGCCGCCGCCGCCGCCTATAGTGGCACTGCTGGCGCCTGTGTCGGCAAACTCTTGTGTAAAGATGCGCTGCCAGACGTCGAGCCAGCGCTCCTGCTGGGCCGTGGGCGGCTTTCCCGGGGCCTTGAAGGCGCGGGCCAGCATTTCGCGCAGACGGGCGCGCAAAGTTTTGACGACCAGCATAGACTTCCAGTCGGGGGCCGAGAAACGGGCGCGGTTGCCGTCGAGGACGAGGACGCCCGCGTACATCTGGCGGTCAGCAGAGCGTACGCAAGAAGAGCAGGAAAAGAAAAAAGAAAAAAGAGGAAGAAGAACTCACATCGCATCGAACATCGCCGCAGAGCAGCGCCAGGGGAAAAGCCTCGACCGCCGTGGTCTCGTGCGCATTGTACAGCGACTTGGACTGCATAATGTGGTAGTAGGACAGCCAGCGCAGGTCGGTGCGACCGCGGTTGACGCTCGAGGGGTGCAAGCGGATGGTCTGGTTGTTGCCAATGTTGCGCAGGCCCTGGCCGCCGCTGCTGCCGTTGCCGCCGACCGAGTCCCGCACCAGCAGTTTCGGGTAAAAGCTCCAGGCAATGACGGCCTGGGCGACAACGTCAACGTCGCTGTGCAGGTTGACGCGCTGGGGCAGGTCGAAAAACACTTGGCTGCGGCGCCGGCCGCCGCTGCCGCCGCCACGGCCTCCGCCCTGGTATCGTTTCTGGCTCAGGGCCCGGCGCTCGTCGTCGGTCAGCGGCAAGAAGCCCGAGTCCACCAGCGATACGAGCAGCTGGCCCTTGAGGTCTTCAATGTTGGCCAGGATCTGTGGGCTGAGAAAGTTTTTGCGGCAGAACTGGAACTCTTGGCCGCTGGTGGCGGCCACGGCCGACTGGCAGACCTGCTTCCAGGCGCGGTAGGCGTTGTACACGGTCAGCAGGTCCGAGTCGCCGCGCCGGAAACCCCGGCGCACGGCATCGGCCTGCGACCGCTGGCCAAAGGGCGCCACAAAGGGCGACTTGGCCGACAGGATGGCCGCCACGGTCAGCGCCATGTCCAGGCACTTAAACACGGTGCCCAGCAGCACGAGCTTGCCGAGGAACACGTCCAGCGGCAGCCGCGCCAGCTGCCGGCCCAGCGGCGTCAGCACTTCTGTGTCGGCCACGCCCGAGAAGACGGGGCCGGACGAGACGGTTCCAGCGCTGCCTCCGGCCGAGACGCCGCCGCTGGCCGCACTCGGCCCTGGCCCCACTGGCGAGGTCCCGACGGTCAGGGCCCGGGCATCGACCAGCGCGTCAATGGCGCGGCGAATGTTCTTGGGCGACGGCGGGTCCAGGGCCTGGCCCAGGGTCTCTTCAATGGCGCCAATGCGGCACATTTTGACGCGAATGGCCAGGTCCTGCAGCGACAGGCGCAGCATCTCGGGCGTCTGCTGGTCGCTCAGCACGTGGTCGTGGCGGTAGCGCGTAAAGAGGTGGAAACAGAGACCGTCCTGCACGCGGCCGGCGCGGCCGCGGCGCTGCTTGGCGTTGGCACGCGAGATAAAGGTATCAATCAGACGCGACAGCTGGCGCTTCTCGTCGAAACGCATCTCGCGGTGCTTGCCCGTGTCGATGACGCACGTCACGTCCGGAATGGTGATGCCGGTCTCGGCAATGTTGGTCGCCAGCACAATCTTGCGCACGCCCGGCGGCGGCACCACAAAGGCGGCCTCCTGGTCCTCGGTGGCAATGGTCGAGTGCAGCGGAAAGACCTGCCAGCTGCTGCTGCTGCCAATCTCGCGCTCGCCCAGCAGCAGGTCGTTGAGCGCGCGGATCTCGGCCAGGCCGGGCAAGAAGACGAGGATGGCCTTGCTGTAGCGCTCCAACTGGGGGTCGTGGGCCAGCCGCAGCACCAGCTGCACCACCAGGTCAAAGGGGATCTGGTACTCATCCATTAGCGCCAGCGCCGTGCGTGTGCGCGCCGAGTAGCCCTTGAGCGACTTGATCAGCTCCGGCTTGGACGAGGCCTCGGCTTCGGCCAAGGTCTTGCTGTCGTCGTCTTCGTCGTCGTCGAGGTTGACCGTCTGCTCGAGCGAGGCCCCCGGCCCGCCGCTGTCCTGCGTGTCGACCGAGTAGCCCGTTAGCTCGACGGCGTCCTCCAAAAACTGCACCTTTACCGGAAAGGTGCGGCCCGGCACGTTGAGCACGGGGGCGCCGCCCAGGTACTGCGAGAAGCGCTCGGCGTCGACGGTGGCGGACATGAGCACGACCTTGAGGTCGGGCCGGCGCGGCAGCAGACGCTTGAGCACAATCAGCAAAAAGTCGCTGTCAATGGTGCGCTCGTGCACCTCGTCGAGCACCAGGTGCGTGATCTCGCGCAGCTCGTTGGAGCCCTCCAGCATGCGCATGACAATGCCCGTTGTCGCGTACACCAGACGCGTCTCCTTGCCGGTCTTGGACTCGAGCCGGATGGCGTAGCCGACCAGCGACCGTGCCGTGCCCAACTCGTTGCGGGCCTCGCCCAGCTCTTCGCTGACGCGCTTGGCCAGCGAAATGGCCGAAATGCGCCGCGGCTCCGTGCAATACACCTTGCAGGCCTTTCCCTGCGCCAGCTGGTGCTCCAGCAGAAACGACGGCACCTGCGTGCTCTTGCCACAGCCTGTCTCGCCGCACACAATCACCACCTGCTCGCGGTCCACCGTGGCCAGCACCTGCTGCCGGAACGCCCACATTGGCAGCTGCATGCGTCCGCGCAGCATCGCCTGGTACCGTGGCGAGCTGCTCTTGTCCTGCCACAGCTGCTTGAGCCGCTCGGCTTCGGCGGCCGCCGCCGCGGCACCGCGTTCCGATGACCCGTCGCCGCCGCCACCATGGCCGCTGCCTCCGTCCCCCGGCCCACTGCCCTTGCCGCCAGCACCTCCGCCAACGCCGCCACGCCCCCGGAACGCGCCCGCGATCACCACGCCGTCCTCCAGATCCTGGTCCCGCCGCTGCCGCACAAGGCCACGCAGCTCCTTGACAAGGGCCCGGTCTTCCGCATCGGCCTTGCTCTTCTTGGCTTCGGCAAACTCGGCCCAGAGGTCGCGCCACTGGTGCGGCAGCCGCATGGCGACCTTTTCCTCCTTGGGCGACGCGCCAAAGATGAAGAAAAGCGCGGCCGTGGCCACAAAGGCCTCGGACTGTTTGGCGTCGGGCGTGGCCACGGCCGACATTTTGAAGACAAACTGGCTCGGCTGCATCGACGATTCGATCTCGGCAATGGGCGACCGTGGCGGCAGCTCTTGGGCCTTTGTCCAGTGGATCACCACCAGATGCTGGTTGGCAAACGAGGCCTCCGACACCAGCCGGTAGGCAATCTTGACCGACGAGTCGCGCGACCGACAAGCCTCGTCGAGCACGCGCATCGGCGTCACGCCCGTCCACTCGCCAAAGTCGCGGATCGCTATTTTGCTGCCGTTTGGCTGGTTGACTACCGTGTTCATCTTGCCCGTCGCCGGGTCGACTTCGCTGACGGGCAGGCTGGCAAACAGATTGGCAATCGCCTCGTCGTCGCTCTCCTCCTCTTGGCCTTGGGCCAGGATCTCGGCCGCCACTCGCTGTGCCTCTGCGTTGACACTGCCGTCATCCGAATCGTCCGAGTTGCTGTCCTCGGAGTCGTCCGAGTCGTCTGAATCGCTGTCATTGTCGGAAGAACCGCTTTTCTGCTGCTTCTTCTTGGCCGCCGCCGCTGCCGCCGCTGCTTCCGCTGCTTTTTCCCGCTGCTGTTTTGCCGCCGCCTTGACTTTGTCGGCGTACTCGCGCTCGAGCGTCATCTTCTTGGCTCGCCAGTGCATCTCGGCGAGCCGCTTGTCAAACAGAATGTCGTTCTGTATGCGGTCGAGCTTGCCCAGCAGCCGCCCGACTTCCAGCTCGTCGACACTGTCGTCCTCGTCAAGAGACGCCTTTCCGTCGGGATTTTGTGCCCGGGCCTGCTGTGCCTTTCTGGCGTCCTGGCCCTGCTGTGGCCGCTGGATGGCAAACAGCCTTTCCTTGGCCTCGAGATACAGAGGCACGAGATCTTCGGGTTCAATGTCGCCGTGGTAGGTGATAATGGTTTGCTTGGGCTGCTGCGGCAACCGAGCTGAGCGCCCAGCATTCTTTGCTGCCTTGCTCTTTGGCTGGCCCTCTGCTTCCAGCAGCAGGGGGGTCGCAGAGCCAGAAGCCAGAGGAGAGTCGGAGGGGGTATCTAGAGGCGAGAGTTAGGTAAGGATAAGACCTTTATAAAAAACGCGGAGACATACCCGTTGACGCCTTGCCACCTGCTGCCACCTTTTTCGAGGTGTATCCGGGCAATTCCTCGAGCGTGCTCTCTCGGGCCAGCCAGTCCAGCGCCTCGTCCAGTCCCCATATCGAGTCCTTGGCAGCCGAGCCGACCTGTGTGGACATGTCGAGGACGTGTTTCAACGCCGCCTGTGCCTTTTCCCGGGGAAACCCGGCGCCGAAGAGAGTCTCCTGCAGTGTCCAGAGCCGAATGGTGAGCTCCTCCTCGGGAAGAAGCCTGCCTCCACCGCTGCCGCCAGCCGAGTTGTCGGCTGCAGAGTTGGCGCTGGCAGTGGCAAACCGGCTCTCTGACTGGACAAGGTCGAGAATGTCGTCCATTAGCTCGGGCGGCAGCCACTTCTTGGCATTTATCGGCTCGGATTGGCCACGCAGCAGCCGCCAGTCGGTCTCGAGCCGAGCCACTTGGCGCTGTGCATCTCGCCGCACCTTGGGCGCGTGCTTCTCCACCAGCAGCTGCAGCTCCGACTCCTCGAGCTGGCGCTCAAACTCCTCGGGGCTGAGCTCCTCCTTTTTTTTCTGGGCCGCAGCAGCCGCATCGCCCAAAGACTTGGCCTCGGCGCAGCCCCCCTCGCCGGCCAGGCCGCCGTCGTCTTTTCCGGCCCCGGCGGCGTCCTTGTCCTTGCCGGCCAGCAGCGGAGCAGCACCGCCGCCGCCACTGCCAGCCTTGGCCGCCTCGGCTTCTTCCGGGGTGACTCTGGGCTTGGACGCAATAGACGTGGTGGCAAATCCTCGGTTGATGTTGGCCGCCGGCTTCTTCTTCTTCTTGCTGCCGGCCATGATGTGCGGATGGGGGTTGCCCCGAGGGAGGAGAAACAAGTGACGAAGAGCAGTTGTGTGGCCTCTTTTTGGTCTAGGCAGTGGCCAAAATGTGTTTTTGTAAGTGACGATATGTAACCTCACTATCCACTTATCGGTCCTAGCTGCCTGTTTTCTTGTGCAGGCGTTTGCTCAACTGCAGGCGCGGGGCCCAAACGGCAGAATGCCCTTGTCCGCCTTCCTTTTACGGCCACAACCGGCCAACACCCCACCTTCCGGCTCAGCGAGCCCTAAAAAGCATAACAGCGGCCGGCCGATGACTGTGTTGCCGCTAAAAAAATGCAAGAACGGCCAGTTTTCGGCCTCACTTTTCTGTTTGGCATTTTTCCACAAGCCGCGCCGAACCCGCCTCCGGAACGCGCACAACGGACCGGCAACGACAGCTGAAGACACTGCTTTTTACCTTTTCACCAAACCTGCAAGACACTGCCTTTTCCATTACCAAAGCGTGGCCCTTTTTGAGCTTGGGCGCTCGGAAACGATGCCAGCAGCAACAGCATAGCGGCCGAGAGAATGACTGAACCAACGACAACAGCCACTGCCGCCACCAGCGCTACGGGGCTTGACACGGTGGCCACCCGCGTGGCACTGGCCACATCGTCGACGACAGCACGGACGGCGCAGCTGCGAAGCATCGAGGACAAGATTAGCAATGAAGGTGTGTTGGGATGAAAAAAGAAATCAGCATTCAAACTAACCATGCAGCCCTCGACCGAGTCGCCATTGCCCAGCTCATTCCCATTCTTTTCTGGACACATGGCCTGTACGAGGACCGGCCATCACGACGGGCGGTCCAGCGCTGCCTGGTTGCCATTTGCAGCAAAGACGATGCGGCTCTGCTGAAGCTCCTGGTGCACGCCGTGCGCGACGAGGCCGCCAAGATCAATATCGGCGTGGGCGGCGCCTTTGTGCTGGTCGAATGGGCCAGTCTGCTGATGCAGTACCTGGCCGGCAGCGCCCTGTGGCCGCAGTTCTCGGCCGACCTGCTCGTGAGCCTGGCCAGCGCCGTCGAGACCTGCACGCGGCCGTCTGCCCGATCCGGCATCGCTCATTCGGCGCTCGTGGTGGCTCGCCGTGGCTTCCGCAAGCTGATCTCGCGCGACGACAGCTCCCGCGCCGCCGCCGTGGACGAGGCCGTGCGTCTGTTGGCGTCCAAGGCGGCCCAGCCGGTCTCTCGCAACGCCGTCTTCCTCGGCGTCATTGCCGGCGTCTGCTCTCGGAACGTCAAGGCCCGGCCCCTGCTCGAGGCTGCCAAGCCGCTCTTCTTGGACTTTTACACCCGCGAAATCACCGGGTCCAAGACGCCCCTGGCCGCCAACGTCGCCGCCGGCCTGCACGACTTTTTTGCCGCCTTTGTCACGCCCCAGGACCTGGACGCGGTCGTTGTTCCGGCCCTGAAAAAAGCGCTGCTGCGCGCTCCCGAGATCGTGCTGGACGACCTCTTCACGCCGCTCGTCGAGGCGCTGCCCAAGACCTGCGACCTGTCGCGCATCCTCGACGAGCACCTGGCCCGCCCGCTGCTCTCCAACGTCAAGTCCAGCAAGGAAGCCGTGCGGGCCGGCACGCTCGTCGCCTTCCGCGCTCTGGCTTCGCGCTGTGCCGATCTCGAAGTCGTCGCCCGCGTCGTTGACGAGGTTCTGGGCCCCCTGCAGACGGGCAAGCTGCCGTCGCCCGAGCACCGCGCGCTGCATGCCCAGATTCTCGACGTGCTTCCTCGGTCCGACGCCACCGCCGCCAAGATTGCCTCCGGCCTGGCCACCGCCGCGTCCAAGGAAGGAAACGAGGCGGCTTTGACGGCCGAGACGTTGACGCTCACCCGGGCCGTCCAGGCCGTGCTCCAGCGCTCGGGCGACGACCCGCTGCCGAAACCCATCACAGATGCCTTTGTCAAGGGGCTGGCTGACAAGAAGCCCGCGGCCCGTCGCATCTGGATCGTGGCCGCCGGCGAGGTGCTCTACACTTTCCGCAGCACTTCTTCCTGCCCAGCCAACGTGGCCGCCTTTGCCGAGTCTGTTCTTCCGCTGCTGCTCGACGTCTATGCCGACGTCCTGGCCAATGCCGCGGCCGCCTCGCTAAACGGCCTGGTCATTGCCGGCTCTGTGGTCTGCAGTGTTGCTCCGTTTCTCTTGGCGGCTTCTTCATCGCCACCGCCGAAACTCGCCGCGTTGGCCGCCCGTTTCTCGCTCAAGAAGCAGTGCCTCGTCCTCGAGCCGAAACCCTCGTTTCTGCTGAGCCCAAAGATTTACACCAAACACGCCCTCAATGACGACATGCGCTGGTACTACCGGGCGCTGTCGTCGGCCTTTGACGAGCTGGACGCCGAGCCCTCCTCTGCCGTCACCCTGGCCTGGGCCGAGTCGTTTGTCTACGCCGTCTCTGCCGCCAACGCCACGCCTCTCCTTCGCAAAGAGGCCACCCATGCGCTGTCTGACTTGTACTATCGCGACCCGGCCCGCGTATCACAGGCTGTCATTTCCGGAGTCTGGCGCTGGCTGGAGACACTCGATGCCGGCGACAAGGAGAGCGCTGCCGTTTTGTCCAAGACGCCGACAGACCATTTGCTGCCTGTCCTCAACGCCATCTGCCACCGGCCGCGCGATTTTGTCAAGGCCGTGGGCAAAGAGCCCGACCGGCAGTCCATTGAAGCGCAAATGTGCGCCCTCGTCGTCCTGGCCCGTTCTGTCTTGATCCCACTGGCCACCTGGATCGACCTCTGTCTCCGTGTCGAAGTGGACCCGGGCAGTCTGGCACAGCACCACGAAACGCTACTGCTGCAAGAGATTACCGCGCGGACAGAGCTGATGCAAAAGGTGAGGACAATGAGAACCGTCTTGACGGAAGCTGCTAACCCTTTTTCCAGTCCACGTCCATCAAGACTGCCGCCTACGAGGCGGCTGCCGAGCTCGTCTTTGTAGCTCCCGACATTATGGCACCGCGCATTGTTGACTTGATTCGCCAAGACCTGGCCGCCGACGAGGATCTCAAGTCTATCGGCCCTGTCGAGGCCGCCATTTTCCGCACGCCCGAGGGCACAACCTTTGTGGATGTCCTGGCCAAGAAGGCCAACAACCTGCCGAGCAAGAACAGCAAAGACTACGACATGCTCAAGTGGGAGGAGGAGCTGCGGGCCCAGCTGGCGCAGAAAAAGGGCCAGCAGAAGAAGCTGACGGCCGACGAGACGGCCAAGGTCAACGCGCAGCTCAAAAAAGAGGCCGGCATCCGCCAGACGGTCCGCATGGTCCAGGCCCGACTGCTGCGTGGCGTCGGCGTCATCCGCAGCCTCGCCGCCGGCCCGCCCACCGATGCTTCCCTCTGGCTCGGCCCGGCCGTCAAGGCGCTTCTGGATGCCATGGAGGCCGGCGCCTGTCTGATCACGGGCGACGCTGCGCCCATGGCCTTTGTCGCCTGCTCCGACCGTGTGTCGCCGCGTCTGGGCGCCCTCCGCCCCTTTCTCGGATACGCGACGCTGCGTGCCCACGGCATCACTTCTCTGCCGGAAAACGTCCAGGAAGAGCCACTGCCCGATCTCATTACCCGCGTGCTCTTCCGCCTGCGCTTTGCCGGCGAGCAGCGCCCCTTTGATGTGGTCTCGCTCATTTACATGCTCCCGCTCGTCTTTCTCGTGCTGCAGCGCGGCGGCTTCTCGCCCTCGGCCGAAGACCGCGACGCCCAGCTGGTCTTGGCCATGGAGGTGCTCTCCTTCCACACGGGCGTCTGTGCCGACGAGTCCGTGCCGCGCCTGGAGCTCATCTCGACGCTCGTCTCGTCCATGCAAAACTACAGCCAGCACTACAAGATTATCAAGGACTGCTTCGTCGACGTCGTACGCTGCATTGCGCCCAACATTGGCGCCGCCGAGATCGACGTGCTGGTCAAGGGCGCCATTGTCCCGCAGGTGTCGGTGCGGACGACTGTGCTCCAGGCCGTCAGCGCCGAAATCGACATGAGCGACCTGCCCACGTCCGAGGAGATTTGGCTGGCGTGCCACGACGACGTCGAAGAGAATGCCGATCTGGGCCACGAGATTTGGGAAGAGAGCGGCTTCCAGGTGACGGCCGACCTGCCGGCGCGCATGCTGCCGTATCTCGAGAGCAAGGACGCGCAGCTCCGGCGGGCGGCCGCGCGCTCAGTGGCCGCCGCCGTGGCTGCGCTGCAGCCGGCCAAGACGTTGTCGTCTCCGGTGCTGGAAAACATCCTACAGCAGCTGCAGGCCTCCTACGTCGAGCTGGCCAAACCCCGGCTCCCGCAGCTCGACGAGTACGGCATGCCCAAGAAGATGGACCTCTCCGACCCCTGGGAGGCTCGCCATGGCTTGGCCTCGGCTTTCAAGGAGCTCGCGCCCCACCTGGGCAAGCACCAGGTCGAGCCCTTTCTGCACTACCTGATTGAGAGTGGGCCGCTGGGCGACCAGAACGGCACTGTGCGCCAGGAGATGCTCGATGCGGCCAACCGGGCCATTGAGGTGCACGGCAAGCCCATTGTGGCCAAGCTGATGCAGACGTTTGAGCATGCGCTGGCGGCCGCCCCGGACAGCAAGAACGCCGACGCCGCCGGCGACCGCGTCAACGAGGCGGTCATTATCATGTACGGCGCCCTGGCGCGTCATCTGCAGCCCGGCGACGCCAAGATCCCCGTCGTCATTGAACGTCTGCTGGCCACGCTCAGCACGCCGTCCGAGACGGTGCAGTACGCCATTGCCGAGTGCCTGCCGCCGCTGGTGCAGACGTGCGGCGACAAGTCGTCCAAGTACTTTAACCAGCTGATGGAGGTGCTCATGACGTCGAAAAAGTACGCCGAGCAGCGCGGCGCCGCCTACGGCCTGGCCGGCCTGGTGCTGGGCCGCGGCATTGGCGTGCTGCGGGAATACCGCATCCTGTCGACGCTCAGGGGGGCGGTCGAGAACAAGAAGGACGCGAGCCAGCGCGAGTCGGCGCTGCTCGCCTACGAGCTCTTCTCGACCATCTTGGGCCGGCTCTTTGAGCCCTACGTGCTCAGCATTGTGCCACAGCTGCTGGCGGGTTTCGGCGACGGCAACCCCAACGTGCGCGACGCCTCGCTGGCGGCGGCCAAGGCATGCTTTGCCAAGCTCAGCTCATTTGGCGTCAAAAAGATTTTGCCCACGCTGCTCGACGGCCTGGACGACCCGCAGTGGCGCAGCAAAAAGGGCGCCTGCGACCTGCTGGGCGCCATGGCCTACCTCGACCCGCAGCAGCTGGCCCAGAGCCTGCCCGACATTATCCCGCCGCTGACGGCCGTGCTCAACGACAGCCACAAGGAGGTGCGCGCGGCCGCCAACAAGAGTCTGAAGCGCTTTGGCGAGGTTATTAGCAACCCCGAGGTGCGCGGCCTGGTCGACATTTTGCTCAAGGCCCTGAGCGACCCGACCAAGTACACCGACGACGCGCTCGAGGCCCTGATCCGCGTGCAGTTTGTGCACTACCTGGACGCGCCGTCGCTGGCGCTCATAAGCCGCATTCTGCAGCGCGGCCTGGGCGACCGGTCCAACACGAAGCGCAAGGCAGCACAGGTGATTGGCAGCCTGGCCCATTTGACGGAAAAGAAGGACTTGGTGTCGCATCTGCCGGTGCTGGTGGCCGGACTCAAGGTGGCCGTGGTGGACCCGGTGCCGACGACGCGGGCCACGGCGTCGCGCGCGCTGGGTTCGCTGGTCGAGAAGCTGGGCGAGGACGCGCTGCCGGACCTGATCCCGGGCCTGATGCAGACGCTCAAGTCCGACACGGGTGCGGGCGACCGGCTGGGCTCGGCCCAGGCGCTGTCCGAGGTGCTGGCCGGCCTGGGCACGACCCGGTTGGAGGAGACGCTGCCGACCATTTTGCAAAACGTCGAGTCGTCCAAGCCGTCGGTGCGCGAGGGTTTCATGTCGCTCTTTATCTTTTTGCCCGTCTGCTTTGGCAACAGCTTCTCGGCCTACCTGGGCAAGATCATCCCGCCCATCTTGGCCGGGCTGGCCGACGAGGTGGACTCGATTCGCGAGACGGCGCTGCGCGCGGGCCGACTGCTGGTCAAGAACTTTGCGTCGCGCGCCGTCGACCTGCTGCTGCCGGAGCTCGAGCGCGGCCTGGCCGACGACAGCTGGCGCATCCGGCTCAGCTCCGTCGAGCTGGTGGGCGACCTGCTCTTCAACCTGACCGGCATCAGCGCCAACAAGGCGGCCGGGGACGACGACGAGGACGACGGCATGGCCGAGGCCGAGGCCGAAGAAAAGGCGCGGGAGGCGGGCTCGACGCTCAAGGAGGTGCTGGGTCCGGAGAAGCGCGACAAGATCTTGTCGTCGCTGTACGTGTGCCGCTGCGACACGGCGGTGGCCGTACGCTCGGCGGCCATGGCGGTATGGAAGGTGCTGGTGCCGAGCCCGCGCACGCTCAAGGAGCTGGTGCCGACGCTGACGCAGCTGCTGATCCGGCGCCTGGGCAGCGTCAACCTGGAGCACAAGGTGATTGCCAGCAACGCGCTGGGCGAGCTGATCCGCAAGGCGGGCGACAGCATCCTGTTGACGCTGCTGCCGACGCTGAGCGAGGGTCTCAAGACGTCGACGGACTCGGACGCGAAGCAGGGCATTTGCCTGGCGCTCAAGGAGCTGATCACGTCGGCGTCGCCCGAGGCGCTCGAGGAGCACGAGACTACGTTGATTGCCATTGTACAGACGGCGCTGACCGACGGCGACGAGGACGTGCGCGAGGCCGCGGCCGAGGCCTTTGACTCGCTGCAGCAGGTCGTGGGCAAGCAGGCCGTGGACCAGGTGCTGCCGAGCCTGCTGCACCTGCTGCAGAACGAGGCCGAGGCCGGCAACGCGCTGTCGGCGCTGCTGACGCTGCTGACGGAGCACTCGCGGTCCAACATTATCCTGCCGCGGCTGATCCCGACGCTGATTGCGCCGCCCATTTCGGCCTTTAACGCCAAGGCGCTGGCGGCGCTGTCGACGGTGGCGGGCGCGGCCATGAACCGGCGGTTGCCCAATATTATCAACTCGCTCATGAACAATATGATTGAGTGCGGGCCAGACGACGAGGCGCTTCGGCACGACCTGGACACGTCCTTTGACACGGTGATTCTATCGATTGACGAGACGGACGGGCTCAACACGATTATGAATGTCCTGCTGCAGCTGCTACGGCACGAGGACCACCGACGGCGGGCGCTGACGGCGCGGCACATGGCGACCTTTTTCAAGGAGGCGAGCGTAGACTATGCGCGCTACAACCAGGATCTGGTGCGGGCGCTGCTCATCTCGTTTGACGACCGGGACACGGACGTGGTCAAGTCGGCGTGGGCGGCGTTGAGCGAGTTTACCAAGCGGCTGCGCAAGGACGAGATGGAGGCGCTGGTGGCGTCGACGCGGCAGACGGTGCTGCAGGTGGGCGTGGCCGGGGCGAACCTGGCGGGCTTTGAGCTGCCCAAGGGCATCAACGCGATCTTGCCCATCTTTCTGCAGGGCTTGATGAACGGCACGGCCGAGCAGCGGACGCAGGCGGCGCTGGGCATTTCCGACGTGGTGGACCGAACGAGCGAGGCGTCGCTAAAGCCGTTTGTGACGCAGATTACGGGTCCGCTGATCCGGGTGGTGACGGAGAAGTCGACCGACGTCAAGTGCGCCATTCTGTTGACGCTAAACAATTTGCTGGCCAAGATGCCGGCGGCGCTGAAACCGTTTTTGCCGCAGCTGCAGCGCACGTTTACCAAGGCGCTGGCCGACACGACGAGCGAGCTGCTGCGGACGCGGGCGGCCAAGGCGCTGGGCACGCTGATCCGGTTTACGCCACGTGTAGACCCGTTGATTGCCGAGCTGGTGGCCGGGTCCAAGACGAGCGATGCCGGTGTCAAGAACGCCATGCTGCGGGCGCTCTTCGAGGTGATTAGCAAGGCCGGCGCCAACATGGGCGAGCCGTCGCGGGCGGCGGTGCTGGGCCTGATTGACGGCATGGACGCCGACAGCAGCAGCCACGAGCACGCCGACGACGCCATGATGATTACCAATGCGAAGCTGTTGGGCGCGCTCATCAAGAACGTGCCGACCGAGGACGCGCTGGCCCTGCTAAAGAATAGGGTGCTGCTGAGCCACGCGACGAGCGCGTCGGTGCTGGCGCTGAATGCCGTGCTGCTGGCCGCGCCAGGGGCGCTGCTGGATAGTCCAATGGCGGGCGACGTGCCGAGTCTGCTGTGTCAGGGCATGACGAACCGAAATGTGAGTGGGGGGGGAGAAGCGAGAGAAGGGGGAGAGGAGAGACGAGAAGCGAGAGGAGATGGGATACAAGAGGAGAAAAGAGATAGGACTAACGTACAGACCTTTATTGCGGACAACTATATCCTGGCGACGGGCAAGTACCTGCTGAGCCCGCAGCAAAAGTCGTTTGAAGACACCAAAGAAATCTTTGAGACGCTGGCGCGTCTGGTGCCGCCCGGCACGGCAGCCGACTCGCGACGGCTGGCGCTGGTGCTGATCCGCACGCTGGCCCGCGTGCACCCAGACATGGTGCGGCCGCATCTGCCGCTGCTGGCGCCGCCCGTGTTCTCGTCGGTGCGCGACCTGGTGATCCCGATCAAGCTGTCGGCCGAGGCCGGTTTCATGGCGTTGTTTGATGTGATCCACGAGGAGAGCCGCGTCTTTGACAAGTACCTGGCCAGCCCGGCGGCGGCCGAGCTGGCGCCCAACACGAAACGGTCCATGGGCGACTACTTTAAGCGCGTGACGATGCGACTGGCGGCACAGGCGCGCGAGCGGCGCGAGGCCGAGGGCGGCGCGGGCGGGCTGGGCCTGTTTGACGACGAGGTGGAGGATGAGCGCGAAATCTGGAGCGTCGGCAAGCTCGAGGACGGCAACGATGTGTTTGGGACAGACTAGGCGGGACGGGACAAAATTCTAGGTGGCCAGGCGGGTAAACTGAAGGCAATACAAAAGGGCATGTCGGTTTGATTAGAAAATAAAACAATTCAAAGTCTGTGTGATAAAGCTCTGCTGGTTTTGCTTTCAACGGTCTCTTGTTGGCCAAAATTTGCATTTCAACGCTCTCTTTCAACATTTGCACTTTTAACGCTCTCTTTATGTTGGCCAATATTTGCGCTTTTCAACGCTTCTGCCGTTATGTTGGCTACAACATCCAAAACAGCGACATGAAACGACGTCACGGCATTTACTTGGAAGCCTCACATTGCCAATTCGGTCGCGACGATAGGCGGTCTTGATAAGAGGCGGTGAAGATTGGCAGAATTTGAAAGGCTTGATAATTTTTCGCTCCGTCCTACACCACACCAACACCACCACCAGCGACTCTCCGCGACACACGCACACCAACGGTCCTTTGCTCGGGCCGAATTGACAACTCTAGGGTCCCTCTTCCAAGAGCACCGCGCTGCCATGTTTGGGACTCGGATACGGGCGGTGGCGGTGGCGGCCAGCCCGGTGAGGACGACGGCCTCGGTTTCGACAGCGACAGTGAGGACGGCGGCAGCCTCGGTTTCGAAAGCGACAGTGAGGACGACAACAAGAGCAGCCTCACACGCAGCACATCGTCCACAACTGCCGGTACCGGCCAGCCGCCCGTGGCTGGGCCGCCGAAACATTCACCAGCTGCCCCTCTCGCGGCACGATGCCCGCATGGGCATTCCGGGGCTGCTGTCGCCAGAGGGATTCGAGCTGGCATGGACGGAGCACATGAAGCTAATGTTGACAAAGCTGAATCGGCTGGTAGCGGGTGAGTGTTTTTTTTTTCCCGTTTGCTTGCACCATGTCTGACCATGAGGCACCGATCTCGCCGTGCGCGATCTCAAGGGCATCATCATGGACACGGCCCGCGTGCCATCCATGGCGGCCATTTTCAACTGCGCCAGCATGGCACACAATACCGACTTTTTCTTTAAGCAGATCCGCCCCGACGCGGTGGAAGAGCCCGGAAGCGGGGGCAGCAACAAGCCGGCCGAGATTCCGGCCGTGCTGCGGACCTCGATTGAAGACAACTTTGGCAGTGTCGAGACGCTGCGCCGCGAGTTTGCCGCCACCGCTGCCGCCATGTTCGGCCCCGGCTTTGTCTGGCTCGTCAAGGCCAACAACCTGGCGCCGTCGGGCCGTGGCGGCGACAGCCTGCGCCTGCTGGTCACCTACCTGGCCGGCTCGCCCTATCCGGGCGCCCACTGGCGGCGCCAGGCCATTGACATGAACACGGTGGGCGCCGAGCCCGTGATGCCGATTCCGGCGACCGCCCCCCCGACGCCGGCCGCCCCGGCAGCAGCTTCGCCAGCCCCCCCCAACGTGGCGCGGGAGTGGCTCGAGAAGCAGGCGGCGGCTCTGTCGTCCCCGACGGCGGCACGGGGCCCTTCGCCGTTTACGCCGGCCCCCCTTTACGCATCAGCATCCACAACGGCCGCGGGCGGGCCCGGCGGCATGGCCCTGGACCGGCGGCCGCCCGGCGGCATCGACGTGACGCCGCTGCTGTGCCTGAGCACGTGGGAACACGTATGGCTGCGCGACTATGGTCTGGGCGCCGACGGTTTTGGCGGCAAGCCCGCGTTTGTCGATGCCTGGTGGAACACGGTGGACTGGGACGCCGTGGCGGACATGGCGAACCTGACGCGGCCCAAGCTCCAGATATGAGGGAGGAGAGCACGTACATGACAGGCAAGCTGTGTAGGATAGCGGCGAAACGGTGCACATACGAGCGACCCAGGACGAGGGAAAGAATAAAGGGATAAAAATCAGATTGCCGTCCAAAAGGAGCGTGGTGTATATAACAAGATAAAAGCAAAACAGTAGACCTGCGTCTCGTTCTCTTGGGTTTTGGCCGTCTCCGCCTTCCTATCCTTTTCTCTCTCTCTCTCCTTTATCTTCTCTCCCGTCTCCTGTATCTTTTCTCTCTCGTCCCCTTTATCTTTTCTCTCTTGTTCTGTCGTCCCCTTTCTCACTTCTCTCCCATCCTCCACTCTAAATCATGTTGCCATTCACGCTCACTTCAAATCCCTCGCCCTTTTGCCGCATCGCCTTGGCCAGCATCAGCTCGCGCATCCACTCAATGCGCTCGTCGCGGCTCTTGACGGCAAAGTGGTGCGTCTTGCCTGTGCCGTTGATGGCGTCGGCCAGCGGCTCCGGCACCGACGCCGGCGCCGGTGCTGGTGTGCTGTCGGCCGTCGGGGCCGTAGTCATGCTCTCGAGAGACGCGGCCGAGGCCGAGGCCGAGGATCCAGAGGGGCCCGAGACCGACGAGGCCGCCACCGCCATGGTGGTAGCAGCGGCGGCCGACGACGACGTCCAGACGGCGCCGCTCTCGCGCTTGCGCAGCCGCAGACCGCCTCGTCCGTCCTTTTCTTGGGGGATCAGCTGGAAGGAAAAAGCGGCGACGTCGCCGTCGCCGTCGCTGCCGCGGCGAATGTTCATGGCCTTGAAGGCGGCGCCCAGCTTGCTGGTAGAGGCCGCCATGCTGGAGCAGGCAATGGCATAGTCGTCAATGTCGACGTACTCGAGCGTCCGCGCCAGCTGGTGCCGGTTCTTGTGCACGGCCAGCCGCGTACCCCGGAGCGTCACGTAGCGGTCGTGCCACTCGTGGCGCAGCATGCGCGTCTTGCGCTTCTTCATCTCGCCCTGGTAGGTCACGGGCGGCTGCGCAGAGGCAGACGTCGTTGCCGGTGCGGGCGCTGTCGAGACGGCCGCCGGAGCCGATGGCGGAGCCGACGGCGGCATGGGTTTAGAGGCCGCCGCTGCCGCCGCTGCTGCTGCTGCTGCCGCCATTTGCGACAGCCCAGCCGGCGGGATCGCCTTTTCAAACTGCGCCCGGTCTGGCGACCACGGGTACCGCACGCGCGGCGGCGGTTGCAGCGGCCTCGACAGGTTGGCGGCCGTGGGCGACGTGGCGCTGCCATCGTCATCGGCGTGTTCGCCGCTGCCGCCCAGGCTGCTGGTGTGCGACGCGTTGATCATGCCGCCGCCCACAACGTAGTGGCTGGTGCGTGTGCCCATGGCCGAGGCCGCGCGCTGGTGTCCGATGGCGGCCGTGGATGCGGCCGACACGCCGACGGTGGGCACGCGGTGCTCGTCCAGGGCCGGCAGCACGGGGAAAGAGGGCCGGCGGACCGAGGCGCGCGACATGGTGCGCATCGGGGCCTGCTGCGGCTGCGGTGCCCTATAGTTCATGTCAGGCGGCACCGACTGCGACACCTCGCGCGCCACTGGGCCCGTTGGCACGGCCGTGACCGGCACGTCCATTTCGGAAAAGGGCGTGCCGAACCGGTAGACAGACGGCCGGCCGACCGGTGTGCGGTCCTGGTCCCGATCGCGGCCTGGCGACTCTTCCAGGACGGTGTGGGTATACGACGTGCCCGAGCTGGGCCACGCCGAGTTGCGCGCCGACCCAGAGCCCAGCGAAGGGTGCGCCGAGTGTGGCCCGGCCGATGCGGCCAGGGCCAGGTTCGACTGCGACGCCGACGGCGACGACGACGGCGACGACTGCGACGACGTCATCGGGTGGGCCGACTGCGGGTACGCAGACCGGCGCAGCTGCTGCGACGGCGGCTGCTGCGGGCTGCGGCCCTGGTCTGGCCTCCTTTTCTCGGGGCCGGCCGAGCTGCTGGCCGCTGGACGAAGCTGCAAAGGAATCGACAGTTTGGGCAGCGCGCGAAGGCCTTCGTGCAGCGGCTTGGGCCGCGACGGAAGCCCAGGGCCTCGACGGGACGCCGGGAACAGCTCAAACGGCGGCGTCGGCGGCATCTCGCTGGACGTGGCCAGGTGCTGGTGCTGAAAATCGAGAAACTGCCGCACATTGTCCTGCGGGTCCCGGGCCTGGACGGCAAGCAGCGTGTCTTTTTGCAGAGGCTGTCGCTCCGGCGGCGGCAGTGCCGGCGACAGCAGCGAAAAGTCGGGGCCCAGCACGTCGGACGATGCCACCACCGACGGCACCATGTCCGAGACGGGCCGGAACACCTCGTCGGCGGCTGGGCCGACCGCCTTGGCCGTGTCCGGGTTGCCCGGGTTGCCAGCAATCAGGACAAGACCGCCGCGGTTCTTGCTGTGGCTGCTCTGGCCCGAGACCGCCGCTTCGATCTGTGCCGTGGCAAACGGGTTCTCCCGCTTAAACGCCTCCATCATGCGCTGGTTGCGCCGCCATTTAGGGCAGTTCTCGCCTTTGGAGCACGAGTGCGGTTTGGGCAAAACCTGCTCAATGCCCACAATCGAGACCGACTCGAGCGGCGAGATCACGTCGTCGGCCGACTGTTTCTTGCGCCGGCTGCTGGCCCGCCGCCGTGGCGGATGTGCCACGGCCGCTTCCAGGCTGCCCGTCGAAGCTGTCGCCGCCAGCGGTGTGCCCGGCTTGTTGGAGCTGCTCCGGGCCCGGCTCCGATGGCGGTGTCCGTGTGTGTGCGCGTGGCTGTGGTTCTGATGCTGGCCGCTGCCCTTGTCCGGCCGCTGCGCCGACGACGACCGCTGGCGCCGCTGCTCTCGACGCGCGGCCCGGTCCGGCACATTTTCAATGGGCGTCTCATTTCGCCGCGCCCGGCGGCGGCTCCTCTTTTCTCTCTCCTCCTCGCCAACGTCCTCGTCGTCGTGCTCCTCCTCGGCCTCTTGCTCGGCCCGCAGTCCATTCTTCATGGCGTCAATCTGCCGCCACACGCCGGTGCGGATGCCAAAGGACGGGATGCCCAGCTCGAGCAGATCGGCAAACTTGAGCGTGATCAGGATGCCGCCCGTAATGTCGTTTTCCACAAACCGCTCGCACACGGCCAGCTCCATGCCGGCGTTGAGCATCCACTGCGCCACCTGTTCCGGCGACCACTGCGCCAGCCGGCCCGTGTCGAGCTCGTCGGCCGTAAACTGAAAGGGCGCGCTGGGCCGGCGTCCGCGGCTCGCCGAGGGCGGTAGAGCCGTCACGCCCCAGGGGAGGGCCGGCTGTTGTGGCTGTTGGTAGTAGTAGGCCGACGGCCGTCCCTCGACCGGGCTCGTCGCCGGCGACCCTTTGGGCGTCAGCGGCGACAGCGTCAGAATGCTCTTGTCGCACGCGGCTGCCGCCATGTGGGAAGAGGACGACAGCCGGAAGAGATGCGGGCCGCGGGGGCCCTCGACCTGCTTGACCGGTGCCGCGGGCTCTGGGTCCAGTCCGGACTCGCGCATCAGCAGCATATCGCCCAGCATGTGGCCGTGTACGGATCTGGGCGTGGACACCTCGTCGTACGAGGAGACGGTTGTGAAGCTGGGCTGGCCGGACTGGTCGATTAGTAGGGAGAGAGAAATGTTGGAAAAAGAAAACTCACCGAATTCAGACTCGCCCGCGGAGAGTTCTCGCCATCCTCGAGATCGGTAAAAATGTCCTCCTCCGCCTCCGACTCCATAAACTCGGTGGCCACCGACACCGGCCGCTCCTGTCGGCCCTTTTGGGCAAAGAGAGAATCGCGCAGCAACATGGTCGCCTTTTGCTGCATTTCCGGCGAATGCCTTTGTATGGAAAACTCGGCCTCCTGGCCGTGTTAGTCCTGGTAGACAAGGGACCTCGAAGAACAAATCTCACCATTGTGGCCTGTGCCTGTGTTTGAGTGTCTCTGTTTTCGATTTGTCGTTTTGTTTTCTCGGCAAAAGGAGGCTGACAACAAGTGCTTATACCTTGAGGATGCCGGGGGGACCGTTGCCGGTTGGGGCTACTCTTCACGGTCTACGAGTAGAGAGTGCCGTCTTGTATAGATACAAATGTCACACACGGGGAGGGAGATGAGCGGTAGAATGGGGGATGCCAGCGGCAAAATGCAGGAGCCAAAAAAAAGAGAAAAAAGGGGGATCAATTTCACACAACGGCTATGCAATAAGAAGATGAAAATCACAAAATCACAAATGGAGGGAAAAGGGACAAAACGAGCTTCTTCGACGGTTGAGCGGGCGGCTACGCATCATTATGTATGGTCGAGATGGCTGGCAGCACGGTGACGATGGCGGTGCAGCAAGCATCAGCGGCAGCTGTTTTTTCAAACCTCCCTAGTGCAGTGATAGTTCCCTAGTGCATAGGAGTGATAGTGTAGCCAAAGGTGGAGAGAAGAGAGCGGAAAGGGAGGGGGAGAAGAAAGGGTAGGGGGGGGGGCGATTGGGGGATCACAGCAAGTGCCAATATGCAGGCGGGGCCGCCCATCACAGTTACGGTTGGGCTAGGCCGGTGGATCGACGCCGCCATCGCTGCTGTTTTTAGAAGAGGGTAGAGCAAGTAGTGTACGTCGTTGTTAGCCGTCTCTTTCCCGTCACTCTGCAGTCCTCGAGCTGCACGCAAGCGCCGGCCGGGGCATCATACGACCTACAGAGTTGTGAAATGGCAGCGAGCATCGAGCCGTTTTGCAGCTATATTGATGAGCTATATAACTATCCTGCCGCGATGTAGGCATACGTGCACGGCTGCAGTCGGAACCCGAACGGTAACCTGTCCGGCATCTCAACCAAGAGTCTCGCTTCGCTTCGCGCTGCTGTGTATCTACTGCTGCTCTCTCAACGAGTAGTTTCTCTCCGTTCCTCCATCTCACAAAGGTGCTATGTGCAGCCTAAAGCCCTCAAAGACCATCGCCTCGAGGTCCGTTAGTGTTCAGCCCCGGCGGCAAGGGTCTGCCTAACGCTACAGGGTCCATAGGGTCCGGCAAGCCCTAGAATGGTGCAATGGTTTAGTGTAGAGTGTAGTGTAGTGTACACTAGAAGAACAGCGTCGTAATTTGCACTCGGTCAGATACTATGTCTATTGTATTCTGAGTGGTTGTGAAGAAACTCCAGAGCTGCATTAGGGCGCTACGCTAATTGGTCAGAAATAAAGACCCTGGCAGGACACGGGCCCGCTCTTTCACGGGAAGGGTTTTATGCACGCCGATTGGCCAAAAAGAGGTGGTGCCACACGGGTAGCTGTTGGTGCTAGCGTCTTGGCGCCGAAAATAGCACAGACTCACAATTGTAGTCTTACTACCTCTACACTACACTACACTACTCTACACTACTCTACACTACACTACACTACACTACGCTAAACATTTCCATTGTCCACAAGCGTGCAGGCAAGCGGTGATGCGCGGGGATGCTTCTTTTTTTATCTGTAGCCTCTCCGTAGACGCTTGCCTTTTTCGATATGGTAATTGAGCTCGCAAAAATACAACCAAACTTGCCGATTCTTCTGCCTCCATTCCGGTGGTCCCCCGCTCTTCTGCTGGTATTCTCTCGGATGCAAATGCACACGTTTTGCCTCTGGGCAGCCGTCCGTCACCACGGAGTGGCCGCAGTTTGGGCCGCCTCGTGCCGGTTCTGGGAAGCCTTTTGCGGGACTCAATGGCATCACTTGCATCATGCCTGCTCACAAGGACGCTATCTCTCGCCGGGCACATGCAACTCGATAGGTGAAGCACACCCTGCCTCACCGAGACTCGACTACGACGTACGTCACAGATTGGGCTGCTTTGGCAATTACCATAGTCAAAATGGTGGTTTAGATGTTTACCCCCTGTAGTTGGACGCCATGCTTCCTCGTCAAAACTACATTTTCGGTCCTCTTCGCAGAACTTGCGCTGCTTACCGCTCCAAGACGTTGTCAAGCAAGCCGCTTGCCGCTCGTCCGGGTCTTTTGCTGGAAGAAAACCCGCGGCCAATCCAGTGTAGAACACACCGAAAGTTGCCTGCCAGAGAAGAAAAGTCTCTCTCCACAGCAAAAGGAAGAGGAGCGTGTGGAGATGTATTGTGGATAAGCACAACGGTGAGAGGGGAAGAAAAGCTTTTGGCCACTCTGCTCGAGCCGATGGCTTGGCCGTTGAAGCTTGTCCATTGTTAGCGCCGAGCAGCTATCAACCATCTCCGCAGCAAGTACTTGTACACTACACTACACCTACACTACAGGCCCTGATAAACCTGATAAAGGTGGACTCGTACCTACAGAAAAGGCCTGGCTGGCCCACAAGGATCAGCGACCGTTCCGCTGTGATGATGCCCAATCGAGGTGAAGAGCAGGGGGGACCGGAGAGCTGCCCAATCCAGCAAATGGGCTTTTTTCTCACTTTCTCGCCATAGTCCGATACGAAGTTGACGATATTGTCATCGGACGCTTCCTTGGTCAGCCGACGGACGGGGCCGTCAGCTTAGAGGCCGCTTTTTGCCTCCTCCTAGCTCTCCCTGCCGGGTATCTATGCTTGTTGGGGCCACACTGCCGCCCAACGAATCACCACTTCAAAGGACAGGGAAGCAGAGGACCTCGTGATGCGTCATTGTTGTGAGTGGATGTGTGAAACGAAAAATGGAATTGTCTCGAGATAAAGACTGGATTCCAAGTGAAAAAATTTCAAGAGGCCGAAAGCCGGCTTCCTACACCGCTGCCACGCGTGCGCAAGGATTCTTCTTCCTCGCCCCATACTGACCTTGCCGACGTTTCCCGCAAGAAGGAATTACAATGACCCTGGAAAGGTCCGCAAAAGAAAAGAGAGCAGGTCCAAAAAAGAAAAAAAGAGAGCAGGTCCGAAAATAAAAGAATAGAGAGCAGAGCAGAGCAGAGCAGAGCGTAAGCCGTGCCTTTCCGCAAAGACAGTTTCAAATAAGCAAACTCGCATTCGCCGAATGTCCATTCATGCAACGAGCAGGAGCCTGCCGCATCCCGAGAGCATTCGTGGCCTCTCCTCCGCCTTGTGCGCCGTCCGCCATGCGTCGTCCCATCTGCGAGCGCCCTTGCATAGCAGTAATGTAGGACCAGCAGTCCAATGCCGGAAGACGGACGAACCGTTATGGCCAGGAACTGGCGGTTCTCATATGACAAGAGCCAGACAAAAATTCTCTTGTCGGCAATGAAATTGCTGCCCGGGCTGCAACTTGGTCGTTCACAAGCCGTTTGTGTGTCACCGGAACGTCTTTTCTTTTTACTGTATCCACTGCCATGCCGTGATGGGCTGCAGGCACTTTACTTTGCCTTCACCAGATGCAACAAAGTACTGTTGTGTTCAGTTCGACTCAAGATACACCCTTGCGTCGCCCTCGTGTATCCCTCGTGCATCCCTCGTGTTCTGAGTTGTGTTTGCCGTGTCATGTCTTGAACCCGTCGCATCCCTTGGCTGCATTCGCTCCGTTTTCTTTTTCCTTGCGGGAGAAGGGGAGATTGTACCGGTGACCGCTTCTTTTCCTGTGCCAGAATGTCTTGCCTTGTCTGAGACATGTCTTTAGAACAATAAAGAAGCCCAGTCTCCTACGGGGACCAGTGTTGGATTCCAAGGTTGTCTTTCCGATGCCCAGACGCTACTGTTGAGACCTTTCTTTTCCATTCTTTTTCTTTGCGTTCTAATCATCCCCAGCCTCTCTTTCGCCCCCATCGTGTCAGACTTTTTCTTCCGAGACAAATCCTTCTTACAGAATACGAAACTTTTCTCGGGGCCTTTTTGGTCTAGAAAAAGAATTGATTCGATGGAAGCTGTGTCACTCGTCCGTCCACACGTTTGTCTCGCATGTCAGGTCCACTTCCGTTGAACAAGACACAATGGATGTGATACACTGGACCTCGTGTTTCTGTCACTCTGTCAATGGCAATCTCACATTTGTTGCTAGTTTGGAAGTCAAAGTAAATGTACGACATTATAGGTACCGAAACATTGCCTTGTGCTGTCGACATTAATCGGGTTAACTCGGTTCAGTTTCTTTGATCCTTTGATTGCATTGATTCAAACTTACTCTTGTTGGGGAGACACAGCAGATCTAATTGTACAGCTGTGCCAACGAATCATCTGGCAGACGGGTCATTCCCAACATATTTGTGCTTGTACTCCCACTTTACAGATGCATCTTAATTGTCATTCAAGATTGGCAAGATGGTTGCCACTCTCTCGCCAATGGCAATTCGGCATTGACAAACTCTGCCGCTCACATGATAAACAGCCCATGCGGACGTGGTACTTTTACAGCAGCTTCTTCTCAATGGCTGACTATTCTCTAGCAGGCGAGAAGACGGCCACAAAGCCAGAAGTTTAATGACGGCTTATGCGCAGTATTCGCTTCAATGCCGTGACTACAAATGAATGCTCAATGCCTTCCATTCCTACAAATATTTTCTCTCCTGTAAAGCATTGACAGGACTCTCAATTGGCCCTGATAAGCAGCTTTCACTCCAACTTGAGCACAATGCAGGAGTGAGTTGATTCGTTGAAACTACGACGAAAAGGACAGATAAAGGAATCCTAAACTCAGTAGACGTCATCTTCTGCAGCTAAAGTCGCACGGATTCTCACCCTCTTCCCCCGCCCGTTATGCATGAACCTCAATGCGCAGCCTCGCTCTTATCCGCTTTACTATCCTGCTTCTGCATAAACCACACACGGCCAGCTTCCGCTATTTTGCAGTGCAGTGTAGACGGCATAAACTAAAGGCCAAGAATCGACTTTGTCCGTCGCAATCCGTCGAAACCCTGTGGAAAGACGGCTGAGGAGAGGACAATCATGCACCGTCGTTTTTTACAATAGGACTACAATAATGAGCAATTGTCCGTCTCGGCAAGGATTTCCCCTCTCGGATCCAAATCATTGTCGTGAATGCCGTGGTTTTCTCATGTGTCAGATAAATAGGCGTACCTGTGCGAACGATCCATGTACAAGTACAAAGATCCATTGTAGTGTTTGCTAGTGTACAAGTACAAAGTCCGATAAGTGTTTGCTAGTGCAAGAGCTTCGTCAACGGATGCAACGGACGGGCTGGCCTTGGCAGAGGATGTGGCCCCTCTTTGGCAAAGGCGACCAGCCAATATCACACAAAGTCTGACTGCATCATTCAACAATGGAGCAATCTATCAGGAAAAAGTAGTCGATAGGATGAGCTGCGATGAAAAATACGACGCTGGGCGCACAGGCATGGAATTAATGGAGGCGAGCAAGGGTCTCGGGAAGAGCAATCGTCACATTGCCTTTCCTAATGTCATTGCCGTCACATAGCAGGGTAAGGGGAAAAGAGCTTCTCATCATCCTTGTTCTTATCAGGTGCACTAGTGTAGAGTGCGTGCACTAGTGGCCCTGGACCAAGTTTTGGCCGTTTTCTTCAGCTCGCAGGTGTCCATCTGTAAAAACAAGGGTCTTCAAGCCCATGGAGCAAAGTCACTTTAAGCCCGTGTACGATGGTAGAGTCACTACACATCGCTACTTTGCAATCTCTACCAAATCAAATGGAAACTCAGTGTTTGTTCTAGCAGCAGCGGCTTGAAGAAAAGAGTGAAATATCGAGTTGTATTGCAGGAGCATCGTAGTGGCAGTAATACTAATATACGTAGTATCCATTAAAGCTGCTCCTTGCTGTTGCTACTCTACACTAGTGCAAATTTTGTACAAGGTACACAGATCTTCCGCTCATCCTCGGTGAAGTGCATGGCGCTAATACTATGAAAGAGGAGCTTGACCGGCCGTTACTCTGTCGAGTAAGTCACCGAACGTCAAATTCCGCACGCTAGTGTTGGCTTACTGTAGGCGATTAGCGTCGTCTTTTTTATCTCTCTTGCTCTGTTCTGTGCGCTGCGGGGGTGGAGAGAAGTACTCGAGTACCCAACCCTAACTGATATAAAATGAGCGTATGATTTACATAACATAACCCTAACTGATACACCATTGTCTGCCGTGCAGGGCAGGGAAGAGCCAGGAGACAAGGGAATGAAGAAGGAATAGACGGGGAGTGAAGAAGAGGCAGTGAGGGAGGAAGAGGCAGTGTGAAGAAACAGACGAGAGTGAGCTCGTACAAGTACAAAGCATGGAATCGTCAGGCGTACAGCTACATCCGAAAACGAAAAACAGGGCCGGGATCCTGGCCCACAAGACGGAAAGCTGCTCTGTTTAGGCATAGGACGCTATCGGGTTCCGATGGCTGTAGCCGAAAAGGTATCTCGCTGATAATTCTACTTTTCGGGGCACGCAGAACCGAGGCGTATCACTATTACCAGCAGACAAGCCAGCTTGGACGTCTGGTTGGCAGATGCCAAATAGAACGGCTTCCTTGGAGCAGAGCCGGGCTTTTCATAGCGTCAAGACAAGTGTATGAATGGGCAGTATGACTGGATGCAAATCCGCTTCCAAGCCTACTGGGCAAGACTGGATGCAAATCCGCTTCCAAGCCTACTGGGCAAGACTGGATGCAAATCCGCTTCCAAGCCTACAAGATCTGATTGGGTATGAAACCCGGTATCAAAATTACCTCGTATACAACGATAAAAACATGCGAGTGCGACTGTAGCAAAGCTCGATGCAAAGGACGAGAGCGAATGGACGGGCTCTGCAACGATAAAATTTGTATTTTGCTAAGCAACGTAACTAGGGGAGCTTTGAGTACGACTATCCTGCTAAGCTGTCAAAGGAATAGCAAGTACACTAGTGTAGTGTAGGAGGGGTAGAAAAGAGGAAGGAATTCGATTAGACAATGTGATTGGAATAGTGGAAATTAAACGGCCGGCCTCCACCATTTTCAGCATTAACTACTGTCGATCACGGGGGCGCAAAAGCAGCGGAGAGGCTGAAGACAAGGCGAGTCAAGCTGTAAAGGCCCTATGGATGCTCTGTATGAAGTAGTCGTCCAAGTAGCTCTGTATGAAATAGTCAGTTGTCAGTATGGAGTCGCCCAGGCGACAATGTTCGAAAACCTGCCAACCAAAACCAAACAAAAACAAGCTGTACGGACCCGTACAGTCCTACCACCAGCCACCCAAATGAGCAATTGTCCGGGCAGCGGTGTCTGTGTTGATGACGACAAGTCGCCGAGGCATCATCGCCAGCGCCGATAACCAAGGACAAGGGTCATTTTGCTTTTGCAAGGGATACGATGCCCGGTTGAGAAGCAATTTCTGGTCGCCGACCGACTAAATGGCCAAGTCCATACTGGCAAGACGCTGGAGGAGTAGAAAATGGAGATAATGGAGAGAAGTGGAGGAGGTATGAATGGCTTGAAAAGATGCGACACCTGGTGGGAGAACAACGAATTTGCATTCATTCAAAGGCGCCAACGTACGACCGCCGTCATAGCCTATGGCAGAATGCAGTTCCATAATTAGTCCAATATGCTGCAAGCTGGAGAAAATGGGCTAATTAAAAATAGACTGCACTTTGGACGAGAGCACGTGTTTCTTATTTTGCCGCTGCGTGTGACGTCCAAAATTAGCCCGCATTAGAGGATATCGGCTCGGGCAAATTAGCCAGCTTGCTGTCCAGCCTGTAAAAGAGAGCAACAGACAAGCGGTTATGATTTTTCTGGCCTTCTCGTGACTTCCAAAAATGGCAAAGGCTTCTCCAGTCTGGTGCTGCAGGCGGCAATAGCTTGTCACCATTTGCAGCCAATCATAGCCCAAGAATGGTCTTTTTGTTCTGCACTAGCCCTGTCTTGTCACACGACGCTAGAGGCGGTTGGTCCCGGCATGCCAGTAGCATATGCACGGGCCGTTTCTCGTCACACCTGACCCACTTAACGCGGCCAATCATAATACACGTCAAGTTTTCTTTCAACTGCCTTCCCGAGGCGGCCTGCTCATGCGGTACTTTTATCGCCTGTGCAGTACTTTAGTATGACATGTACCGCGCATTGTTGCTGTTGTGCATGTCGTAGGTAAAAAGTGCACGGTGGGCTTTGTAGCATCGCCTTTGCTGCCGGACTCCGAAAGCCGTACTCACCGCGATTTGCGTGCATTCGTCTGCGAGTTAGGCTCTTCTCGAAGATCTTTGTAGAACAAGTGGCAGACCAGCGAAAATAGCCGCTCATTCAACTAAAAAGGAAATGCAGTAGCAAGTGCGCGTGACGCCGTTCTTTTTTTGTCTTCTTTTGTGAGAGACGGCGCTTCTACAGCCGCCGTGAAGACAGCTTTTTTCTTGATTCGTAAACATGGCACACTGCTAGGTCTGCCTTTGGGCCCTCTTGTTACAGGCAGGCCGACGGAGCCAAGTGCCAAACAATAAAGACAGACTTTTTCATCTTTTTGGGATTTCATCTTTGCCGAATGTTCTTTGCATTGTCCCGCGTTTTTACCCAGAATGCTATCCTCGAGCGTAAATGCCTCGCAGCAAGCGGGCACAGGCGACGTAGCATGGTTTTGGTAAGTGCGAGCGCTGATGTGCCGTAGAATAAAAACGGGACGATCGGAGCAGGGATCTCACGGTTGTTTTTTGCCTTTATTTCAGCGTGTGCACAATATTGCGCCTTTTCCTGCCGTTATTCTGTGCAAGGGCTGCAGGCTAGGGTGTCTGCCAGACCCTGTAAAGTACAGGACCCATGACAAAGGCAAGAAACAATAAAAACACGCACGTTTTACCGGTTACCACGGCGGCGCAACTTTTCGTCTAATCCTGGCCTCTGACCCGTACCACACAGACTTGAAGATTCAACAGAGACAAAGCCGTAGGACCAAGACCGTTGCGCGCGTGGTAGCCACACTCTTGTCTTTTCCGCGGGTAAGGCGTGTAAAAACAAATCCTCTCTGAGAGCCGCGTGCCTTTTTCTTCGTCGTTGTAGACACGGCGCCAGCGTCAAGCTGCACATTGTTGCTCGTACGACGTCTTTGTGCCTTTTGTGTTTCTCTGCAGCGCTGCCCCTGTCAGATTACGGCGAGTCTGTACTCGCTACCTTGCAAGCCAATGGCAGCTGTCTGGCCTGAGAGGCAGAGCGAGTACAGGGTACTTGTACAGATTCTCGTGCATAACAGATGAGGGGAGGTTGGGCAGCAGGTGTGGGTGGAGGCCAATAGCTCGACCAGCGGCCAAGGAAGCTTGCATTGTCCAAAGTCGAGGAGTACGTACCTTCAGTACTGGCTTCTCTTTCGCCTCTCAAGCTCTCGTTCATCCTTCTGCCTCAAGATGCTCTCGTCCGCCTCTCAATAGATTCGTTCGTCCTCTCAAGATGCTCTCATCCTTTGCCATTCGAGATTCGTCCACCCTGAACAAGCCCTCGCGGCTGCACACGACCATCTTGCCATTGGCCTTGGATGCAACCCTCGTCGGCACAAGCTCAACCTTGTCGGGTAGGGTGGTTGTGTCCGGGTACACAGGCCGGCATCCTCAAAGGGCACCAATAAGCGGCAGGGCCCTTGTCTTTTAGCAGTCGATATTGGACCTTCCGAGTGTGGAGTCCACACACATCCAGCTGCAAAACGACCTTCTCCAGAGCACACCACCTCGAGCGCCGCTAGCCCCAATAGCCAGTAAGCCTTTTGCGTGTGCCCGCCTGCTCGGCCGAGAACGGCAAGGCCAGCTCAGCCAGTCATCGTCGTCCCCCCCCTCTCTCTCTCTGCCTCTAGCCCTTCTTTCGTCTGTTTCCAAGAATAGAACATGTCCCCCGATGCACACTGGCTCGCATTCCAAAAAAAGGAATCTGCACTATACAGAATCGTGTCGGTTCATGATGTGTGTGCCCGCCTAGGAGAGATGCCATGGCAGAATGCGGCCGCGTGAATGGCGGCCCCCATATAAGTCTTTGCCAGCGCTTCGCTCAACATCAATCCCAATCTTGCTCTCTCCTCTTTCTCCCTATCCCTCCTGCTTCTTGTTGATCAAGGTCAAGTGTTGTCGTTGTTGTTGCTTGTAAGTTGCTTCTTTCCTCCTTTACTTCCCCCTTCACTTCCTCCTCCTTCCCCTCCATTTCCTTCTTCCCCCTCTCATACACACCGCTTCTTGCCCCGGTCTTTCCTAACAAACTGACACGGCACAGCTTCTCTGCGTGTTTGTCCTCCTAATACAGTGAACGGCAAGCCGGACTTGCTTGGATCCAGTCAATCATTGTTTGAATCTCTGCGAGATCAATCCCCCATGATAATCTAATTTCCCACCTTTAACGAACCACCACTCCGTCTCGTCTATTTGCCTATTGCCTTTTTCGCTCTACCTTTATCTGCGGGGCGACCGGTTTGTCCCTCTTCTATTATTACTCGTTATTTGCTTTCGCTTCAAGCCGGCCTGCCTTTACGCCTGCCCACCCTACGGCTCATTACCCTACTGGGACTACTGGCTTGGACCCCTCCCCCCATTCAACTCTTGGTTTCCCACCCTCCCCTGCCTTCTCTTTCTCTAGCGGATACGCCTGCCTTTACTAGGTATATGCGCTACGGGAGAAGAGGATCCCCGTCTCTTACACCCCCCCTCTGTCTTTCTGCCTGTCTTGCCCCCCCCCCGTCTCTGTCCACGATTGCTTTTATTCAAGATACAAATGTCGACGCTGCCCCCCGATTACAAGCTGGAGGCTATAATGAAAGCAGCTGTCAAGGCGCAGACAACCACACCAACAGCCAACAAGTCATCCCGAACGGTCAACATGGCCGTCGCACACACCACCAAACCCAAGTCGGCTCTGGCCAAAACCAAGACGGGCGCGCATGGCGAAATCAAAAAGTCACAGATGCACCGGCGGTCAAGAAGTGGTAAGTATTGTTGTTGGGCCTTGAGTGACGTCCCTTGACTGACGACCAGGCTGCTACACTTGCCGGCTACGACGCAAAAAGTGCGACGAGGGCACGCCCAGCTGCACCGCCTGCCGACATCTCGGGCTGCAGTGCGAGTACAAGCGGCCGCAGTGGTGGAGCAACAATGAGACGCGGCGCAGCCAAAAAGACGACATCAAGATTATTATCAAGCGCAAGAAGCTGACGGAAAAGTCGACGTCCTCCCACACCACCACTACCGCCGCCGCCCCATCCCTCCACGCCGTCTCGGGCCCTGGCTCTTCGCCGCCCGGCCTCTCTCACTCGCTGCCCACGTCGGCCACCTTTTCCGATCCTCTGGACCGCACCCGCTCGGCGTCCATTGACTCGCACTACTCCAGCTTTGCCTTTACCAGCCCGCCGACTTCGGCCGAGTACAGCGTCGGCATCGTCCCGCTGGCGACGGGCCTGGCCGGCAGCCACAGCGCGTTTTCCACGCCGCAGATGCACCCCGATTTCATGTTTGCCAACGCTTATGCGCCGTACGAGGTCGACATCAAGACGGAGCGCCAAATGTACGTCAACAATGTGCCGACGCTTCACGAGTCCAGCACGTCCACCTTTAGCACCTTTCACACGCCCCCGCCGCCCGGCACCGTCTTGCCGCCGTACCAGCCATACGGTGCCGGGCCCGTCGCTCTGGATGGCTGCGGCGTCGGCGACATGGGCGTCGGCGGCCCCTTGGACATGGGCCTCGACGGTGGCGTCGGCCTCGGCATGCCGGCGGGCGCCGTGGTCATGCCCATGGCGCCGCTGCCGAGCGACGGCCTGGCCTCGAGCGAGTGGATGGAGCCCGTGTACGCGGAGCGACGCGCGTCAGCGTCAGAGGAAACGCTCAACATGCCCTTTTTCGACTTTGCCCACGGTCCGGCCACGGGCGGTGGCTCGCGCCAGGTGGCCATGGAGCTGAACGAGGGCGACCAGCGGCTGCTCGACCATTTTGTGCAGTTTGTCCTGCCCACCATCTTCCCCATTCTCGAGACCAACCAGCACGGCTCGGTCGGCTCCGACCTGATTCTGCCCGCGCTGCAAAACAACCAGTGCTACCTGCACTGCTGCCTCAGCATGGCCGCGCAACACATCAAGGCGGCCGTTGTGAGCCACGGCGACCCGGCCGCCGCCGCCAGCGCCACGGCCGAGCTCGACAAGGCCATTATGCACCACCGCTACGCCACCATTTCGGCGCTGTGCGACGCGCTTCCGCGCGACGAGAACCACCAACAAGTGCTCGAGGCGGCGCTGGGGCTCATTTTTTTCCAGTGCAGCGTCGGCCGTTTTGACGACGCTCTGCCCGACGTGCCCTGGCACCAGCACTTTCAGGCCGTGGTCTCGCTCGTGCAAAAGCTCGAGCTGCCGCGCATGGTGACCGAGAGTGAGGCGGCGGCCGTGCCGACACCCTTTAACATGACGCTGACCTCGTGGATCGACATTCTGGGCGCCACCATCCAGGGCCGGGCGCCCACGTTTGCGCACACGTACCGCGAGAAGCACCTGTCGCCGCCCCAGGCGTCGTCGCTCGGCCTGCGCGAGCTCATGGGTTGCGAGGACCGCGTCATGTACTTGATCTCGGAGATTGCCTGCCTCGAGGCGCTCAAGGCCACCGGCATGGACGACATTACGCTGTGCCAGCACGTCAGCGTGCTGGGCGAGCAAATCGGTCTGACCGAAATGGGCGAGGCGCCGGCCAAGCTGCCCTTTAACGCCAACGGCTCACTGAGCCCCAAACAGCTGAGCAAGAACATGACGGCTGCGTTTCGCTTGGCCGCCCGTGTCTACCTGTGCTCGCTGGTGCCCGGCTTCAGCCCGGCCCAGGCCAGCTGCGTCGGCTTGGTCGACAAGCTGACGGCCGTGCTGCAAACCATTCCCTGCGGCCCGGCCGGCTTCGATCGCTGCGTCGTCTGGGTCTACCTCATGGCCGGCGCCGCCTCCATGCCCGGCTCCGGTTTCCGCGACTTTTTCGCCGACCGCGTCGACCAAATGGGCGCCCTGGCCAACGTTGGCTCGTTTGGCCGCGTCGTGTCGCTGCTGCACGAAGTCTGGCATCAGCAGGATCTCTTGATGATCCAGCAGCAGCAGCCGCAGCCGCACCCTTCGTCGCCGCCGCTGCCGGGCTCGCCGCAGTCGGTCGGCTCTTCCTTGTGCGACAGCTCGCAGCAGTACATCCACTGGCGCGATGTGATGCAGATGAAGGGATGGGACTTTTTGCTCATCTAGAGCTGGCTTTAGATGGGCCATGCCCCTGCATGGAAAAAACCAAAAAAATACAACCACGCAGACATCAACAACACTGACAGCGACAACTTTGACAACATTTGACACTTGACAACAACAGCATTGAGGATTTGGGAGTTTGAAACGGTTTATGCCGTAGGTTTCCTTGTTTTCTTTTTCATAACCTTGGGATCGTGGGTTTTCGGGATGTCCTTACACTCGCTTCTGGCTATTTTGATGTCATTTCACGCCGGCTTCACACTTGGGAAGCGGCGCTTTATATCCTTTTTTCATTTTCATTCTTGGCTTTTTTCAGGGTTGGAATTTAGCATTTTTCGGACAGGACCTGGGACCCCGGTTAGAACTTTGAGGCAAAGGGCAAGGCAAAGGGCAACTAACGGAATGTGGGAATGGATGAAGGCCAGACGGACATGAAGACGTGATAGGAAGATATGGTTGCTCTATTGATACCAACATCATGCGCTGCGCAATGATGGACGACAATAAAATACTCAAATTTAATGGCGTGCCCTTGTGATATATACAATGTTGAGCGGCTTCTAATGGCGTGCCCTTGTGATATAAACAATGTTGAGCGGCTTCTAATGGCGTGCCCTTTGTGATATATACATGATGCTGTTGAGCGGCTTGTCGGCGCCAAACGTCTCAGACGAAGAAGACAGACTTTGTGGTCAAGAATAGTAAACAACTCTTGGCCAGAATGCTTCCGTTGCCGCTCTCTGGCGCTGCCGACTCAGACAAGATCATTGGAATGTGGACTGGCTTCATAAAGCATCGTCACAAAGCCAGCGGCTGCCGTCGAGCGTTGCCGCCCCGGCCATTACGTACGTCGTCCGGCCGGACAAGCCGGCCAGAGGGGAAAAGCAATGACGAATACCGCGCGGCAGCAGACTCTTGTAATTGTCCAGTCAATGGGAAATCGAGAGATTTCTTGGCAGGAAGAGAAATGAAAGAAGTCTGATTCTGCGTAGTAAGCGCCAGGATGGAGCGGCTCTCCTCTGCTGCATTGCAAAGCGCCTAGATAGTTTACTTCTCAGATGCCGGCCGCCTTTTCTCATAAAGCGTCGTCCTCTCTTCTCTTCACTCCACATGCCGCCATCGGCTTGTTGGTAGATCTACCCAACCCGGCGGCAAGACGGCGGGAACGCTAGCATTGATGAATGCCACTCATGCAATACTTGTGCAGGCGAATGCCGCTCATGAAATACTCTTATACAGGCTGTATCCCGGTCGCCGTGCCGGCAGCTGTTGCGCGCCATGGATGAGCTCCGGAGGTGAGAGTAGCGTATCCTACAGAAGATGAATACGGCTTCTTAGCAGCTGTTCAAGGCTAAGCAAGTGCATAATGTAATGAGTATGTAATCATTCATCTACTGAACGTGGCGTTCCTTTGGGGTGTGTCTTGTGGAAAAATTGCTTCCTCGTTCCCCTAATTACCTGCTTTAACTTTCATCTCCCGAAAAGGAGCTATTCTTCTCGCCATCCCTGCACAGAAAACGAGTCCGGGCGCTGTAGCGGTTTCACCTTCCGCGATCCCCGACCCTCTGCTCTCTCGACGCTTCTAGTGTAATACCACTTTACGTTGCAACTGGCCCTGCTCCCTGATCTTGCCCCGAATTTCAGACTGCCACCATCAGAGCAAACAGCCCGGCCGAAGATCCCGGTACTTGAACAATATGAGAAAGATGGGCCATAATAAGACTGTTTGCAAGGAATCGAATACACTACTGTACGGGGTATCATCTATCAATATTTCAAAATTCAATATATATCAATAAATTCGTACGGGTTTATGCATCCATCTATCTCATTGAAATCTTGCATCCAAACAGGTCTTTGACATCGCCAGGCCCTGTATGGCCGTCAAGGGCACAATACAGGAGATCCTGGAGTCAGGCAGGATGCATACTTAGCAACCAAGATGGGTTGTGCATTGTCGTCGCGATAACAAATCACTTTATTTCCTTGTCATCTTGAAAACACATCCACTCTCAATATCTGCTACGTCCAGAATGTGTCGGAAAGCGAATAACGTACGTGACATGACCCGAGGACCTCAACTTTTGCTCTGTAGTTCTTGGAGGAAACCGCGTAAGACGTAAAGAGCTGGCCTGCTTGAAACACAGAGGACGCGGATGAGATGCAACACAGGGCGCAAAAACACACGAGCTTCTCCTGGGTGGTCCTAGGTGTGGCTACACGGCTCTCGGATTACTGTAGAGGCTGGCAGCGGCACGGCATCAAGCGGGCATGAAGAGCAGCGTGACGCATCGACAGCCAAAGGAAACAAAATGTACGGAAACGGTAACCCTTGGCCCAGAAAAGACAAAAGAAAGAAAGAAAAAAAGCAACAAAACAGCCAATCCCCCAAAGAGCATAAAAACAGCCAATAGCCCCAATAGCCCAGCAAACAGCCAATAGCCCCCCAAAAGCCAAAAACTGCCAAAATAGCCCCCAGACCACAAAGGACGGGCTAATAATACCCAACCAAAGACAGGCCAATCATTCGATTCCAAGACCTTGCTGCCCAGGCGCGTGCTTGCCAGCCAGTCAGACTGTCGTGCTAGACGGGCGGCTCCACGGCCAAATGGCGAAACGGTGCCGCCGCAGCTCCTGGCTGTGAGTCGTCTGCTATTACGACGTCGGCCGCCTTGGGCGCTCCGCTGAAACGCCAGCTTCTCCCCCGTCTTACCACCTCCACCCGACGGCGATGCGTTTGTTTGGACCAGACAGCCAAACAAGACCTACCAGGGCCCGCTTCGCCCAAAGCTCTCCCCAGCCTTCCACGCGACAGGAGACAGGGGGGAGTAGCTATGGGGAGCCATCGTTTGGCCATCGTCATTCGTTTCAACCATGGGCACACTCGATGTTGCTCTGCTCTGCCTTTCTGTCTTCTTTACCTGCTGGGCGCTTCGTTTCTTCTTTTCTTGCTAGTCTTTTATCGGGGTTTCCTTTGCCTTCCTCCTCTTCCTGGACAAGCTCGCGACAGCCGGCTGACGCCCTCTCGTCCACCTGTGAGGATCGTATGGCTGTCCGATCTCCCGGCGCTTTGGCTGATTTTCTTTTCTCTTCCTCTTTCGTGCTTGTCGCGAATGGCTGGCCAGTCGTTCTGCTCGGTTTCTCATTCTCCTCCGCGTCTTCTTCTCTTCTTCCCCCTTTGAAAGGGCTCGGGCTGTTTGTCCACAAGACCTTCTTTGTCCGACTGCGGCGCTTCTTGCATCTTTTCTTTCACCTCTTGAGCTCTTTCACCTCTTCTTGAGCTCTTTGCCTCTTCTTGATCTCTTTCACCTCTGACCTCTTCCTAACTTCATGGCCCTATCTACATGTCCGGCTGCCTCCCATAGTCACGCTCTCTGCTCAGCCCTGGTGGCCTACTTTATGACCCGTCTGTCTTGATTCACCGACTGTGCCCGGCCTGCTTTGTCTCTTGCCTTATATGAACCCATCGTCTTGCCGCCGCCCCCCCGTCCTGCCGGCGCCTACGTGGTTATTATTCCATATATCTGCATTCTCCTATTGCTTCCCCTACCCATGCTGGACATCCCCTATTGCGGCCTCTTGATAAGGAAAAAGAAACAAGAAACACGAAACAAGAAACAAAGGCTGCGTGGCCATTTGTACTTGCCCGCTCATCCTTTACCGTCAGCGACAGCTACAGCGACAAATTGATGACAGCTCGACGACACCGCCCAATGGTTCCCAAGGCAGCCCGTCTGCTGGCTGTCGTGGCCGTGTTTCCTCTGCATGCCACGGCCGCCTACCTTTCGCGAGACTATCTCGTGCTCGCGGGCCGCGCAACGTCCGAGTGTGCCGCTTCCGGCTTCTCCTTGTGCGCCCAGGCCGCCTCGGCACACCTGCCCGATAACTTTTGCTGCCCGGCCGACACTGTTTGCGATGTGCTGGCCGGCAACACCACGGTGCTCTGCTGTCCCGACGGCGAGAGCTGCGATCTCGTGGCCGTGATCCCCTGCGACGTGAGCCTGCAAAACGCCGCGCTGCATCCCAACTCGAGCATCAAGACGACGGCGCTCGACGCCGTGCTCCCGCACTGCACCAGCACCACCTGCTGTCCTTTTGGCTACTCCTGCACCTCGAGCGGAGCATGCCAGAAAAACGCCAACCAGAACGCCATTCCCATTGGCACAAACCCCACGACGACAACGACGCCCTTGTCGTCTACCAAAACCACAGAGACGGCCTTGTCCACGACGACGGCCAAGACCACGACGGCCACATCAAAGACGCAGCTCTTCTCGACCACGACCACCTCCACTCTTTCTTCCACTACCGTCGCCACGTCTGCTGCCACCCTCTCTACCGCGTCGTCCACATCGGCCAAGAGCAGTCCTACCGCCGTGACAGGCGCCTCCAACAGCGAAACGTCCGCGGCCGACACCGCCAGCAGCAAGACATCCCACACCAGTGCCGTCGTGGGCGGCGTGGTCGGCAGCCTGGGCGGCGTGCTTCTTGTCGGGGCGGCCGCCTGGTTCTTGTGGGCTCGCCGCCGCCGCCAGCAGGACGGGCAACACGGCCGCGGCCTCTTCTTGTCAGACACCAAAAAGCTGCACCGGTCCACCTCGTCCTTTGGCAACATTATCAACAACCCCTTGCCTATCAGCTCGCCCCAGCCCCAGGGAGACGCCTCGACCTTGCGGACCGACTTTATCCGCAAGTCGCCCGCGAGCGGCCAAGCCGGAGGGGGGGGCGTCGGACGAGGCCTGTCCCAGCTGCTGTCGGGCACGTTTTCTCCGGGCCCACGCAGCCCTTCTCCCGGCAGCACTGCCGGCGCGGTGGGTATGCCTAAGCAGGGGCCCAGGACGCCCCCGGCGCCTCTCTCTCCTGTAGTGGCTCTGGGTCGCCGTTTGCGCGGCTCCCGGGGGGTGACGCCCATCCGCGGCATGCGCGCATCGCAGTCCTCTGCCGCCTCTGCCGCCTCTGCCTCTTCTGCTGCGGCGTCCTCTCCCCGCCACTCGTCCTTGCTGCCGCCGCGGCCCCAGCGCGAGCCGAGCACCGGCATGATCAATGTGGGCGTCGACCTGAGCTCCCTCAGCTTTGGCCATGGCGGCGACGACCCCTTTCGCGACAGCGTGGGCTCGTCTGTGCTGATCCCTCCCGTGCCGCCACTCAAGACCCGGGCCCGCCCCGACTACAACGAAGACCGCCTCACCACATTCAGCGGCATGATCGTGGCGTCTGCGCCCGACCCAAGAGGGCCGAGCAGTGCCGCCAGTCCAACGCTGGCGCCTCGTCGGTAGAAGTAACAAGACTCTTTCTTTTTTCTCCTTTGTCTTTTTGGGTTTAGGTTTTTTACTTGTTTTCATTCGATTCACTCCTTTTGCATAAGATACCACATAGACACATGGAACCAGGCGTTCATACAAGGGTCGGTCATTTTGGCAATGTCATTCCTTATCGTTCCGTGTCTTGCCTTTTCTTCTTTCCTTCTATTTTGCCCATTTACATTCTTTTAATGATTTTCATCACTTTTGATTCAAGTTACGGATGTCAAGGTCAGGCATACTGGCAACGGCATAGCACGATCATGACGGAGATCTCTCTCCGGCCTCTTGTCCATTTTGTTTGCATCCATGAAAATGCGTTTTGTCGTTTTATACACAGCTTACCCTTGGCTCACAAGCCACAAAATAACATGCCTTACAAATAACATGCCTTACAAATCTGCCGTGCCGTATGTCTCCCAATGTGTTCGCGCGTACAAGCATGTCATTCTTTTCCTTCCGTCTACAACACAACGTAACTCGGCCCTGTTTCTTTTTCCTTGATTCTTCTTCTCAGCCTTTGTATTATTCGTTTTACAACTATCTCGCGTACATGGTCTGCCCCCTTTACTGCTTCTTCTTGGTGCTGGCCGACGTGCTGCTGCCGCCCTTCTTGGCGTCGTCGGCAGGCGCCGAAGCAGAGGCGGTGCTGCTGCCGGCGGCCGCGCCCGTCTTGCCGTGGCTGGCGCTGTGGCTGTTGCTCTTGCTGTTGTGGTCCGCCCGGCGATCTTCGGCCTCGCGGCGCTCCGCGTACCACTGGCCGGCCTGCAGGATGAGCACGCCGACGAGGATGAGGGCGAGAATGGTGTTGGAGGCGGACAGGACCTTGAGGCTGTCCTCGCGGCCAATGACGATTTCGCCGGTGAGGGGCCCAGAGTAGACCTCGGTGGCGTCCGGGTCGTCCCAGATGCCGGCGCTGACGGTGCGCAGGCCGTGGACAATGTTGGCAATGTAGACGCCGGTGCCAATGAGGTAGAGCAGCAAAGAGGCGCCGTCAAAGAGGACGTTGGCTTCGGAGGGGCGGAAGAGCTTGATAAAGAAGCCAAGGAAGCCGACGCTGATAATCATGGAGAGCAGGCGGGCGATGAGGGGCGGGGACTGGTGGATGAATTTCAAGTGCGTTTCGAGCTGGTCAAAGTAGGCGGGGGGGACCGGGTCCGAGGTCCAGAGGAGGGGAAAGTCGTAGGGGAAGTAGGCAAAGAGGATGCCGAGGAAGAAGCAAACGGCTGTGGGTTAGCAAGGAGAGTAGGGGTAGAGGAGAGGAAGAGTAGGAGAGGAGAGGGAGAGTAGGAGGAGAGGGTGAAGGAAGCAGGAGATGGACAAAACCTACGCCCGATAATCATAAACGTTGCAAACGAGCTGGTCCCGCGATAGTCTTTTGACTGCGTCGTCTTGTTCCAGTCGACCCAAGCTACTTTGGACGCCATGGCGAGAGCTGTTCCGAAAAGGACGGCGTAAAAGAGAAGAGGGGTATAGAAACGGCAAACTTTGCGCTCAAGACCAATCGACTTGCGCTTGAATAACGAATCCCTTGCGCTTGAAAGCGAATCCCTTGCGCTTGAAAACGAAACCACTGTGCTTAAAACAAGAACCGTGAAAAGAAAATAGAGGGTAATAAAGAAATGTCTCCTGATGAATGGTAAATCTCCGGCAGAGGAGATGGCGCGAGTGAGAAATCGTAAAGAACAGCCTGGTCGTTGGGATGGTGAAAAAAAGAGGATCCGCGCACCAAAGAGTACATAATGGGGATGACCGATAGGGCGGCTGCTAACAGGCTAGCTCGGGAAGCAGATAAGCTGTTGTGTTTCTGCTAGTAAGAACAGACACTAATACTTGGGGGATAAAGTAAGTACTACGGAGTACGTCGTAGTGTATAATTCCATAACATGGCCTCTTCTGGGACAATCTTCGCAAGACCTACATGAAATACAATAAAACAGCTGTGGAGTGACCGCGTCTGTGCAAAGTACAAGGCGGAGCCAAGCAGCCACTGAGACAGCGCCATGAAATACCGACTGTCCATTATTCCCTCCTCTTGACGGCTTATCAGGCCAAACCGTGTAGCTTTTCTGGGTGGCTTCTCTGGTCGAGGAAACCCCCCAAACTGCCACTCGGCGTGCCCGCGCGCCGCCAAGGCTGCATGCATTCATGCTGCATTAGAAAAACAAGGCCGAAAAGACGTGGAAAAAAGCGCCTAGAAGCAGAAGAAGGAGCGGGAGAAGGTTTGGTCCTTTTTTATTTTTGTATTAATTTGCCTCGTCCCAGGACGCTCACCGAAGCAGACAGTGCTAGCCCAAAGAAGAAGGTGTTTCCGATCGCTGGGGAAAGAAAGCTGGCGCGCAACGTCTCGCCTGTCGGTCAACTATCACAAGCATCGCCTGTCTTGGACAACGTACACTATTCACACTATCGGGTATCTTACAAAGGCTTGCCGCCCGGCAGCCATGCTCGCCATCGCTCCCACTCTTAAGAAAGTATCGCTGATAGAGGACGAAGGAGCGGATGCGCTGTTGCGCAGAGACAAAATAAATATAAAATACATTGTAAAGGGTAGCCAAATGAGCACCAAAAGCAGCTGGCCCCGTTTCGATTCCTTCCCAGGCTCGCTTGAAGAAAATGCAAAAGATCGTGAGAATGCATGAGTATCAAGAGCAGATAGTGCGTGACAACGTGCACGCCAAACACAAAAGAAAATAACGTTGCTCGTTGCGGCAAGGAGAGCCGATTAATACGTCTCACAGTGGAGGTAGAACCGATTAGTACGTTCTCACAGCACTTTTGCCCAGAGTCAACTGGCCCAGGCTGAGGGTTCTGATAGCTTTGCGTTGCTGGATCGCTTCCGCGTCAGTGTCCTTGCGGCTGTCGTCATCGTTGACGCCGTCGATGCCGCCACCGAAACCGGGAGATCGAACCTCTTCGCGCGGCGTCAAGAAGCCGTCCGACTCGGTGCCCACATCGGACGCCAAATCGGAATCCTTCTTGGCCCTTAGAGGCGAGCCTAGCTCGGACTTGAGCGCTGCTGCCCGGGCCGCTGTCCCGGGCACATCGGCCGCCAAGCTCACGGAGCTGGGCGACGACAGCGGCTCGCGGCTGCTGCGCGGCTTCGGCGTTGGCTCTCGCAGCATGGCATACATGGTGGTCGACAGCACGTTGACGCGGTCGTTGAGCTTCTTGACCTGGGCTTCGAGCGCTTGGCGGACGGCACGCTCGGACTCGAGTTGGGCCAGGATGTCTACCGATGAGGAGACACCATCGCTGGCACTACCGCCTGCTCCCAGAGCCGGCAAGCTCGTGGCGCCACGGACGGTGGCCGTCGAGCTCGTGCGGACAGAGGGGCTTGTTGTCGCCGTGGGCATCCCAGCAGTCCGGCTTGTGCTCGCCGTTGAGCCCACAAAGGACTGGGCCTGCGTTGCCGAACTCGAGGGCGGGTGGAGCGAGCCAATGTACGTCTGGCCATCGCCAAACGACATGTGCGAGTGCATGTCTGATTCCAGGGAGAATCCCGACGTGACCGACTGCCGGCTATTGCTGTAGCGGTTTTCGACAACGCCAGGCATACGGGGCCCGGCCTCGCCCATGGCGGACGCCTGGTAGATGGCGGGGATGGTGGGCGGAACGGACGAGTCTGTGTATGTGTTGGAGGTGGACGGGGCAAAGGGAGGAGAGGCAGCAACGGTGGTCGCCAGGGGCGCCTTGAAGCCTGGAACGGCATGGCACAGCTGGTCGACTACGCGCTCGACACGATGCATGCGGCCCTCGAGAAAGCCAATGCGGGAGTCGAATGTCGGCGACGGCGGCATGCTCTTGTTCCCAGACAATGGGCTAATATTGATGAGGTTGCCAAAGGCGAACGGCGCTGTAGGGGTGATGGGAAGCTTGGGCGTGGGCTGGTACAGGGGCTGTTGCAATGGCGGTAGAGACTGCTTCTGGCCATGCGATTGCCGCCGGACAATGGGCGAATCAGGCAGGCCGGCCGCTGCCACTCGGGCTGCTGTGTTGGGAAAGCCCCCGACGTGGTTGCTGGGAGCGGTCAGATTGTGCACATTGTCGTGCTCCTCGCCATCCGCGTTCCGGTCGTCGTGGTCGTCGCGTTCATCGTCACGGTCGTCATTGTCTTCAGACTCGTTGTCATCGTCCATATCCATGTCGGCTGCCGACGACAAGGGAGATAGAAAGGCCGGATCGTAACTTTCACGCCAGTAGCGAATCTCATCGTTGCGATCGCGGGACAGCGGCTTGAACATCATGTCCTGCAGATTGGAGAGGGAACGAGACCGCCGCCTCTGCGCCAGATCAACGCGGTTGGGGGCGTCTGACGTGATGGCGCGGCCAATGCCGGTCGGGTTGAGCAACCGCGGAGCGCCAGGAGCTCCTTGGGGGGCGGCAGCAGTAGCGAGGCCAATGGCGCTGCTGCTTCTAATAATGTCTCGAGCACGAAACGGTCCGCCTGTAGCAGACAGACGGCTGCTCCCACGGCCATGGGCGCTGGCCGGACGAGGCGACAGACCGGCCCATTCACCATTCAGCACATCGCTGTGGCCTGCCAGACCATGGCGCAGGTGCTGAGTGAAGAACAAATGGTTGGCTGAGGCCGTGCCGGCGCGTCGATGGCCATTGACATCGGGCTGAGTGTCGGCTTCGGTATCGGCATCGTTATGGTAGGAAGTGCGTGCACTCTCCAAGACGGTCAAGTCATCGGGCCCGAGGGAATGCGAGCGCAGGGCACGGTTGTACTCTGTAATGGGCAGCGAAGCCGAGCGCTTTGGCTCGTTCTCTTTCGGTCGTCCAAGAACGGTGGGATCCTGGTAGAGGTTAGAAAACAGGGCAACATCACGGCAAAAAAACAGTTTCTTACCGAGCGGACGCTGCGATGCTGCGGCACCATCTCCGCACTCCTTTCCACCGTCGGGGCCTGGACGTGGGACTGCACCCGAGCCTGCTTCCGGGTGTAGAGAGCAGAATCGGGTGAGAGCGAGCTATCCGGCTTCTTTCGCCGGCCAAAGAGCTTGCTGAGCGCGCCGCGCAAGGTGGACTTTTTCCGCTGGGGTGGACTGGAGCCGTCAGCTCCGGCCTGGCTGGCGCCACCAGTAGAGGTGCCGCTAATTTGCGAGTAACGAAGCGTGGCATTTGGACGGTTCCGAAAGGCAGGAGAGGGACTGAGGCCAGCGCCCGTGCCTGGAGTGGCGCTCGCACTGGCAACGGACGAGGCTTGGCCAGGCCGAGAAGGTAGTGGCAGCGACGGTTGCATGAACAAGAGCGGCGGCTGTGGCGGTGGTGATTTTGGTGGCGACGGAGAGCGTAGGTGCGAATGTGACCGTACATGCTTGATTGCGTTGGCCGCAGCGGCAGTGGCAGTTTCAACGACATTATGAGAAGGCGGCAAAGAGTCTGGCAGGTCGGCGAGGTCGGCCTCGGCAGAGTCAAGGTCATGCATGCCCGGCAAAGTTTGGCCGGCCTGGTCAGCCGATGTGGGTGCCATGACACCAGGACCTGGAGAAGGAGCTGGGGCGACCCTTGGCGGAGGAGATTGACGGCTGGCACTGCCTTCCTCATGGATATGTTCATCAAACGCGGTAGCCGGGCCCGGATCTGGCGATGGAGTGGGGGCATGGGTGGGAATCGGGGACGGAGCCAAAGCCGGACTGGGAGCCGGATACGAGACCGACTCTCTTGGCGACGGCAAGGCAGCCGGGACATTGTGAGCGTCAGTGGCGTTGGTAATGGGAATGGGCCCCGAAATGCGGCCCCGGATGGACTGGCGACTGCTGGTCTTGGGACGCTCGGAGCCGGGCCCGGCGGGCGGGGCCTTGAAAAAGGAGGATTTCCTCATAGCGAAGGAAGGGAAGAAAAGTGGCAAGAGAAAACGAAAGTAGGGGTGAAGGAGAGGAGGGTCGAGGTCAACTCAAGGCGCATTGGCAGACAAAAGACGAAGCTGCTAAAAGTCAGAAAGAAAGCGAACGGACCCGGAGGCCAGCCGACCGTGGAAGCTGGCACGGCCACAAAGGCGTCGAGTCGTCCAGGCTTTGTGCTCGAGTGCCAGGCTCATTGCTTTGCACAAAAGTCGCTTGGCAGAACGGACTAGATGGTGGCGTGGTTGGCGTGCAGGCAGCACATTCCAGTGGTTGGCAGAGCGCGGACAGGAGGCGATCAGGCTGCAGACGGAGACACCGAGATGTTGGTCGAACCAGCGGCAGACATCCAGAGGGGAAGGAGGAGAAAAGTGCCAACTTGAAGAAAAGACGCGAGAAAAGGAGGCAATTCGGGACAAAAGACGGGAGGAGAAAAGGAGGCAACTCGAGACAAAAGACGGGAAAAGGAGAAAAAGAAGGGGGAGGGGCGGAGACGACAAGAGAAGAGAAACGAGAGACGAGAAGACAGAAAAGGGACGGGATGGCCAGCAACGATGAAGACGGCAAACAGAGGCAAAAGGCGAGGAGAGGGACGAAACGGGGATGGCAGATGGTAGTATTATGTACATGTACGTAGTGCGTGTGCTACACTTGGGACTGAAGTGGACCCCGGCCACAGCGTCGCTCACGTATCATGTCTACCAGCAGTCACGCGGCCGGAAGGGGGGAGGGTGGGTAAGGGTGGTGATGGAGCGATAGACGAGGAAAGGACGCGATGCTGGAAAGAGGTAGCCGGTGGAAAGAACGAATACGAACGTTGCCAAGAGAGAATACAGATTTGGACAATTGTGGTGTACAACAGGACGAACAACGGCCATGCAGCACAACTACGTACAATTTGGCCTCCGTTTACACCGAGAAGGCGCGGCCGGCGTTGTTGGTCGGGCCTGCCGGGCCAGGTTTATGGCCCGGCAGGTTTTTCACAGCACTTGCGCGTCCCATGGGCGACGGCGATGGAGAGACAAGAGAAGAGCGATAGAATGGCAAACAGACAAGAGATTGCGACAGCAATGGCGAAGCGGCAGGGCCAGATGCAAACACACAGGCCCATGGATGAAACGGCCGGTGACGCCAAACAGCGACAGCGAGAGAAGATAAATGCAGCCAAAGGGGAAAGAGGGGAGCGCAAAGTGGGTCCTCCGACGGTACGGACGGCGGTTTAAGACGACAGATGCGCTGTTTGAGGACGGAGCGTTGCAGTGGAAGTTGCAAGCAGAGTGGGGATGGTGTCGACATTTTACGGAATGAAGGGGGGATATCAACACCACAAGAGCGCTCCGCTATTTATATCTGCGTGCAGCTTGGCAGCGTCGGCTGATTGGCGCGCATGAGAGCAAAAGGGAGAGATGAAAGCCATCTTGCACAATGAAATTGTACGAGAGCAGAAACGTGGTGGGACGGCGCCTGGGGGGACGGCACCTTGGAGGTGAAATGGCTGCCATGTCGAGAGTAAAGCAGCCATTAGACGCTCATTAAGAAAAGCATGGAGAGAAAAAGAAAAGATTAAGGCGCGACAGGTGGATATACAAAAGCGGGGGCGGCGTGCAGTAGCAAGGCTACGCTGCTACGCCAAACCGTTGTTCCATCTGCACGAGCCGAGAAGCGTTTTCCTTCTCAAAAGGGTATTCTCCCTGCTTCTTGTTTGTTTTACGTTGTATGCCATTCCCGTCGGCCGGCCTCTGGCACGATTTTCTTGGCTCGGTTTATGGCTTCTTTGCTTCTTTCTTCGTTCCTATCGCAGAAATCGTCCTCTTACCAGTGCACATTGGATACTACGATATACTTTGAAATGGCTGCTTTCTCTCCACTTGCCAGGATAGGGGTGCCTTAATGAGGCCAGAAAGTCTTTTACAGGGACCAAGCGGATGCTGACAGCGCCAAGTGCCGCCAAAGCCAGCGGCCATAGGCCTAGAGCGCCCTAGATAGTCACTACGGGACACTTTAGCTGGGTTTGCCCGGTAGCGCAGCCTATATTGCTGCACATAGGCGGGCACCGGAGCGTACAAAGTTTGTAGCTACAGTTATGCAATATGCTATTGTCGTGTAGATAATGCACACCTAGTGCACGTCATCTAGATCTGCTCTCCCGCCCACCCTGCGCATAGTGTAGTACTTTTGGCCGATCCGACAGCAATGGACTTGTTTGATCGACCGTGGCGTGTTGTCGCACACTGGAAAAAAGGCCAAAGCGCATAGTGTTCCGTGGTTGTTGTGTAGAGCGGCTTGGCTGCTCTTGTCGTCACAGCATCGGCGAGCGAGACGCCTCGTCCAGGCAGGGCCGGCTCTGATTGTTTGGGATCTCGTCGGGAGTAGACAGGCGTAACGCGTCGCATGGCGCATTGTTTGTTGTCGACGTCGTCCTGCATCGTGCATGTATGCCTGCGTCTGCATCGGCCTCTGCAGGTGCGACAACCGCAAAGGAGCAAAAGGGCGGCGGAGTGCTCGAGCGCTCGTATTCTCCGTTGTAGCGAACCTTGTCGGCTTACTCCTTTCGCATTACGCCTCGGCCATGGCGGCGGCCAAGTCGGGGTACCGCAGGTCGGCGTGTTCCTCGAGAAAGTCCATCCACTGTTTGAGGAACGGGGAGCCGCTGGGGGGTTAGAGAGAGAAAAGAAAGAGAGGGAAAAGGAGAAAGAAAAGGAAAGGAAAAAGAAGAAAAAAAGCAAAGGAGGGAGAGAAAAAAAGGAGAGAAAAAAACCCACCGTCTAACCGTCTCCGAGTCGCCGATAATGGTCAGCGACCGACGCGGCCGTGTCATGGCCACATTGAGACGGCGCTTCTCGGCGAGGAAGCCGACATCGCCGGCGGCGTTGCTGCGCACCAGACTGACAATGACGGCCTCCTTCTCGCGGCCCTGAAACCCGTCGACGGAGCCGAGCTCGAGGCCGGGAAAGGCTGCCTTGAGCGGCGCCAGTTGCGCCAGCTGGCCATTGTAGGGCGAGATGACGGCCACGTCGGCAGCGCGTACACCAGCCGAGACCAGACGCCGCACGTGCTGCCGCACCAGTAGAGCCTCCATGGCGTTGCTCTTGGAGTAGTCGCCCAGCAGACGGGCGCGGGCGCTGGCACCGGCAGCGGCAGCAGCAGCGGCGGCGGCCTCTTCCGTGTCCTCGGGAAACTCGCCGCCCTGGGTGTCGATAAAGACGAGCGGCTCGCGGGTGTCGTCCGTGTCGGCGACAGAGACAGCGGCCGGCGTGCCCTCGTCGTAGCACAAGTCCCGGAGCAGGCGGCCCTGGACGGACTCGGCCGCCACCAGTCGGCCGCCGTAGAGAGCGTCCGAGGGGAAACGCATGATGCGCTCGTGCATGCGATACTGGGTGGTCAGCATGCGCGAGACGGCGTCGCCGTACATTTGGAGCATGCGGTCAAAGAGCGTGTGGGAGAGGCCGCCAGCCTTGTCCGCCTTGACCGTCGGCGGCAGCTGCAGGTGGTCGCCGGCCAGCACGGCTTTGCGCGCTGTGCTCAGCGGCACCCAGCACTGGGCCTCGAGGGCCTGGGCGGCCTCATCAATGACGACCACGTCAAAGGCGGCCACGGCGTGGTCGGCGCCGCCCAGACCGCGCAACTGACTGCCGCCGGCGCCGTGCAGTGTGGCCAGCACGACGCGGCTGCCGGCCACGAGATCACGCACGCAACGGCGCTCGCGCTCGCGGAATTCGCGCCGCAGTTCGCGCAGCTCCGCGTAGGCGCTCTGTCGAGCAGCACGGGAGAGGCGGGGGGTGGAAGAGGAAGCTTTGCCCCCTCTGCCCCGACCCCCTCCGCTCCGGCCTGGCCCCGGACGACCCCCCCCCAACTGCGCTTGCTTGGCGTCCATGTCGGCCCTCACATCGGCCACAATGGCACCGGCGGCCGACGTCTGTGTCAGCACGTCGAGCGAGTGCGCCAGCACCGACGGCAACAGCCGCGCCGGGTGTCCCAGCCTCACCATGGGAAGGCCGTGTGGCGCCAGACGCTCCACCAGGTTGTCGACCGCCACGTTGGACGGCCCGCACACGAGCACGCGTTGGCCGCGCCGCAGAGCCAGCTGCAGCACCAGTTCCACCAGCGTCTGGGTCTTGCCCGTGCCCGGCGGACCGTGAATCAGTGCCAGCTCGCGCGCGCCCAACGCCCAGCGCACCGCTTCTTGCTGCGACGCGTTTAGCGCCCCGTCGACCCAATCAATTTCGCTCAGGTGGGGCATCTCCGACGCCGCCGGAGCCGCCGCCGCCGCTGCCGCCGCCCCCTTGCCAAAGGCCACCTCCATCAGTCGCGAGTAGCCCGCTTCCGGCATGGCCTGCATCCGCTTCATCACGCCCGCCATGCGCTGGTAGGTCACGTCGTCGGCCAGCTTGACGAGCCAAACTCGCGCGTCCAGCAGAGCCTCGAGACCCGACTCGGCATCGCCGCTCCGGTCGTCTCGATCTTCGAGTGCCACCTCCAGCGTCGCCCGTCGTACCCGCGTCACCACGCCGCGTACGCCTCGCTGCTCCAGCTCCCGCATCTCCCGCTTCTTGGCACTACCGCCCGCCTGTTCTGCCACCAGCACAATGTCGCCCGTGCGTAGTCCGTGCTCCGGCAGCGCCGCCATGCCCGATCCGTCCGCGTCTGTCCCTTTTGATGACCCGCCCGTCCGTCCTCCTCCTCCTCCTCCTCCTCTCCCAGCCACCGCCGCATCCAGCTCCAACGTCAGCACCGTTCGGCCGCCCATGCCGGTGCGTCGGCCGCCGACCGTCAGATTCGTCAGGGCCACGCCGGCTCGCTGAAGTGCCGCTGGCGTGTGGCCGCCCACAGTGGCCTTGGTCTGCGCCATTTCTGCCTGAAGCTCGGCAGCCAGCAGCTCGAGCTGCGTCGCCGCAAAGGCGGGCACGTCGACCGGAGTAGGCGCCATCACAAAGCCGATAGGTATGACGAAAAGTTGCCGAGGAGAAAAGTGGATTCCGGCGTTTGCTGCTGCACAGTATTCTGATTAGTGGCCGAGCACAGCGCCACAGCGCAGAACATCCAGATCTATCAAGCACTGTACCATGATTCCACCATACTATCCAACGAGAAAGCCGTAAACACCTATAAAGGCCAGAAACAATAAGAGTAGGCCCAAAACCCGACAAGGTGAATACCGACAAGGTGAAAACCGAGAACCTAAAACCCATGAACCGCGAAAACCCATGAAAACGTAAAACCCATGAACCATAAAAGTAACCAAAACAGCCAAAAACGATCCGTCCTCACCTCAACACCCCGAATCGCCTCGCCCAGCCAAAATGAATCGTCTGCCCAGCCAAAACGAATCGCCTCGCCGTCCCCTACGATCCATGCGGCCCGTGCAGCACCACGACCACAATCAGCGACGCCACCATCAGCGCCAGCACCACCAACGTCAACAGCAGAATCGTGCCGCGACTGGCCGGGAATTTGCCGCGTAGAATCCACTGCTGGCTCTGATAGTAGCGGTAATAGCCTAGGAAGAGCACCAGGATGCTGAGGGCCACAAAGGTCGCCCCCAGTGGACGTCCGACGCGGCGCAGCGAGGCCAGCCGATCGGCCTCGTCGTCGGGCGAGTCGCCAGAGCCGGCCGCGCTCGTGTTGAGCCGGAACAGCTGCGTCACGGCGATGCCGATCGAGGCAAACGACAGTGACGTGCGAAGCCAGGCGAGGAATGTGCGTTCTGGAGGTTAGCTGTTTTTCTTTCTCTCGCTGTCTTTCTTCCTCTCTCTCTGTCTTTCTTCCTCTCTCTGTCTCTGTCTTTCTTCCTCTCGCTTTGTCCTTCTTCCTCTCTCTCTCTGTCTTTCTCCCTCTCTCTCTCTCTCTCTCTCTCGCTTTGTCTTTCTCTCTTCCCCCCCTCCCCTTCAACCTACCCAATGCTAAGTGGTCGCGCGCTACGCTGCCCTTGTTCTCCAGCTCCATCGACTGCATGTTCGCCCACACCAAACGCCACCAGCTCGTGTGGCCGCCAGTGCTCTCCGGATCGTGTCTGCGGCTTCTGCTTCCGCTCCTGCTGCCGCCGCCACGCTGCCTGCACCGTGGACTCGCCCCCGAGCCGCCGGCGTCCATTGTCGCCGTACTCAGATAGTTTCGATGGTCTCCGCCACCGCGTGCGGCCCCGACCATGCCCGTGGTCTCGTCGACGCCGCCCGCGTGTTCCGACGTGCTGTGCGATAGAGGCGACATGGAGAGAGCTGTCGTGGTTTCAGCGCGTCGGCGGGCCGTCTACCGGTGCGTCAGTTTGTCCAAGCAAGCACACAATCAAGCAAAGCCCACCTTGAGAATAGCATCCAGACGGGCCTGGCTCGACGGTCGACGCACAAGCTTCGAGGCAGCCTGCCGCTCGGCCGCCGTAGAGGAGGGGGGTTGGGAAGGCAAAGGAGGCGGCGGCAGCGGCTGTGCTTCTCGCGTATCATCGGCCATGGCGTTGCTGCAGGGGGAGCAAGCACTGCGTGCAGCCCAATGGTGCGCAGGGTAAATTACGTCAAACAAGCGACAATGGCGATAGAGAACGGTTGGAGAAATACGGGGGTCGGTCTAGCGCGTTGACGTGCTGTATTTTGCTACTACGCCGCTAATAGGCTAAAGGCTTGTCATTCTTTGCTTCACATTCCGCAAGGCGCAAGATTCTTTGTCCTAAATCAGGCAAACTGTTCTTTTTTGCGATCAGTCGAATTGGTCTTTGCGATCAGTCAAACTGGTCTTTTTCTGCCACCAGATCAGGACCTGGTCTTTTATTTAGTGTTATTTGTTTTTTGGCTGCTTCCAGCGTCATCGGCGGAGCTCTGGCTTCTTCATTTTCTCTCTTCTCTTTAATTTTCTCGCTCCGTTCTGCCCTCTCGCTCTTGATGCCACCATCTACTTTCCTGCCGCCCCGTCTTCCCTGGATGAGAGTGAGTGCCAGTTTGGCCCAGTTGTGGCGGTAAAAAAGGCCGGGCCTCTCGCTCATGATTTCGGAGCCTTGACGGCTCGGCTTGGTGTTCATGGTTGACTGTCGACCTACACCACCGCGTCGCTCCAGGTTATTGTCAACTACACCGCCGCGTCACTCCATAGTGTGTAGACCGCCACAGCAGCCAGCCGCTCGCCTCGGCCGTTCCACAGAGACACACACGGAACCACGGGGCCGCCCTCGACGCCTCGCACGCCGGCGCTCCCGTCCACAAACACCACATCGGCCTTCGTCGCAGCCTCTCCCATGTGCCCCCCTGCGTGCCCGTAGGCCCATGCCCGCGTCGTCAGACAGAGACACCGGCCGCGCTGCTCCGGCTGTGCCTGCTGGCCCAGCAGAACCACGGTGCGGTGTACCGTGACTCCGCCCGTGGCCGTCTCCGTCGCTTGCGCCGTGTACAGACGTCCCGGTTTCAGTCCGCCGAGCCCGGTCGGGACATGCCACTCAACCGCGGCCCCGCGAGGCAGCGCATCGATCTCGGCCAAGAAGACGGGCGGCACGGCCGCGCCCGCTTCGCCGCCGGCCGCCGCCGTCCAGTCCGGACAGGCCGGGTCGCCGCCGCTGTCGTCGTGGCCGTCGCCGTCTTGGCCGCTGCCGCTGTAGAGCGCATACCGGGCGTCGTACTTGCGGTCCCAGAGATCCGGGCCGTCGTCTTGGCCGTCCTCTGCTGTCGCCGCCAGAGACACTGGCCGCCGCCAGCGGTGCGCAGCCTGCCAGATCCGCCACACGGCCACAGCCTGCTCTTGCAACCGGTGCTGTGTCGCATGCTGGCCGGGCCGCCCGGGCTGCGCTGCCCACCGCGGCACATAGGCAATGCCGCTGCTCCACCACTGCACGTCTGTGGCGCCACCGATGCGCCACAGATGCTGCAGCGCCAGCGTGGCCTGGAACGAAAACGAAGCCGTGTTGGCGGCCGCGTCTGCTGTCTCCGGCTCTGCCCTCCCGCGCGCCGCCGCCTCGACCGCCTGGCTCGGCAGCTCCATCGTCGCCGGCACCAGCGGGATCTGGCCGGCAATAAACACGAGACGGGCCTCTTCTTGTTCGTTTCCGGCTCCGTCGTCCTCCTCGTCGGCCGGCCTCGCCGCTCCAGCTTCGCTCTCCCCCGCCGCCACCTGCACCGCCACCGCCTGGCTGTATGGCCCAATGTTGGCCGGGGCCCAGTACGAGCGCGACTGCACGTGCAAGCCTTGCCGCCAGTCGTCGGTGCCGACCGCCCGATGGCACACCGTCAGCACCACGGCCACGTCGGCGCTGGGCGCCAGCAGATCGAGCCCGTTGCCGCAGGATACCGTGACGCGCGCCGGTGGGTTCGGCACCGACCCAGGTCCCGCAAACAGAGACCCGTACACGCCGTTGATGGTGCCAAAGTCACTCATGCGCCGCAGCAGCACCACTGTGCGCACAATGTGGACGCCGGCGCGCAGGCCGTGTCGCGCCAGACGTGCCCGGATCGCGTCCACCACGGACTGCATGGCATCGCTGATGGACGGTGAGGCGCTGGCTGGTGGCAGGACGGTCCATGTGGCCAGCACGGGGCGGTCGGCTGTTGATGCCGGCGTCGTCGCTGTTGATGTCGTCGCCTCGGCCGACGCCTGTCCGCCCTGTCGGAGAATGTCCGCCCACCGCTGGTCCAGCATCAAGGGCCTGTTCACGTCTGCCGTGTCTGCCGCCGGTGCCACTTTCGCCTCGACTGTGGCGCCCTGGACAAGCAACCAGGCCGAACCGCCGCCTTCGTTGACGACGCGGCCCGGGTCCCCCCCGACGCGGACCCGCCCCCGACGAAAGAGCGCCGCCGGCCCGTCCAGCACCAGCGTCTCGTACTCGCCGCCCTCGCCCAGCAGCGCCGCCCGCCGGGCCTCTACGTCCAGCCCCAAGCGCTGCAGCGCCCGCTCCATGCGCGCCCGCCCGCCCGTGCTGGCCACATTGGTCCACAGCAGGGCCTCGTCGAAGCCGGCGCTGGCCACCTTGACGATGCGCGCGTCAAAGCCGGCCGCCGCCAAGTCGCCCAGGTAGTCTGTCGGCCCTGCCGGCCCCGGCAGCAGCGGGTACCGCCAGAGATACGCCAGGGCCGTCAAGCCGAGCCGCCCGGCCACCGACTCGACGCGCGTGCGCTGGTACGTGCTGAGCAGGGCGCCCGCACAAACCGCGTTCGCCTCGGGGTGCTGCTGCATCACGCGCCGCAGCAGGGCCGTCATGCACTCGGTTTCCTCGGTGCCGTCCGCCGCCGCCGCCGCGTCCGCTCCGTCGTCCCCCGGCGCCGCATAGTCTCGGCCCTCTTGCACGGCCCGCCCGACAATCTCCTCCCGGTACAGCGGCAGGCCCGTCGCCTCGGCATACAGCGGGACCACCTGATGGCCGACGGTCTGGTACATGAAACTATTCAGGTCCGGCTCAGGCTCGGCCGAGAGGTCGTCGCCGGAGATCGGTCCGGAACTCGTTCTGCCACCCTTCTCGGCCGGGTAGAGATTGGCCAGCGCCACGATCCGGTGGCCATGGGCTACGCAGTGGAGCAGGCTAAAGAAACTGTCCTTGCCGCCGGATATGAGGCCGATGACGTTGAGCTGAGACGCCATGGGGAGAAAAAGTGCAGAGCGTTGCTAAAAAGCAACAACGGCCCGTGCTTTGCCATTTCACTACGTCGTACCTGCCTACACCATCGCTGTGGGTCCTTCTTGGCGCTCTCCAATCAAAGTCACTGGCGGCCCCGCGCCTTATCGCTCTTCTCTTCCACCACTTCTGCCTTTTTCTTTTTTTCCTCTTCCCCCATAGTCGGATCGTCCGCCAGCCTCGTCATGAAGCTTTGGGCGTGATCAGCAAACCCTCCCGGCTCGGACGGCCTGCTAGACAGTGGCCGCTTTGACCTTTGGCTCGACCAGAAAGACTGAAAGCGGGAAACTTTGTTTTTACACGTCCTTTGCCTCTTTGCATTGCCTGTCCGTTTCGATAACCAATCATTGACACATTGACACATTGCCAGCTAGCTGCTCGTTCCTGTAGGGTTCTTTCGTCTGGTTCAGAGGGGGCAACGATCCATGTCTCGGCAACTGGTTTGACTACCTTTTCGGAAATTTTCTCTCTTGCCCTACGAGTACCGTTCTTCTTTGGCCAGCTGATGAGAGCCGTAAACGAAGATGGGGAACGGAAAATAAATAAGGAAAGGTGAGATTGTGTAAGACATGGTCCAGACTAACAACGAAAGCAGGGACAAAAGGGCCCATTATACACTCTATTGGCCCTGCTCTCGTCTCCAATATGGACACACTTTTCTCTTTCCAGCTTCTCGGCTCGGTGCGTAGCCATGACGGCAGAGGGAGCCTATCTAGCTGTTCTTGCGGCTGCTGTCCTCGTCCGACAAAGAACCGCCTCGGCTCATCGTGTCGCGATATTGCCCACATGCTCTCTATGGCCGTGTCTTTCTCGTCTAATCTGCGTACCCGCCAGCCGGAAAAAGGCAAATCTCCAAGACATGGGAACCTTTCCCTCACACCCCCCATGTCCAAAGACGGTCATCATCCGTCCAAGGAGCTGCGGTTGTGCCACTGTTACAGATTGCCGAGAACAGGGCCTTGCCAGAGGGCTTTCGCCTCGGTCTCTTCTCCGGCCCTGTCCCCGGTGGGCCGTTGCTTCGCACCCTCCCATGTCCGTTCCGCTTTGACCGCCGACTACACACGCAACCATGGATGCGTCTTCATAGTGCGGGAGATTGCCTAGACAAAGCTGGCTGGACCGCCTTGGCATCCGCGCCAGCTCGTGCGCAATTGCATCTCCGGCCAAGCACAGAAGAGAACGAGAGAGCGACAGCCGTCGTCTGACAGTCTTGGCGCTCTTTTGATAACACAAAGCCTCGCTGTGATCGGCAAAGGTGTATATCGTACGTCGTACGTTGACCTTCCCAGTCATGTCGATCACGACGCCTCTTGAAGCACATCATTCGGTGCCGAGTCGATGTAGTCATAATTGCTTCCTTTTCGGCTACACATTGGCCTCCAGTTTGTACACTTTGCCGTCTTGTTCTGCAACACCAACATGGGTTCGCCTACGAGAATAGCGCATTTAAGCTTTCCGTCAAGGCTAGCCCTGACAAGGTAAGCCGGGGCATCAAGGTACACGTAGAAGACAGGATGGCAAAAGGGAAAGCAATGGAAAAAGACGGGCAAATTAGCACCTTTTAGAACAAGGGAAAATAGAAAAACAGATAGCCTAGCCATTGTCTCCCCTGTGGCGTACATGGTATATCATCTTCCTACTTATTTCGGCTCCAAAGTGGGAGGCCTGGTTTTGTCTTGTCCGGGAGGCCTATTTTTGCTCCCGGCACCAAGTTTCTCTGTGCAAAAGATTGTACCTCCCGTACACTTTTCATCTTACAATGTCCAAAAAGAACACCCAAGTACAGCCCGCTCCATTTGTGGTCCATGACCATAGTGGCACACTATCACGCGAATGTTGCGTCAAAAACGCGCTACGGTGACAGATTGCCTCTGGGGGAAGCAGAGTTCTGTTTCCACTACCGACAAGCTAAAGCTGCCCACGCCAAATCCAACGAAAAGAGCAAAACACTTTGTACGAAACAGCATTGTCGAGAATGGCATAATTGTCCCTCGTCTGCCGAGGCATCCCGGGTTGGAGAAGCTGAGATGCCGTGCCTTTTTTTGCCTAATCAAAGTAGCCATGGGACTACTGCACGTTGCAGATAGCCATCTCGAATACAAATTGCCCCTTTCTGCCATCCACACCTTTCCATCTCCCCCGACCGATCCGTCGTAACGACTATGAGTTGCAAGATTAGCAGCCGTAGCTACTCTGTCGAGTATAGCCACCAGTAGTCTAGGCCGCTGTTACAGACGGAAGCTCCACCAACCCCCATAGGCCGGACACTCGCCATCCGGTAGACTGATAAAACTAACGCTCAAGTCGACTAGGTCGTGCTCTTTTTCCCGACAGATACGATGTGTGTGAGCGGAAAGGAGCAGAATGGAGGGTCAAGGAACCTGCCGTTGCCCCGATTGGCAACTCTTGTCGTATTGCCAGGAACACAACGCTATGCTTGTACGCCACACATTGCTATGCCTGAATTAGTGTAGAGCACCTTCACCTTCACCAGCTTCACGTCCCCAGCCCAGCTTCTTTCACCACCCCCCCCGGGCCACCGTCTAAGCCTGATACAAAACTTCGTACACTACCGTCTTTCAGCCTATGAGTGAAATGCCAAGCGGAATTCTCCGCAGATTAGTCTTGGCACTAGTAGACTGTAGAAACAGAATCATCCTGCATCAGCTCGCAATAGTACCGCTACGGGCTGGTCGTCGACATGCCAAGGTTGACTTGAAAGGCTGGATAAGAGAAAACGGACGGGGGGAGAAAGACAGAAGAGCCGAGAAAAGACGGTTGTAGACTCTGGTAAAGCGCTTCATTCTCCACGATCGTAAACTTTTCACATACATAGGGACAAGGCATTGCATGGTTAGAGGTAAAGTCCAATAAATAATTTCAGAAGAAAAAAAAAGTATATGTTAAAAGGTTATGGTGATACAAAACAGGAGCTGTGTTTTGAACAATACAAAAAAGCAAACACAGAAGACGAAGGGATGAAAAGCGAAAAGAAAGAAGATGATGAAAAAATAAACCAATATAAATGCCACAAAAAGCTTTTCTGTTTCCTCTTGAAATCTGTTCCATATTCCCAGTGCTGCTTTGTTTCTTCCCAGGCTCCGAAGAAAATAAAATAGAAATGGCCAACACTGCGCCTCAAAAACACCGCAACCAAGCAACCCTAAAGGGACCATTTCCCGCGTAATAGTAGCGGTAGGTCAGAGAAAGAACGTGTCATCAGTCGTGTCGGACATGGCATGCGATAGCCAGTAGCATCCGGCAATGGAGATCAGCCTGCTGGTTCCATCACTGGCGTGCGCAATCTGGCTTGCAGAAGGCGGGCAAGGCAGGCGAAATTGAGCAGACATTTGCATTAATGCATGCTTATTCGGCCCGCTTCCGCTTCTTCTTGCTCTGAGCATTGCTGCTGTCATCCGACGAGAGATCGCTAGCGCTGCCTGGGATATCAGCTGCTACCTGGAAGAGCACACGGCCCATGTTGCTGTAGTCCTCGCCCATGGGAGTAGACATTGGATGTTGAGCAAACATTCCGTGCGGGTAGCCGGCCGTGGCCGCAGCAACCATATCCGGGTCGTCATACAGGTTCATGACAAAGGCACCGGCGCCATGTGTGCGGGCGTGCTGGGCCAGGTTGTCTGAACGGGAGAACTTCTTGCCGCACTCGTGGCAGCTAAAGGGCTTCTCCTGTGTGTGCAGTGACCGATAGTGACGCTTCAGGTGCTCCTGGCGGCGGAATCTCCGATTGCAAAGGTCGCAGGCAAAGATCTTGGACGGGTCCTCGGTCAAAGACTGCTTGCGGCCGCGGCGGTTGGTAGGCACAGGGGCTGATGACATATCGTTGCTGCCAGAATTCTCGGGGCTACCAGAGCTGGCAGAGTTGCTGTCCGATCCCTCATCCTGCTCGCTAGCGTTGCTAGTCGACTGCTGCTGTGACTGTTGCTGCTGCTGTTGCTGCTCATGTGTGCCAGAGGACACGCCCGACTCCGTGGTGGCACTCATAATGGGAAAGTTGCCGGAAGCAGTGCGCTGGCGCTTGGTCGATGGCGGGCACTCGCTGTCAAAGGAAGACTCCCAAGTTCCGAAGAACTCGTCGCACTCAAAGTCGGAGTTGGTTGAGGCAGACGAAGTGGCGCGAGACCGGTTGGCCAGATCCAGGGATGCGGGAGTAGCGACAGACGAAGAGACAGACAGGTCTGTCAGGTTGACAATGCCATTGACAAATTCGTCTTCTGACTCAAGATCCGGGAACTCGTCCAGCAAAGGGAGGCCGTCGGCAAAGGGAGAAGTCAAAGCTGTGGATGACAAGACAGACTCGGGCGACTGGGCCACGGCCGAAGGCTCGCTCTTTAGCACATACTCGTCCTCGAGGGAGGAGAGTGCGCTAAGCTCGGATGACAGACCGTCAGGGCAGCTGACTGTCAGGTTACGAGGGTCGCAGTAGTCGTTGTCCAGCTCAGAGCCCAGAGAGTGCGGCAGAGGAGAGGGCGAGGGCGAAAGCGACGGGGACGGCGACACTGACAAAAGGTCGCTGGGGACGGAAGTCAACGGCTGCTTAGGAAGCGGGAAAGCCTTTAAGGATTGCGGGTGGATGTAGTCTGGCAGGTTAGCGCTTAATCGATGCAGCGGAAGGCAGTGAGAGGGGGATGGCAGAATTGGCGGATTTTAGGGAAGGCGCCTGGCTGCCCCGCCCAATCAAAAACGGGCGAATAGACTACGAAGCTTGCGCATGCAGAGGGAAAAAAGACTCACCAGGTGTCAAAGGCGGCGTAGCACAGTTTGAGGTCCAGCCGGCAATGACTTCTGGAATACCGTTCTCCACGCAAGAGAACATGGGGTTGTGCAGAGGGGTGGCCAGCATATCGCAGGCACCGGGGCTGCTAGAGCTCGACAGCGGCGGTGTTGACGGGTAGTGCATGCCATTGACGCCGAGAAGCTCCGTCTCCAGCATGGACGGCTTGTGCGCAAAGCTGCGAACCACAGCCGAAGCCGGTGCTGGTGGCGAGGGCATAGGCGTCATCATGGGAGCGGGTGCGCTGGTGACAGGCTTCATGTGGTGGAGTTGCATCTGCTGCTGGGAGCACGAAGAGCTCGGCCGCGAGTAGATGGGTGTGGACGGCAGCTGGGGCATGGCCTGGTAGAGCAACTGGTGCGGCTGCTGGGGGAGAAAGTGGCCGTGTTGACGGCCATCTGCGTTGGGATCCGGGCTGTAGTAGTAGAACGCAGCCGGCGGCATGGGGATGGTCATGGAGTCCATGGCGAGCTGTTTTCTGTTAGCCTCTTCCACAGAAACACGGCATGAAAAGGGCAACCTACAGAGTTAGATATTACGTATACAAATCGGTGAGGCAAAACTGCGGTGGCAGCTGTGGTCGTTCCCTCCAAAGTAGTGTACAGATGTGAGCTTTGTTCGTATTTCTGGAGGCTGTGGCGGTTGGCCAAAGGACGGTGGTTGCGGTTCGGTTTCCGTGCAGAAAAAGAGTGGACGGCAGTAGCGAGAACTGTCTGGTGTGATGGGAGGGCGAGCTCAGAGGGCGGTAGTGTTGTACATGGGAGGTGTTCTCGTCAAGAGATCCGGGTTGCTCTGCGTCCGCAGGAGATGACGATGCGTGCAGAAGAAGACGGGGGGCGATGCAGCACGCAGTAGTGACTGTGCCGTGGGAAGGCGATAGGCGCAAAGCTGGCAGGAGCGACGGGAGGCTTGAGACGGCGAGAAGGCACGACGGACGGATATATAAAGAAGGACAGGAACGGGATCCAAAGGGCGAGCAGGCCGGGAAGAGAAAGAAGCCGGGGAAGGAAGCGAAGATGAACGGTGAGGAATACAAGGCGATACAAGCAAGACAAAACTATATATTCCAAGGAACGGATCCAAAACGACCGTGAGGGGATAGATGGGAAGACACAAAAGCAAAGCAAGAACGAGCGTGGTGAGGAGGACGGGGAAAGCAAGAGGATAAGTAGTTTGCCATCAACGAGAGAGAATAAGAGGTCGGCCAGCCCACACCCACACCTCACTGGAGTGATCAACGAGAAAGATAAAAAGAGCCATGGGTGCTTGCATCGATAGACAGACTGCAAGAGGTGGAGCTGCGGCGTGGGCCAAGACGACAGAGTGCAGAAAGTGTTAGAGGCCAGGACAAGAGAAAGAGGTATCATCTATGGCCCCACTCTACACTACTCTACTTTGCTCTGGCACACCAACGTTAGGCTGGGGGGGCGTGTCTGTCCACGCCACCCCAACTTTCAGTGTCAACTGCTCGCACCCCTCCTCTCGAAAGACATGGGTCGTAGTGGGTGGATGCGGGCGTGTACGACCGTGGGGTGTGCTCGAAAAACGGAAGACTGTAGGGGTGCACACCAGAAAACTGCAACGGCCACCCCCCTTCCGGCTCGTTCGTTGATGCATGTCTGGGGAGAAAGCTACTGAGGGAAGAAGGCGCAGCAGGACAGGACCACTAGCATTCATGTGCTCCCTCTCTCGTCCCATTCGGGGCCACCACCCACTTGGCGAGTGCGTGCGATTGGCCACCGCCTCGGAAAGAAAGAGCCAAGTAGGAGAAGAGAATAGCGAGCGAGCAGCCGGAGAGGGCAGAGAAAGCGCGCCGCGACAGCCAGATACCGCCCTCTGCAGGGCAGTTTTGGTGCTCATCCACTAAATCTTAGCGTCCTATCCCGACCGCCGCCATGCCAGTCGACTCCCTCTCGTTGTGTTTCGGCGTATGTAAGCACTGTAAGAGGCTTGTAGACCACCCACTAACGCTGGCCAACCAAAGTTGTAGGCCATCACGGCCCTGTAGGCTACCAACAACCACGCTCAGGAACGCCAGCCCGCCCTGGGCACTTCTCCCTCCTCCCTCAGAGGCAAGACACGTTTGGCGCTGGCGTTGGCGTTGGGGCTCGCTCGGGCAGCGCGACAAGAGAAAAAAAATGCCCAAGAGAGGCACACTGAAAGGTGAGGTAAATAGGAAACAAAAAAGATAAAGTGTGTAAAAAAAGCCCGTCGACGCCAAGCGTGCATATGCAGCACTGGTTCTCTTTCCGACCCCTCCACCCTCTTCCGCTCCCTCCCTTACCCTGCTGGACCTGCATTACTTTTCGTGTGGTTTTGTGGCTATTCGTCCACTCCGTACAAGCACCAGCATGCATGATTAGTGCCGCCCATGCAAGAAGTAGTTCGGAGGCCACCGTACAAAGAAGGACGAGCCATTTTGCGTCCGCGAGCAGCCGTGCTGGGTGGCCTTTTTTTCTTTTTTACTGCATTGCATTGTACGCAGAGGGCTTAACTCTGCCAGTTGTTATCTTTAGTTGGCTTGTGCGCTGGGTTAGCGCGGGTTGTCCGCTGCCATGCGGCGGTCGGTGTCCGGAATCTCTTCCGCAACTGCAAGACGAGAGACCGCCTTTTCGTTGTCGATCCAAGCACACACGCCTCGCCGCGCCGGAAAAAGAGACTGGCTCTTCGTACGAGAAGGAGGAATTGCATGCAAGCGCTCGAGATTCTTGTGTGTGCACTACATGTGTATCTTGATGGTTCGCGGTTGAGCATTTCGAGAAAAAAAAGTAAAAAACCCGAGCGATGACGGCGCTGATTGGCTCTGTCCGCCTAAACGGGCGGCATCTTTGTGAGCGGCGCGGTCAGAGTTGACTAGTTGTGCTGCCGTGTGCTGTCAGTGGACAATATGCCAGCTTGCATCACCGCCCAAAGAGCCAGAGAGGTGACAGCAGATGGCGAAACCCACCTAGCACACAGCCGCCCATTGGCTCTCTCACGCACTACCGTGCTGTCACATTTTGAGACTCCTACTATCAACCAGTCATGGGAAAGCAATGTGAACGGTTCTTCTTTTTATGGGTTTTCTACAGGTGTTTTCTTTCATGGGAAAGGAAACTAGAGGGCGTTTGCCATTCGCAGAAAATTTCGAGCCGCCGTCAAAGTGAGCAGCGCAAAAGCTGGGCGCTCCAAGAAAGCTCAACAGCTTTCCTGCAAGGTTACTTGTCCATTCGGCTGGCCAGTTAGATCACATTGAGCCACATGTAGAACAGAGACGCTGGGTCATCACGGCCGGCGGGAAAACCGGGAAACCAAGCAACCGTCAAGGCAAAAAGAGGCCTCTGGCAAAGGTTGGGCAAATGCCTGGTGCTCATTACGCATGGAGATCAAGATCCAGACAGCCGTGTCCAAATAAAGAACAAGACAGACGGTATGCCCGTTGACTGTGGCTTTGTATATTAGCGGGCAGGGAGGATACAGTGGAGCAACAAAAAGTGGCTGTTCCGTTCTCCAGAAAAACAAAACACAACGGCCTCCCGCCTGCTGTGCACGCCGACGATAATCCCAGACCCGACTTCCCGGCAGATCCCAAGACATTGGACAAAAAGTAAAAAGGTAAAAGTAAAAACAAAGAGGCCGACGCTTGGGCCAGTCCTGGCGCTTTGCTCTGCGCACGGCAGACGCGGGGGACAATGAAAAAAGAGGCGAAGCCGAACGGGCAATATGCAAGCACTTTTTCCCTCTTGGTCAGGCTGGCATCCAAGAGCAAGTTAAAAGCCAGCAACGGCCGCGCATGTTTTTCCTGTCGCTGTCTGGCGCTCGGCATTTGCACTTCATTGTCTTGATTTACCCGCGTGTATTCGTACGAATCGGAAGACTGGTGTAAAAAGACGACACGCCTTAGAGAGGCCAAATGACCGAACAGGACAGCATACTGGGCTTTCCTCTTTCGGCCGATTACCCAATAGCAGGCTACGATCGGCAGCCAAAGCGCTCCGTCACAACGGAGAAAGACCACCACTGCTATTGACAGAGAGAGCAAGAAAGAAGGCGCCAAATCGAACCTCATCACACCATCACGAGACGGGAAAGTCTAAAAATTCTCTCTTTCCTTAGCCGCGGCGCAATTATCCCCCAATGCAAATCACACCACAAACTCCGGATTGCATTACCGCTAATGTCTGCCTTTACAAAGCTTTTCAAAATGGCCTGTTGTGTTTGCTTTTTTAATTTGCAAAACGTGGAGAGAAGCTGCGAGTGCTAATACGTGTTGGTGTCGTCCCCGGATTGTCTGCACTTGCCTGTTTCGCTCGTTTGCCCACCCCCCACACACGCAGCGATCCTGCTCAGGCACCGAATCTAATACCACCGTTGCAACTCTTGGTAATCCTTCTTGGCCGTTGGAACCCCCATTCGAGACTACGTTCCTTCCCGATATGGACGAAAAGTACTCTCGGAGCTGCCGCAGGCACGGGTTTGACAGGACACACAGACCACAGTGCCTGCCATTTTACACCACACACAACATGCAAAAACAAAGGCATAACGGTTGAGGCAAATAACACAATCAAGGAAATGCAAATACCACGGCAGAAGAGAAGCGGGACTCGTACAAAGTCGTTGGAAGAAAGGATTACGAATAAACAGGCCCAAGGTCGTGGGACGGGTTGGTTGCGCTAATCTTTCAGGTTGGCACCCACAGAAATTTGAGAACCAGAAAAGCAAGCCCACGACGGCATAGAGCAAACTAGCCAGTCAAAAGGAAAGAGCCCACGGTGCGACGTACGACGTAGGAAGGCAGGCTCGTATAATTACATGTTCGTTTTGTACATTGGCACAAATGAAGCAAGTACAACGTAGCTCTGTATAAATCACACGCCGCCAAGCAAACACGACGTCGTATCACAATTCCATCTGCTTCTCACATTGATACGAATCTCAGCCACAATAGTGCTATGATGCACCATTGGACACCATTGGATACGAGCTTCTTGGGTAGCGCTTTCTGCTTTCGCGGCTTACTTTATCGCCATCCGTGTTTGCCATCATAAGCATGATCGCATGCACGAATGCAAACGAGAAAAAGGCCTATACATTGCCGTGCACGACTCAGCTGGCATCAAAATGCCGACCCAGCTGGACTGTTGTGTAAAGGCAAAGGCACTGGTCCTGGGGCTTCTGGCTCGCTTCGTAAACTGCTCCACTGCACTAGAATAGGCACAATAGGTGGCCGTAGTGCACGGCGTGGAGCACGTCCGTGAGGTACTTTGCCACTATAGCACAATCACGCACAAAGCCATGTACTCGCACTACGACTCGCCTTTTAGCACGGCATAGCTTTTGTTTCAGCGTATGGGAGCTAGCCCGTTTTGTGCAGTGACCGTTGCTGGACTTTTAAAACACTTTACCGTTGCCAGAGTTTTCAAACGTGCCTAACAGTGCTAGGGCATTATTCCGGGAGCGCATAGCTTGCCACAGCGTCCAAGCGAGCCGAACTAGGCCTACCAACGTACACTAACTACACTACAGTACGCTACAACATTGTATTATGTCAGTACAGCTGCACTATATTCTCCGCACTATACCTGCCGCCTCGTATCTGTTGGCTGTACGCGGCCGCCGGTTTATGCCCCGAACGCGTCGCGTCCCCTCTTCCTTGCATTAGCCACCACGCATGAGAGAAAAACCAAGGCGGAGAGGTATGTGCCTCTTGCATAAACCGGCACGAACTAGGCATAATCCATGGCGCGTTTTTATCTCTCGCTATGCCGCTGCCTCTTTCTCGTCTTCTTGGCTTTCACCGCACCAAGGTAGTGTATAAATCAGGTCTGCCGTGCACAATCACGTTCCCTTAGCGGGAAGTGCAGCCGGGCTAGTATTAGCAATGGCAATGACTTGTGTGCGTCGTAAACAATGGTCTACGGGTAAAGAGGATGCAGCTAGAGTAAATTGTCCGTGTGTCCCAGGCCGCAGTGTTCCGGGCGGAGAATGGTATTCCCATGCGAGCTCTTTGGCAGGCGAAGAGGGACACCGCCGATGAACCGGTCAAGACAATGCAAACGATGCTGAATATTTCAAATTAAATATGACGAAAGAACGAGAGAAGCGAGCAAGGCCGACTAGTGCACAATACCCCATACATGCATACAATTTACCAGCATACACCGCCAAGTACTCTTTAGGCGTAGGTACGACTAGTGAGCTCACTAGTTCAGCCTTTGCCCTTGTACTTTATCTGGCCGAGTACACGCTGACCGCACACTACACAACAGCGGTCACCAGTCGTACGAGGCAGCTGCCGGGCCAGTTGGCCGCCTACACTTACCCTACACTAACGCGATGCATTACAGCGAGCCCTGGTAGGTACAGCCAAAAAGGAATAGCGTACTGAAGTCAGTCTTTATCCGCCTTCCTGCAGGAACAATGCAAGGTACGGGACAGAATCCAGCACTTTTCAAGCCGCTGCGACGTTGCCCTTATCCGGAACACCTCAGTTCACTTTATCGTATGCGCATGGTGCGAAACGAATCCTCCCACAGGGTTGACCGGAGCCTTGTGCCAATCACGCCGAGTTTTTCAAGTTTTTTGTTCCTTTTCATCTTGTACTTTGAGATTCTGCTGGACCCTTCAAACGTCAAATTTTGTAATTCTCGAATGTTGCTGTAACAAGCGGTTGCAATGGGGAAATAGGCATAATGACAGAAATGTATTTTTGTCACTACCGGCACGCGAGAGCAACCCCGGAGATTTGTTTAAAGAGTTCCAACGGGAGGGGGGTGAAGAGAAAGGCAGAATGGTTGCAACGATACCACCCATGCTGTTAAAACGGCCTTGCCAGAGAGGTTCTCTCTTTTGCCTCTCTCGCCTTCACCTTCTTTTTTTCCTTTACGACGCAGTCTTTACTCTCTCCATGTCGCGGAACTGCCTCCCGGAACATGGGTGAGGAATCGGCGTGGCGGCCAAAGAGGATCCCGTGCATATGTAACGTACGAAGCAGACTACACTAAACGTTCAAGTGAAAAAAGCTGTTCACTGGCAGTCACCCCGGCTCACCGGGCCCATTCTGCGTATCTTGTATACAAAATGGCATGTACCAAATGGCGTTTGTGGAACTGTCAAAATACTCTCGCTAAATGTACCACGGTAGGCCCTCATTATCAACACCCCTACACGGGCGGAGCACGCCTCCTAAAAGGGCATAGCCCGAGCAAGGGTGCGGACATGGGGCCGCAAGCCCGCCCTGGCCCGTTGAGAAAAGTGTGTGCCAGCATGTGCAAAAGAGGCTACCTTGGCTTGTGCTTTACCTCATCTGGCCTGGCCTTGGCCAGATAAATTGCTCCGGGGCCATTTTTGAAGGCCCGGGAGCGAGGGAAACAGGCCGCCGCCCCTCCCCAGGCGTCCTCGCCACGGTCTTGGGTTTGAAGGATGACAGAGTCTCGGCTGTTGTAAAATCCTCTAATGTTTTTTCCGGCTTACCATTTTCTCTTCACTTCTATGGTAACAGAGCAGGCTGCTTCGGCTCTCGTCTCGCTGTCCGATTCCGCCACGGCGGGACTACACTAGGAAAGCCGGAAGGTCAAACGCGAAGAGCATGGAAAAGTATCCCCATGCAGACAGAAATCCTGGTCAGGCTCCCCGTCCAACTTTGGTACGGTCCACAGGTTTGGCCGAGATTTCCGCTCACCATGGACGATATGCTTTAGCGGGCGGCCGGCAAGCTAAAAGCGTAATGGCAAAGGCCTCGTCTTTCTGTCATGGTTGGCCTAATGGCTCGCATTTGGATCTACTGGCAAGCAATTTTCACGGGGCTCGACAGGCCTCATCGGGCCGTCCTCTTGACACTCTTGTACCATTTGCACTTTTGTCGTGCAAAGGGAGAACCAGATGGTCCTACAGCGCAATGTACTTGTTAAAACAGAAAACGAGTTTCAAGGCATCGGCTGCGAGTTCTGTCTGCAGAGGCAGTGTTTCTTATGCATTGCGGTGACTCAAACCCCCAAAACGTGGTTGCTTTCCGTCGCAAAGGGCTATGCCTAGAACAGTTTCATCCGTGGCCCCCAAGAAAAGCATGCTCGAGAACTCGTTGCCGGCGATCCAGGGTCGTGTCAACATGGGACCTGGCCTGGCGGCGAGACGTTGGCTAGCTGGGGGGCACCCTGGTCGAAAAGGTGGTACCGTGTACAAAATACTTGAGCACAGGTAAAGAAGAGGAAATAACCAGATTGAAGAATCAAAAGCTGGCCCATGTTATTGCTCCCGTATGCGCAAAGCGAGATAAAGCACAAAGCGCAAAGCAAAGCACAGAGCAAGCCCAGGGAGGGCCGGTCGAGAATAGGTGCTATGCTGGGCGGCCGTTCGTTCCCTCAGCGGCCCGCAGCCGCCAAAAAGTGGTCAAGACAAGGCCCGAAAAGCGTAATTTGCACATACACTAGTGCAGAGCAGAATCAGTGTAGTGTGCTTTGGAGTACACCACTCTTACAGGCCATATTCCAGCGCTAATGACGTCTTGGCCAGCCTGAACGGCTCTTCTGTGATAACCCGGTCACATACGGGGCGGAATGAGTCGATTGTTTGCGTTGTAAAGGCATCTTTTCTGTAATGTTTTCAAAAGTACTTTTCGACTCGTAATAAGATTGCTAATCACTAAGAAGCAAGTTTTCATCATCATTCAAGCTTTACTTACAGAAGTCAGCAACCATTGTGTAATAGATTCCGAACGTTGACTCGCACTTTGCTGTAAATTAAAGAACTACCTGATGCCTTTACCTTGCGCAGGGGTTTGGGCAGGCCCGCCGGACCCCTCCCCGGTGAAAGAATAGCAGGGAAACAGCTGTCAAAGTTAACCATAGGAAAGTATCTGCTTCCAGTTTAGCCTTGACTGGGGTTATCTTAGTGTAAACCCCCGGCTCGAAAGGCATCCTTCGACTCCACTCTTGTTCTCTTTTCTGTGGGTTCAGCCTATTTTTGCACCAAGAAGCCCACTCGAGGAACAGCAAATCTGCTTCTCTACCAGGGTTGTCCTTGGTCGGGACGATAAGTCGAGATGTGTTAGCGGAAAGAGCCAACAGATCGTGTCGAGCAACACCGAAATTGCTGGTGGTCAGGTTCGCTGAAATATTACAGAAATCGTAAAGTAGCGTACTCGCTGCCAAATTATTCCGCATACGACGTCGTTACCAGCCCTTTCTTTTCTCCCAGTAGCGAAGCATCGCGAAGCACTAGTGTGGCTATTTTTTCCGACAACGCTTTCGGATGAAGAGCCTGGCTTCCGTTACATGCAACAACTGTACAAAATATAAAGACGCATAAGCGTTGTATACACCGTTTGCGGCATCCTTGGTTGTGCCCTTTTAGGCAGTCTATGCGCTTCTCAAAGAAGCATAGCACGCCATTGCGGTGAAGGACCCTTCACCTTGTACAAAGCACGGTCAGCCAGACGGCTTGAGTGAAGGCGGCCATCTGCAGCAAAAGGGACGGCACGCTGTCGATTGTCTGGTTTTGGTGGATACCTGGCAGGCTTTTTCCTCTTGTGGCAGATTAGGCAAGCCTAGTACGAGTCGGCAATATACGGCGAGGTGCACATCGCAATTCCTTGGTGCTAGATATCTTCAGCGTAGGTGGAGATGGTGTCAGTCCCTCGAGCGATCGTGCCGCCGGGTACGGCCAAGGCCGTCCACTGGTTTTGGCATGGGGTCGAGGAGGGGCCCTCGGGGAAGCTGAGCAAGGTGAGCCGGACAGGGACGGAAGTCTGCAGAGTGCGGTGTACAGGGAAACGCTTGTAATCATCGTACGACGAGTTCTTGTGTCCCAAACAAGAGTGCCGTTCCGGGGTACCGTCTGGGAGGGCGGCAGCGGCAGGAACAGATCAAAGAGGAGCCCGGCAGTTTTTGGATTCTTGCTTCTTGTGCTGAATCGCTCTCCTCTCTGTTGCAGGAACTGTTCGTATCTGCAAGCTCGGGTATCGTGGAATGCCGCACGTTGAGTTAAAGTGCAGGCATGGCTTTCTTAGCACGTGGGGGTGGACAAGAGAGGAAGCCGATGAGGATGTGGAAGGGGACGAGGCCTGGCGCTGTCGACAAGGACGACACGAGTACGAAATGTCGAAGAGCCAAAGGCGTTTCCCAAACGGTCGAGATGCGCTATCCCCAAGGTAGCATCGCCCTGCCTTGACAGAAGAAGAAGGGACCGACGGTTAGCGCAGGAACGCACTGGAAGGTTTCAAGGCGTCGTTTGTGGTGTAAAAAGGTCAATGGCTGTGGCGAGCAGCTGGCCTGGACGCTACGCCGCACACTAGAATCAAAGCCACTTTGCACACTACACTGCACATGGACCGCTGATAGGCCTTCCAGGCATAGGTCCAGTGGGGTCTTTGGATGGCAAGGCCCCTGGAGCAGACTCGGCGTCGAGCGCTCTCAGCAAATGGGTCCCCATAGCCTGCTAGTGCACCAGCGTAGTAGGGGCCCTATACCATTTGCCGCAAGGCGCTGCCCCGGCGGTCCCAAACCCACTGTCCCAATGGCGGCAGTCTGCTCGGCTGGGTGGGCAAAGTGGGCGGTGGCTCCTGTATTTCTGACAGCGTTCCAGCAGCAATCAACGCTATGGCGAAAGCAGCATAGGCGCTGTAGCAGCTAGCCAGGAACAGGGGAGGCCAGCCAGGGACAGAGAAGGTCAGATAGAAGGCCAGCGAAGGCGAGACGGGGCGGCATCTTCAATTTCCGGCCGCCCAAAGTACACTAGCCTACTCTGTGCCTTTTTACGACCAAAACTGCCAGGCCGTATCTATTTGCACTTTATGACACACTGTTTTGTCCATTTTACACCATTACAACCAAACACTCGGATTCTTTGGCGGCGTGTGCGTTTTGCCTCTATCTCGTGGTTTCCGCCAACGGCAACAGCATTTTCAGGCTCGTGCTCGGTCATGCCAAGGAAGACAAGGACAATGTTCATCATTATGGCTATCCACGCGCAGTATCAGGCTGGTGGGCCTTTTCGGTCGCGGTGGCGAGAAGAGGAGAGCCTCGAGTATCAAAGTCGGCACGTCTAGAACAGCCGTCCCGGCTCAGTGGCTCGGCGCCGCTGCTGAGCGACGGGCCACGTCAAAGCACACGTTTCTTGCTCAAACCGGCAAGCGTTTTGTTACTGTCTGTGGACGCGGCTGGTGAGGGAGGGCCTCGTACAAGCGGCGGGAGAGAATTACGCCTCTGCGCGGCCGGAGAGCAAAACCACCTTCCACAAGCAGGCAAAGACGGCGGCCTAGCGCTGCATAGATGCTGGAGCGGCGTAGAGGACTGTCTTCTGGAAGGAAGACGGCCTTCTAGTCGGCGCGCGCAAGTGGCTCGTCAGCCTGTCGAGAACGTGCTCGGTGCCTTATCGTGTGTTGGTGCGAAAGGCTGAGAGCGAAAACACCGAGCCTCCCGTTTGGGCTGCTCTTCCGTCGCCACTGGTGGCAGACTAGACGAGCATGATACTTTTGACAGCTTTACGTAAGGCCGCCGTTTTGTCATGTTCTCTGTTCACTGAGAGCTGGTTCTTGGACGGGCCAGCAAAAAAAGAAATGGAAAATAAAGAGAAAAACAAAAGTATATCCAGTAGATCCTCTCCCGCGAATCCTTCGGCCCGGCCAACGCCACGCGTCCTTGCAACGCCGCAAGGGCAGATGCCCATAAGAGCAAGTGTTTACGGTTTCTTGCCTCTTGATTTTAGCTCTTTAGTTTGCGGTCTGCTGTTTAGTTTGGCGTCTTTGCTGTTTAGTTGGCCGTCTTGTGTATTCCATTGCTCTGTTGTGTCTGACTTTTCAGCCACCGGCCGCTTGGCCACCACATTCCTTCCGGCTGATAGGCCGCGCCTGGCGCGGGAGAAATGTCCCGTCGTATGGTTTTCAACGGGTGTGGCCTTGTCCGTCGGCCGGTGGTTTCTCTTAAACAGCCTGATCCGCTTACCGCGCCTGTTTCTTCGTCCTTTGCCCGTCGTCCCCCACACGCCTCTTCTTTTGCCTCTGATTCATGCAGGTCCCGTTCGGTCAGCCGCAGGAACATGGCCAGAAACGGTAAAAACGTCCCAGAACATGGCAAATCGGTCGCGTCGTTTTCTTTCTTCTGTTCTTGCCTCGCCTTCTTCTTCCGTAACGTGGCCTACCCTTGGACTAGTGTGCGGCTGATGCCCCGAGTTTTGTCCTTGGCCACCATGTCCAGAGTCTGTCTGATTTCACTTGTTTCTCTGCTACTTTTCTTCGTCTTGTCTTCTTCCGTGCCAGGTCCACGATAACAGCGGGATTCGCCCTCTCCGCCGGAGCCACCCCCACTTCCTCATCTTTGCGCTAACCCGAAACGGTTGTTAGCGGACTCGCCCGCCCATTCTGCTCGTCTCCCCCCATAGTAGCCTTGGTCCCTCGTTATCTCGCAGGGGTGGTCTGGCTTTCCATCTGCCACTTCTTTTTCTTCTTGTCCGCTCTCTTCTCCAAACCGTTGTGTCTCCTTTGCTCGCTTAGGGGCGTCTGGTCCAGTCAAAGGCAGCGGCTAGTATAGTACAGGCACTATCTGCTTCCTTTTTCAACTAGGAGACCCTCCACACCTATTCTTGGTTTTTTCCACGTCTCCCAAACGCAGCCGGCTTTTCCATGGACCTTCTCGAAGAAATGCTAGTGCGGCTGTTCTCGTCCCCTCCCAGGCCAAAGTCGGGGTTGTGTGAAGCAGAAAAGAAAACCACGCGTCGGTGGCAGGTCCGTGACGTCTGAGCTTCGACGTGCATGCATGACAGGCGACGCTATGCTGCCGGTCTGCTCTGGGGGAAACGCAATCGGCATCTCCAAGATAAGGACGGCAAGTCCGAGGAGCAGAAGAAAACCAAGACTTGGGCGCAGGGGCCCACGGCGAAATCACCGCATTCTGCAGCATCGGGCTAGGGAAACGTAGAGCCAGCGACCGAGGGACCGACCAGACGCTTCGAGGCAAGCGGCCGGCCCTTTTGCGAGACAGTCGTAGACGATCATGTACACTACACCCCCCCCACGGGATCGTCTTTGGGCCATTTTCCACTGCATCGTCGCGCTACGGAGCACGAAGCAAGTATAGAATGGCCACTGTCCGTTTCACAATGCCAACCGGCGCGCGGTACAGGGCGAAGCCGGAGCACGCAGTCTTGTCAGAGGGTCTGTGCCGGGTCCTGGTGCTTGGGGCCAATGTGAAAAGGCACGGATGAGCGAGATCTGCAAGGAACAAGGAACAAACTGGCAAGAAAGACTGCAGCGGCCGCTTGGCTCAACGATGGATTTTCTGGTTTTTTTCTTGATAGAATGAAAAGTGCCCTGTCCTGGCATCCCGCGCGGCGCGGCCCCCCCTCGATAGAAGCAGAGAATGGACCCCCAAAATAGGTTCCATTCCCCAGACGGGCGCCGTGTCTTTTTACTCATTTCGTCTTCCAACTGATACGGGCTGGCCTTGTCTTGTTTCTCTGGCTTATCGTTGCTACAAGAACTTGATAATGAGAATGACGATACGTGGGAATGAAAAGATGTGCACGATTGGCCGACTCTTGTATCAATCGCTTCCTTGCTGCTCATGCACGTACGAGAACACGGCCGTGTGTAATCTATCGGGGAGCGTTGCAGTGCGCTTCTGCGGCCGCATGCAAGGCACTCACTCTCCTTTGGCTCTCCGTCTCCACAGCTTGCTGCACTGCAACTCGGGTGTGCAACTCGCAACTTTGACATTCTCCGGGCTCCGTGTTCTACCGGATTTTAGGTATTTTTTTCTTCTTACCTTTGCCCAATAACCAGGCACTCGTTTCGATGGAACGGACTGGAGCCAAGAAAACGAAAAACCAAGCAAGGCCAGGAAGTAAATCTGTGCTGCCTTTTGGTTTCCTTTAGCATGCAGCGAGTGTCGTGCGAGAGACTGCGGACGGGCGGGCTGTGGCGGGGAAAGGCCGCGCAGTCCTCTCCCTCTGTACTTTCTGACGCGTCCAAGTTGCGGTGGCGTAACTTTTGCAGTCATTGGCTTTCCATCTCGTCTTCCCCGCAAATAGAAAAGCTGGGAAACACCAGCTAGGGCTGGCGGCGGGAAAAAGGTAATCGGGAGGAGGGGGGGTGGCTTCATCAGGCAGATCAGGGAGACGGGGGAATGCCACAAGGGAGACGGCAGCGAAGAATGTCGGGACCGAAGGGAGACTGGCGGAAGGGAAGAAAGGGATGAAATCTGGAGGAAGGGGCCCAACAAATGGGGAGCGGGATCACGCGACCTGGACGGCTGCACAGAGGCGAGCGAGGCCGGCAAAGTGCAGACTACGGAAACTACGGAAGCCGGTTGGAGCTATCCAAGGCACGCCGAGAGAAGCAGAGCATGAAAAGGCATGGAAGGACAGACGGAAGCGGCGTAGGGAACTAGCAGGCATTAATGGTCGACATGCTGATAGCTCGAGGAAGCTTGCAATCGTAGTCTTCAGCTTGCGGAAGAGGGACAGACAAGACGATGGCAGATAGGAAAGCCGCCGTAGCTTATCCATTGGTCGGCTCACGACGTACTGTTTGCATTTGCCGGACGTCGTCATGACTTGAAGTTAACTCGGGGGTTTTGCTGTCACTGCAGCTGCCAAAGGAGGTTTTTTGTCGTAAAAGTTACAGAGCAATGATGCTTCAGTGTGAAAGCAAAGATGCTTCAGCCAGACAGACACATGGATAACAGACAGACGCCCTTCCCCGAGCTATGCAGATGTCTACAGTCCAGTCGAAGCCTCTTCATTCATGAGAGCAGTGCCGTTTGCGCATTAGTCCTTGCATTGGCCTTTCACGCGTTCCTCCAACTCTATTGTTGGGCCTGCAGCGGTTGTTTGTTGGACGGCGGAAGAGCTACGCTCAAGGCTCGAATTGCATGGGAACATCTTGTACACTACGTTGGGTCGTTTTCAGCTCGTGTGCTTTGTTCTTTGCCTGTTACTTTTCCCTTGCGTGCCTTGGAAGAGCAAGAGGGATCGCATCCTTTGGCTTTCCAGCTTGCGGCCTCAAAGATGATGACCAAGCTGCGTTATGATCAGATCTTTGGAAAAGGGCGTCTCTTCCAAAGAGGAATTAAAGCCCACAGTTTCAAATGCCTCCAGTGTCTGATGCTAAAACAGGGACGTGTGCATCAAATGTCATTTCTTTTGTAAACACTAACCAAACTTGCCGAGAATTTGCGTTATGACGACACTGGATAATAATTGGTGCAGATGGGAAGGGCAAACGGCACATTATGCTTTGCTAGCTTGCCGTTGGATGAGGACGAAGCTTCCAACGGTCCGTCATCCATCACAATCACAGTCGCAGTCACATCAGTCTCTCAGCCATGTCCTGGTAACCTCTGACAAAAAGCCCAGGGTATAAATGGACACCTCCTTCTTTTGGTGCAAAAGTATTGGCGTACCGGAAGACAGCCTCTCCCTCCGCTTTCAGGCCTCGTTGTCTTTCCTTTCTTTTTCTTTGTTCAACGCCAATGTTGCAGCCTCGCACAGAAATACCGGACATGAAACATGTATAATTATATATCTGCATATATCGTATCCGTAGAATGATATACAGTGCAGATGTCAGTTTTGTGTTTATGCACACAAAATACGCGTTCTGAACAGAAAGAAAAGTACTCTTAGCAGCGCCACCATGCGGCAAAGTGAGCCGGGATGGCTTTCCCGTGTACGCTAGCATATGCAGCTCTTTGCTTTTTCCTTTACATCTTCCTGTGGGGTGTGATGGTTTCTTTCCCGTCTCTCGATTTTCATGGCTGGTGAACCGGGGAGTCGTGCCGTGAAAACTCTGTTCCTGCAGCTCCTACTGTTCCTCTTAGAGCGCCCTTACTACACTATTCTGCCTTCTTTATCCTTGGTCGTCACCTCTCGCTTCTCGCCTCTCATAGCCTAGAGATGAATATGCTGGGGCTGGCGTTGCATGTGGGCAGGAGAGACTGTTTTTATTCGATTTTACACGTCTTGTTTGCTTTTTACAGAGATTTCTTTTTCTGTCTGCTTTTTGTGTGCCCGGATCTTTTCCGAGTGCTCATTGGTATTGGAATATCGGCTGTTCTCTTGTACAAAGTAAAGACCTAGACTTGGGAGGCTGGCAGCGTTTCCATACAAACCATACGGATCCTTACCCTTGGAAGATGCCGTCTTCTTTGCCACTCTAGCCGCGTTGATCCGATGCAGTCATGTAATCTTGACGCGATTCGTGAGATTCTTCACGCGTTGCCCAGAGTCAGTCCGCCAAAGCGGCACAAGTGGTCTTGTCGGCCTCCTCCTTCTGACGGGGTCTCGACTTTCTTTTGGCTGAAAGCCGGCCAAGATGGTTGCGGCTGTTTCGATGAGCCCAGCCTGCATGTCTCTCTGTCTTCTCCGACACCCTCGACGATGCAGCAAGGGCCCCCGAGGCTTTGCCACGGGCCAACGCGTCCAGTCTCCCACCAAGAAGGGGGTCCGTGTTCCTGTGTTGCTGCCAGCACAGCGATTGGCCCAAGTCGTTGGTTGCCATGTATCACTGCAGCTTTCGCGTCCACCAACCGGCGATTGTCAAAACTACCTGCCCTCCAGGCCAAGAAAGCAACCAAGACACGGCCCTCTTGCTCGAGTCCTCACCAGCCGCGTACAGCCGCGTGGATTTTCTCTCTTGACCGGTGCTCTACCCGCATGGATTTCTCCTCGCTCTTTGACCGGTATGCCTTGCATCTGGCTTCTCCTCTTTTGAGGGCTTTCGCTTCAGGCCGGCCCTGCTTCTCGACTCGCTTTCCGGATCCCATCAGTGTACGAAACAAGTTTTTTCCTATTCGCTTGCAGGAGAAACAGCCAGATCCTTCTTCCCAAGGAGATCTTTCCCTTTGCCTTTGTTCCTCCCGCCGGTAGAACAGATATAGTGTACATGCTTTCTCTTTCTGCTCCGCTTGTTCTTCTGGAACAGCGATATACCGGTTTCACAGAAAAGGCCAGTGACATTGCAGGGGATGGAGCGAGAAGAGCAGCCAGTGACGTTGCAGGGGATGATGGAGCGGAGAAAAGTAAAAGCCCGCGCTACGAGGCTATCGCTCTCTAGAGGGGTGCATGCATATGCCGCAGGGTCTCTCAGCAGTTGTTCCTGTCTGCCTGCTGATGCACCGCGTCCGCCTCTTGATTTGCACTGCATCTGTTTTGCATGTGCACAAGCTCGCACGCTGCGTCTTGGCCGGCTGTCCAGACGCCCCTCTTCCGTCAGCATGTCTTGAATGCATTAATGGTGACGGAAGAAATAAGCAGAGGTGTCACTTTCATGCGGAAGGTAAATAAAAAGAAAGCAAAGGCGGAGGTGGGAAACCAGCCATGGCAAACAAGCTGCCAAATTCGCACACTGAGACCACCTGGCCATGAACGCATCAGGGTAAGGCTGTCTTGATACGAGAAGCTGGACAGAGCGCTTTGCCTGTGGTATTATGAGCATAAACGGCTGTAGCAGCAACAAGACATGCCGACTAAGTATCATCGTACAATACGATTTTATTGGATCCAAGCTTAAATAAAAATAATCGACATAAATACCAAAACAATCTATTATATTCGAGCGTTTCGTGGCCATTGGAAGGAATGGTATGCCTGACGAAGACGGGTCGAGTCGGAGATGGACGTCATCAAATGGACGCTTCTACCACAACTTATCCAGATCACCCTGTTATCGCAAGGCTTGGTTACAAGAACACAATCATGCTTAACAAAGTCAATGTTATAATACCCTGCGGCAGATACAATCAGTAAAGCAACGGATCACCCGGGTGAAAGCTTCAGACACATATCTCGACCTCGAAAGGATTGCCTATTTAGTTCGAAATAGAATGGCAAGAGTCAGCTCCAAGAGGCGTGCAGCCTAACAGAAACAGTAAAATGAGCTGGCCTTAATCCAAAGACATGTCCAAAAGAGTCGTCCTCCTAAAAGACAACCATAAACCGTCATAAGCATGGCTGGCGCCAGACGGTGTCTTGCTGCAGTCACTGATTTTATCAGACGGTTGGATAATGGTACAAAGCCAGGGTTCACTTTCTCTCTGAGAGCTTATTCGCCTTCGCCGGCCTACACGGCCCTGCAACTGGCTGCATGCCGGTCTCACTCGGATCTGATCCAGCGGTCTCAGTCTGGCAAGGGAGAACAGAGGGGGTGTAGATGTAATGTATGGCTCCATGATCGCCCTCCTTGCGTCGTTCCGCTCGCTAAGCCCTCCTCCTGTTCCGGATAGCCAGAGAGATCAAGCCAGTCATGGCCAGCACAGGCCAGGAAATGCCGGCAGAGGCAGGCCAGGAAAAGAAAAGTGATGGGCGGAATGAGACCGGTTGCATGCCAGAACGAGCAGGCCGGCTTTCTGGAGGAAGAACGTCATGATCACCTGAAAGGGAGGCAGATGATTATCGGCAATATTCAGAAAAGAAACCAAATTGAATACAGATACAACGTGCCGAATCAAGACGAGAAGAGTGAATGAAGGAAAAGAAGAAAGATAGAAAAATAAGGAAAATAAGAAAAACAAGAAAATAAGAAAAACAAGAAAATAAGAAAAACAAGAAAATAAGAAAAAGAGAAAATAAGAAAATAAGAAATAGAAGAAAACGAGAAAAACCCCGAGACAACCCATGGACATCGCCCTTGCAGCTAAACGGCACACACGGAAAGCACAGGACAGGAGTCCATACGTGAACCGGCCACGGCACATGGCCTGCTTGTTCGTTTCTTCTTTGGCCCAGCCTCTCTGCGCAAGGCTCGCTGTCCAGCTACATCTTTTCAAAGTGCCTACATCTGGATTATACCATATAGCGGGCAACTATTTCTTGCTCTCCTTTCCCGCTGTATATCTTCATTCGCTGTTGATTCATCTTTTCTGTTCCGCCGTTTCTTTCCTCACGAAACAAACGAGGCCGGGCGAGGCCTGCAAGACCGAGAACGCCATTGTTTTTTCTTTTCCCGTTTCCTTCTCCCTTGCCTTATCCACCCTTGTCTCAGGCGCGCTCTCCCTGCCCGCGCCCGTTTGTTTCAACACACAGAGCTCTGTCTTGTTACTCATGTTTTGTCTTGTGCCTTTTCTTACAATTTGTTTCCCAATATAGACAAGCCCGTGTCTGGCTGGCATGCATGACATGCAGCAGTGGATATGCAAATACGGATTATTATCGACGTCAGAATAGCTGAACGGTGGGGTGGTGGAAAGAGAGAAGAGAGAAGAGAAAAAAAGAAAAAGGAACTAAAGAGAAAAAAGAAGAAAAAGAAAAAAGAGAGAAAAAAGGAAAAGAGAACTAAAGAGAAAAAAAAGAAAGAAAAAAGAGAGAAAAAAGAGAAAATAAGAAAAAAAAAACAGAAAATAAGAAAATAAGAAAATAAGAAAATAAGAAAATGGGAAGAAAGAGAAAAGACGAAGCAAACATAAGAGGCCAGCCAAGTGAGAGGCTTACCCTGACAAGAGGCCAATGTCAAAAAAGGCAACCCTGCCACCGCTCCACAACAGCTGGGTTCCCAGCCTTGTCTTTTGAAATGTACGAAAAGGCTTCCACGTCATGCAGACTCCCTTTGGCGGGCCAGTCTTTTTCCACCTTGTTTTCCAGCCGGTGTACCAATACGGCCGGCTCGGGTAAGCACCAGACAAACCCAGAGATCCGGCTGGCAGAAAAAGAGAGGGAGACCAAGGGAGTGAGGCCATCTTCTGTCTTATCCGAGTAGAACATCCAGCCGACAGGGTGAATGCATTCCAGCCACGCTGCCGGAGGAAACCAAACAGGCCCAAGCGAGTCTCACCGGGCGCCATGAGGTCTTGTTATTGTTCATTTGTTTGTTTAAACGTTCTTTCTTTTCTTGTATCGTACATCCGGATGCAACTCCTCAAGACCACTATATGTATGCTAAATCAAATAACCAAGAAATCCTGTAAAGGCACCAAATAACCAGAGGTAATCCTATCAAAGCACCAAATAACCAAAGGCAATCCTATCAAAGCACAAGACCACCAGACATGCCCAAGCCTGTCCCCGACCGGCTCAGGGCAGAATCTGCATCTCCTCTGTCCGGTCCGGCGCATACTTGTCCTTGTACGTGTCCCACAGCCGCTGCAGCTCTGCCGTGTACAGCCCGTGCAGCCGGTCCACCTCGGCCGGGTCGAGCGGGCCGTCGGGGCCGCCGGCTGCCTTGGCCACAGCAATCGGCCGGCCCACGACAATGTTGAGCGGGTGCCGGTACGGCATGAGGCCGTAGTCGTAGTTGAAGACGCCGCGGCCGCGCATAAACGGCAGTGTAAACTTCCAGGCCTTGAGCACGTGCATCTGGAAGCGTCGCAGCAGCGGGTGCGCGTCCCCGGCCAGCTGGTGGTACAGGTCGTCCTCGCCAAAGCCTAGCACGGGCACCAGGTCGGCGCCCGTGGCCATGGCCACCTTGATAAAGCCCGCGCGCCCATGCAGAATCAGACGCATCGTGCCCGGGTTGGCCTGCAGCGACTCGCGCGCGCCGCCCACGACAATGGTGACGGCACGCCCGGCACCGGCGCCGTCGTGGCCGCCGCGCGTCAGGTGGTGCAGGATGGACTCGCGCGACACAGAGCGCATGCCGGCCAGCAGCAGGTACTCGCGGTAAAAGGGGATGCGGAAGTTGGAGTCGAGCGTCAACAGACAATTGGTCACGCCGGGGAACAGACGCGAAAAGCCGAGCGCCTCGGTGCCGAAAGCCGCCCAGGCGCCGTGCGAGATGATGCCGTGCGGGTGGTAGCCGAAAATGTAGCGCTGACCCGCGTCCGTCGGCAGTTCGGCCGTCTTGTGCAGGCGCGCCGGAAAGTACTCGGCGAACCAACGCCACACCGGCAGCCGCCGGAAACGCTCCGACCGCCAGCGCAGCTCGCCGTCCGTGGCCGCATTGGAAAAGAGCACGAGCAGCAGGTACGGCACCACCAGCGGCCAGGCCAACGGCATGGCGCACAAAAAGAAAAAGAGCGGAATGGCCACCATCAAGCACGAGCAGTGCAGCAGCACCGCCAGCGTCTGCTTGCGTCGCCGGATCGGCACCCGCAGCGGCGCAAACCGGATCGGCGGCGGCGCCTGATCGCCGTCGCCGCCGTTGTCATGACTCTCCATCGCTGTCTTATCCCGGCTGTCCGTCTCGATTGTGCTCTTATCCCGGCTCTCCATCGTTGTGCTCTTATCCCGGCCTGGCTTGCCATCGACCTTGTCCGCGCCCTGGCGTCGACGCGCGGTGCTCTCTCTCGACGGCATGGTGAAGCGATTCTGGACGTTGCAGACAAGAACGATAGATCATCCGTCCTGACGCAAAAAGAGCAAAAGTCAGCACAGCATCCCGACCTCTTCACATGCTTTCGCTGCCGCTTACCTCGGATGGCCAAGCTGTCCGACACCTGACAGGAAAAAGTCCCACACAGCCGCTTCCTGCTGTGCACGGCCAACACCAAGCTGTTGACAAAGGCACATCAAAGCGCCGCAACTGGCCGTGACGCAACGAAGCCGCTCCTCGTCTTTTGCCTTTTCAATAGCCCAACTCAGTCTAGACAAGACGGCTCCGTGTAACATGCGACAGTCACGGGGGCAATAAAGATATTTGTCCAAGAAAATAGCAGTACATCCGACAAGATTCCAAGAAATGCAAATAGATGGCCAAGAAGGATAAAAGGCAAAAGCATGTTGTCACAATGAAGAATATATTGGGCGCAGCGTTGGAAAGCCGAAAGCTCCTAGCCGATTATTAAGCCTGGGATGCCGTAAGCATGACGTGGGCACGCTTTTCGCACGGTGCTTCTACCAGCGGCTCTTCTACCATTGATTTTTCGTACATTAATAATACATGCTGAAAACTTCATCGCCCCAGATGTCTTTTCTCGTTCCGTCGCCGTGAACCCTTTCGAAAAAGGAGAAAGCAGCACGACCCAGTACACAATACCCATGTCGTCTTCGAACAATTGGCCATGCCTTTCCAGCAATGAGCTCTGGATAAAAGGAAAAAAAGAAGGCGGAAATCAACGAGGAACACATTCCGCCAGATGAATCATATAGCACAAAAGCAAACGCCATCTCGCGACATACCAGTCTGTGCAAGCCGCTTTGTTCCTCCTTTCATGAAAGATTTCGATATCCAAAAATCAGACCATGTCTTCCTCCTTTTGCCTTTTCTGCTTTCTTCTTTGCGCCATGGCGTTGTAGATTCGCCCGTCATGGTTCTAATGAGTTGTCTAGATGCTGCGCTACTTGCTGTTGCAGCCGCTGCTCCACCTCTGGCTCTGCGTGTGTCGAGAGACTGGCAGCCTCTGTGTGTGTCGGGAGACTAGCAGTCACCTCTGGCTCTGTGTGTGACGGGAGAGTGGCAGCAGCAACAATGGCGGCAGAAGCGGCGGCGGCGGCAGCTGCGGCAGTGGTGGAGGCGGCAGAGTGAGCATCTTCGACCGGCGGGTACTGTGCGGCGGTGGCAGCATCGTCGACTGGCGGGTACTGTGCAGCGGCGGCAGCATCTTCGACCGGCGGGTACGCGGCGGGTGTGATGGCAGCGGCTGCGTCGTCTGCGACAGCGTCGGCGGCTGCGCCTATGCCGGCCTCATGGAGCGTGGTAATCTCTTTTGTCAGGTGGGAAATCTGCGTTTCGTAACCTTGCTTGGCCGACTCCAGCAGGGCCAGACGTTCGCCCTGCTGTTTCAGCTTCTCGTCCTGCATCTTGAGCTTCTCCTCGAGCGTCTGGATATATGTCCACATGCCCTGCTCCGACGAGAAAATGTTGGCGCTCGCATGGGCGTCGCCGTTGCTGGTGCCGGGCCGGATCAGATGGGCGTCTGGAATTAGCACTTGTAAACAAACAGCGCAAAGGACAACAGCACTCACTCTCAAACCGCCGCTCAAACACGCCGTCCGTGTTCGCTCCCCCGCCGCCGTCGTGGACGGCCGGGCTCATCGCCTTGGGGCTTTCGGCCATGCCGTGGTGTCCAAAGAGCGACGGCGCGCTGCCTCCGCCGGCCATGGCCATGGACGCCAGACCGACGCCCCCGTCGCCAGTCTCCCCTCCTGCCGCTACCGTGCCCGCCGTATAGGCGCGCCCCCCGTGCGGTGCAAAGGCGTCTGTGGCCGAGCGCAGGCCGCCTCCACGGCCCGCGTGTGGCGCCTTCATCATGGGCAGACTCAGCCGCCGTCGCTCGTCGTCATCCGCCGCCGCCGCAACCGCCGCCGACGTGCTCCCGTCGTATTCCATGCCAGCCATGAGACTGTCGTCGCCGTCCGTCATGCCCGACACGCCCTCGAAACTGTCGTCGGCTCCAGGGAAGCCGCCGCCGCCCATGCCGCCTCCGTGATGGCCGCCGTGGCCGCCCGCTGTGCTCGACCTCCGCCCGGCACAGCCACCGGCGCCCTTGCTGTGGCGGGCGAGGGCGTCGCCCCGCGCAAACTTGCGGTCGCAGCGAGGGCAAATGTGCGGCTTCTCGCCCGTGTGCAGTTTGCTGTGGCGCTTCAAATCGTGCAGCCGTCGGAACCGCATGTCGCAGCCCTGGCATATATACGGCTTTTCTTGGCTGTGCGTCAACAGGTGGCTCTTGAGGTTGTGGTGACGCGTAAACTCCGTGTCGCAGTATGGGCACTTGTGTCGCTTGGCCGCCGACGAGGGCGATCGTGGCGCCAGCTCGGGCATCTGATGCTGCGGTGCTGCGGCCGGAGTCGACACCTGGCCGGCCGGCCCAGACCCGAGCCCCCCCTGTCCTGCAGCCGAGTCCACGGTCAGGGGTTGTGCCGGTGCCGGTGCCGGTGCTGCGGCAGCTGCTGCCAGACTGTGAATATCGCCGGGCACGCCGCCGTCCAAGGGACTCGAATAGGTGGCCGGCCGTGTCCGGTGTGCGTCGGCGTCGGCGTCTGTGCTGCCACCACTGCCCCCCAAGTGATCGTCGCCATGGCTCATGGCTCTCGCCGCTGCGTCGACGGCCTCTGCTTGTGCTTCCACTGCCACGGCTGCTGCATCGGCCGTCGCCTCGACCAGCGCTGTTGCTGCCACCGCGGCCGCAGCAGCCTCTGACTGAATGTGGCCCCCGGCCTCCTCCCCCATCTGTGGTATAGGCTGCTGGTGCCGGTGCTGCTCGAGTTGTTGGTGCTCGTTGGCGGCTGCCGCAAAAAAAGCCGCAGTCGCATCGTTGACGGCTTCGGTGACCGCTTGCGAAGCCGACCGTGTCGGCATCATCACTTTCTCGCCATTCAGCGCGCTCAGGGCCTGCCTGACTTGGTCTACTTGCTCCTCCTGTACCGACTTTGCCGGCTGCCCGGCCTCGGGAAGCTGAGCGGGTTCGGATGGCGCCAGGGCATCCATTTCCATGTCCACCTCGGCGTCGCCGAGCCGGTCGTCATGGGGGGGCGTGGCCGTGGCCGGCGCGCCCGCCTCGAGGAACCGCGCATCGTCGTCCAGACGGGCCATCTTCTTGGCATAGAGGCCTTCAATGGGGACGTTGTCGTTGCCTCCGCCGCTGCCGTGGCCGTCGCCGTTGACGTCTGCTGCCATGGCGTAATCGAGAGACGGAGATCGCGGCCGCTTGACAGAGCGAGCAAAGTCGGGGTCGGACGCCGTCGCCGCTGCCGTGACCGTCGCCGCCGGGTCGTAGGAGGAAGTAAAGGCCGCCGAGAGAGGGATGCTGGCAACGGAAGAAAAGGCCGAAGTGTCGGGTGTAAAGGCAGGCGTCGGCGGTCCAGGCGGAGATCCGCTGCTGGCGCCGTCGGCGGCGACTGGGTCGGCAGCAGCAGCCATGGCCAAAGAATCCTTATCATGGGATTCCATGGCTCAAAGACGATGAATGCGAGAAACGGATAGACTTTTAAACAGCCCCCCTCCCAAAACGAAAAAAAATCGATGAAAAATCCCGGAAAAATCAAATCGGCACCGGCACGACCACGCTGTCATCAAAAAGAGCAAAAAGCAAGAGGCCCGTGTCGTCGTGCTGTACTGTGCCCGGTTCCTTGTTCGCCGTCTCAGCGTGGATCAGCAATCATCGTCAGAAGCGGCCGTTGATGTGTGGCTGGAGAAACGTGGCGAGAGCTGCGGCAGCGCGCGCCGAGAGAAGAAGTGCAAGGTTGGCAGGCGCAGCAGGCCGCGGTGGTGCACAGGGCAGTCACAAACGGGGCAAAATGGGGGCATCCGAGGCAATGCGAAACGGCCAGGCCAGGCAAAAAATTCTTTTGGCAGCGAGCAAAGGCGCGAGATTCACACCCGGCAAGACTGATGGTTGTCGGAGCAAAGAAGTTTGGGCTGGGTGGAGCAAATGGATTCGAGAAGAGAGGGTTTCCACAGAGGCTGGTGGGCCGGGCGGCGGCGGCGGCAGTACACCACTACGCTGCACTACAGGGCGTGCCTCTAGTGCATTCTAGCTGTGCTAGGCGTCTTTGTACCTGCAACGCTGCTGCGTCGGCGCTGTGCATAGCAGTCTCTTATCACTAAACTGCGCTGCCGTAAGCCGGGCGTAGCGCATTATGCACTGTTCAGACACTGATGTAGGCTTCTACAGCGCGAGATTTGTTTTGCTTCTGCATCAACTGCTTTTGCTCATCAACACCATTGACAAGAGCAAGCAACAAACAAGATTTTTTTATAAGTGAATGCAAGAAAATATCAGCCCGAACGGACGGATACATCCGGTGGTGCCGGAGCTTGTGTCGGTGCAGCTGGCATCGTGATTCCAGCCAAGCCTGGATAGGATGCAATCAAGAGTGCGAACCGGAAAGGATGGGCTGTCCGTCCAGGCCGTTGGGCGCAGACGGCTGTGGTTGGCTGACGTCGCGAGCCGACCGCAGCTGAGCACGCAGCCGCAGGCGACCTTTGTTCTCTTCTCCTGCAAGCGTCTTACCAGGTCTACTTTGCCTATTCTGCCTCGTTTCTTACACCATCCTTCGTTCTGCATAACTCTTCAGTGCATTCTCTCATCGTCTCTTCGTAAGATGAGACAGGTCACATTCGGCAAGGCGGGAGTCGTAGAAAAAGGGGACCAGTGGCTAAAAAAAGCTCCCGTGTTTGTGGCTGTGCCGAACAATCGAGTATGAAAATACGTACTCGCTGCGCTGGATGCAATACTATTAGCCGTTTGGTACTCCTTGACACTTAATGCTCACTGCAATGCCGTCAGCCTCCTTGAAAGACAATCGTTAGAACGTTCTGCTCTCTCGTACATGGAGACAGGAATTTGGCTGGTATTTCGCAAGTCTGCTGCCACATGGCCGGGTATCGACGATGCCGTTCTATCTCTGGGTGAGCAGCCCGTGCTATCTTGGCCGTGAGAAGCCTAGTTAGCAGTATCAAGCCGGCCCGGGAGGTCTGCCGAAAGCCACCAGCTTCTACGGTAACACCTCTAGATATACACTTCTCTATAGAAAGGAAGGTCAATAGTGTCGAGCCAAGCCGACCACGTTCGATTGCCGTTAAAATCTCGGTGTCCTGGGGGTCCAAGGGGACGACACACTGGCGTTTTGGAACTGTGTTAGTCGTGTGTAGACTGGCCCAAAGCAAAGAGCGCCTGTCGTCGAAAATGGCCCTTGGACTGGCAGGATATTGTTGCGTCTCCTTCCCAGTAGCATCGGCTCTTGTTCTATTCAAAAGAACCGACTAAGAGCTTCAAAGCCGGCTTGAGTGTTGTTGAACCAACAAACGTACTGCCGTGCAAGAATAGCTGTGCGACAGATTCGACATCATCATAAAGCTACTTGCTGTGTTTCGCCTCCGAGTTGGAAAGTTTGGGCCAGCCGTGCCATGAGCATAACATTGTGGTAGAGGAATGAGGAGAGAACATCGTCTTATAAGCACTAGGAACAGCCCTGTTATCATTTAGCTAGCTGTTGTTTGTTCAGCCTTGCGAGCTTTCAATGGGGGTGAGTTTTATCCATCAGAACAAGCACATTGGCCAAAGTTTAAACGACATTTGAGCTGATTGATTAGTTTCGACACCACTGTGACTCGCAAACCCTCCGAACCACAACATACTTTTCTATTGGGGCCTTTCAATCAGGCTTGTCTGTGTTTGTTGTTAGCTTGTAGACTTCAAACTCAATCTCTTGCTCGTTGACAAGGCCGTGCTATTACTAACTGCCTTTTGAAACGAGCCTCTATTTGGTAGTTATCGATCAATATGCAAGGGCCTATCAATCAGACTGGTCTGTGTTTGTGTGTTAACTTGTAGATTTCAAACTCAAACTCTCGGTGCTCGTGTGCTATTACTACTTGCCTTTTGAAACGAGCCTCCATTTGGTTTATCGATCATATGCAGCAGAACCACTGAAAACGCTCATTTGTCTTTGATAACACGTACCAAATGCTCATAACTTATATTCTTGACCAAATTAACATTGTATGGCTGTAATGACAGCAGCTTTATTGCGTTGCGCTCAGATGAGAGCAGACTAGAATGAACGGCTTTAATCAAACGAGGAGCGTTATGGAAATCAAAGGCGTTTATGGAAAGCCATGTTGCTCATGCTTCTCAGGAGGAAACATGTTTAAAAGTCTGACCTAGAAATGAAACCACCTTTCCACTAAATAGACATTATATCTGACATCATAGCCTGTTCCATGGCACCGGACTAACAGCTGGAAGCAGCATGGCATCCATACCAAAGCCAATGCTTGTTAGCACAGAAAAAGCTCAAGTGCAATCTCAGCTCATCTGGCCGACGAACTTAAAAGCAAGCGCCCGCATCGGCACTTTGTGAGGAATGTGCTTGACGTACGACTGGGACGAGTCAACACAAGTACACGTTCTCAAGAGCAACAAGTAAAGGCTATTAAACCTCGATAGCTATCATTACAACTTCTTTCTCTCTAGCTACACCAACCTGGCTTGAGCTGGCCTTTACCCAGAGAGTTTACAAAAAGACGTCTCTGATACGGAAGTGCACAAAAAAGAACTTTACCGACGCGGCATTGAATCACAAGACTCGGCGCAATTAACACCCCCAAACCCGAAAGGGCGACCTGCAGAGAGAGATGGGAGATGATGTGTTTGCTAGTATTGCCGCTGCTCTGGCTCAGCTGCCGTGTCTAGCTCCCGAGTGTCTCGGGTGTGAAAACACTGACGGTGATGAGGAGCATCACGTCGTCCTCCGCAGGAAGCCGTTCTGCACAGGCATTCATATATGCAGTCTTACTCGCTTATACGCAAGATGTCAATAACGAGTCCAAACTCCGAATCTTGCTTTCCAATCGGAACTATCGCCTTTTCCCGGCACGGATGCGTACTCTGATGGCTGCTACGACGCAAAAAGAAAGACAGCGTCCCGGCTGTGCGCTGATTGCGTTTACGTTAGTGTACGAAGCCGAGGACGTCATGCCCGATCGGTGGAGCCGTAAAACGACAGAGGCCAAGAGTTAAATTATCGTCGACGCGGCCAACAGAAAACACAACGACATGACGACGCCAAGGAGCGGTGGCACCAAAGATCAAGGGCCGCAGCATTAGTCACTGGCAGTGCTTGTTGCTCGGCAAGGGCTACGTAACGCGCACGATTGTTGCTTCGTTTTGTAGTGCCGTGACGGACATGAAGTCATGTTGTTTAATACTAGGGGTGATAGCACGACGAGCCTAGCAGACTTGAATGTGCGCTAGACGGTAAACAAAACAAACAAGAGAAAAGAGAAAAAGAAAGTACGAGAAAAGAGAAAAAAAGAAAATAGGAGAAAGAAACCAAGAAAGTACACACAAAGCCTCTGGAAAACCGGAAACATCGTATCGGTTTTTACCAAACGAGAGCCTCGATGCCAAGAGATTTGGAAAACCAGGAACAAACAAAAGTCGGGGTAACCTCACACTGCAGCGAACACGAGCAGACCGGTTTGCTGTGGTGCATCGTTTCCCGTATGTTGTGGCTACGCACTCGTGGAAAGGAGAAAAATGTGGGCAATGGCGGGCGATCGCTATTCCTGGCAGACGGACTAGTGTATTATTAGCGCACACGCCAAGTCCAAAAGAGGAAAAGTCTAGGAACCGTCGACGGAGCATGGCTTCCCAGCCAATAGGCGTAGCGGAAGCTAGAAAAAGAGGGCTCTTTGGGGTCGTGACAGCGAACCCCTGGATCTAGCAGAGAAGACGAAGAGAAGAGAGGCAACCGGCCATGTTCTCAGCACCCATTCCAGCCCGAAAAATCAATGTTTCAGCACCAGACCCCTGTCCTTAGCACGTCGTACTATTATTACGTGTGTAGGACGTTGACGCTGGAGGAGCCAGTATCTGTATGAAGCAAAATTCGGGCTGTATAAAGCATTATTCGTGCTATATGAACATGATTCGTACTGGAAATGGAAGAAGCGGCACCGAGGCTGCGAACACACTCCATGCATTACGAGATGTTGTCTTTTCCGTCGCATTCGAGGCGACCGTGGCGCAGTGTTCCCCGTACCGTAGAGCGATCTGATGTTCTGGCCCAAGTAAAAATAGCAAAAAGGGACAAAACAGCGGGACGGTTACAGCCTTTTCTTTTGCTTCCTGGTAACGGAGAAGCAGTGGACGGAGCACCGGGAGACGGAGCGTTACCATGACAGGCCGTCACTACTCCCTACCACGTACACTACTTTGGGCCCCATTGTGTCCTCCATGGCGACCAGTTCTTCATCCTCGACACAGTCAATTATCGTGAGCATCGTCCGGCTGAGACGCGCAGCTCGGCGCGCTACAAGCAAGTTCCACTTTGAAAGACTTGGCTACCCTTGGCATTCCAGACCGTGCTGTCCACACATGCACCCCCTTGGCCTATCGTACCCCCTGTTCCGCCGATGCCTTTGCCTAGCGCCAGCACGCGTTTGTCCTCATTTCCCTTGTCCTGGTTACCCACCCTACTTCAAGGGGGAATGCAATTTCCCAGGCCTCGCCAGAGCCTGCGGCTTCAGGTCGTCGTCGCCTCTGCTGGGGGCTCAGGCCGGCTGTTTGCTCCACAGAGCTACGCAATACAGGCCGTCTCCCCTTCTGTAAGAGGGTGTTATTTGCCCTGGTCTCTCCTGTCTTGTCTCCGCCGCCTCCTCCCCTTCCCTTCCCCTTTTCCCCTTTTTCCTTTCGCAACCACGCTCGTTTATACCCATTGTCAAGTTCTCACGACAGCTCTACCGTCGTGCCGCTCGCCTTCACCAACCAACAGGGACGCTATTAGGCACCCTACCACGCTCTTTTGGGAACTTTTCCAGACACATTCAGACAGCGCGAGACACGAAACTTTTGCAGCCAACCTCTTTTAATTCGTAATTCGAGACGCCATTACAACATGAAGGGCCTTGTTCAGATCGCCTTGACGGCGGCGCTCGTGGCCGGAGCCACGGCCGACCTGACGCATCAGCACCTGCACCGGCACCGGCAGGCACGCAAGGCAGAGAAGCGCGCAGGAGCGACGACGGTGTGGGAGAACCCGGTGGCGACGGCGTACGTGTACTCGGACGGCGAGGCGGTGGCGGCGGACGAGGCGGCCAAGTGCATCAAGGACGGCAGCTGTATTGTGGTGGGCAAGAGCTCGCCGACGTTTACGCCGCCCGTGCCGTCGTCGACGACCAAGCTGGCGGCCGAGTTCTTTGAGAGCAAGACGTCGAGCAGCGCCGTGCCCAGCTCAACGTCGTCGTCCACGTCGTCGACCAGCTCGTCGACCAGCACCACGTCAACGACCTCGAGCACGACTTCGAGCACGACCAGCTCCAGCACCACCAGCACCACGTCGACGACCAGCACCACGTCGTCCTCGACGACGCTGACCACGAGCTCGACCACCACGACAAAGGCGGCGGCCACGACCACGGCCGTGACGGCGTCGGGCGACTTTCCCAGCGGCAAGGTCAAGTGCAGTGAGTTCCCCTCGGCCTACGGTGCCGTGGCCGTTGACTGGGTCGGTCTCGATGGCTGGGCCAGCATCCAGCAGACGGGCTCGTGGACGCCCGGCACGCTCATCAGCTCGATTGTCGAGCCCATTACGGGCCCCTGCACGAGCGGATCTTTCTGCTCCTACACCTGCCCGCCAGGCCAGACCAAATCGCAGTGGCCGACCACGTCGCAGGGCTCGACGGGCCAGTCGATTGGCGGTCTTTGGTGCAACGCCGACGGCTACCTGGAGCTGACAAACCCCAACTTCTCGTCGCTCTGCATGGACGGCCTGGGCGGCATCACCATCAAGAACGAGCTGGACGCCGAGGCCTGCGTGTGCGGCACCAACTACCCGGGCAACGAGATGATGAACGTTCCGCTCGTCACCGAGGCCGGCGGCACCTACACGCTGACCAACCTCAACGCCAAGACGGCCTACCAGTGGCAGGGCAAGTACACGAGCGGCCAGTTCTACGTCAACAACAAGGGCGTCAGCGTCGAGCAGGCCTGCGTCTGGACCAGCTCAAAGTACCCGCTCTCCGCTGGCAACTGGGCGCCCGTCAACATTGGCGCCGGCACCGACATCCACGGCACCACCTACATCTCCATCTTCCCCAACACGCCCACCAGCACCGCCCTGCTCAACTTTGACATTGAGATCACCGGCGACATCACCTCGCCCTGCTACCTCAAGAGCGGCACCTACTACGGCAGCACCAGCGGCTGCACTGTGAGTTTTTCCCCTCCTCTTCCTCTCCCGTTTTGTCACCTTCTAACACCCCCAGACGGCTCTCGAGAGCGGTGGCTCTGCCGTTATCACCTTCAAGGAGAGCAGCTAAGCACCCGGTTCTTGAACCCTGCTTGCCTGTCTTCTATCCCTTTCTTTTGTTTGGCTGCCCTTTTGTTTTCCTGTTTCGCTCCCCAATCTTTTCTTTTTCTGGCTTCGTTTTGCAAAGGCGAACTGCTGCCAAATGAGCGACGATGGAACTGCCGCACGCTTTCCGTCTTGGCAGCGAGACCCTTGGCGGTTGGGACCGAGACTGTTTATGCTGTTTTTCTTGTCTTGGGCCCGGTTGGGTTGTGGTTTTTTGGATAGTAATTGTAAATATTGTGTCTGTCTGTTGTAATGCTTTTGTGTTGTTGGATGTGATGCTTTGTCATCTGTTGTAATGCTTTTCTTGTTGAAGATGTGATGCTTTGTCATCTGTAGTCGTTCCTGCCGTTCCACGTCACAGCTACAAGGCAGCCGCCGTTGGCCGGTACTTTATCGGCGGGCGCGCAGTAGACGAGGCAGAGGTACCTCGGCGACGCCACAGCACCAGCCACGATTTTAGCGGCGCATGTGCTTGGCTCTCACTGTTACTGCTCGGGCGCGCCTGCACACGTAGGCCTTTGCTTTCTGCCTTCCCATCTTTTTGCCCTCATCTTTGGCTTCCACTTCCTTCAACACAACGCACTTTTTCATTCTTGGGCTGCTATAACCGGTTGCATTTGCACTTTCTCGTGATCTTGGACGACGGCTTGATACTCATCCGACAATTCTCATTACCGATTAGCCTGACTCGAGCTGTACCCATTAGCCTGACCTCGATCGAGCGAGCTGTCCCGAAACAGCCTCCTGGTTTCCTCCCCACCCCTTCTTCATGCCCGTCTTCGACATTGATCTACACCGACCATGAAGGTCCGGATAGCACTGCGGGCAGCCGCGCTGCTGGCTTCCCCCGTATGGTGGGCGGCCGCAGCCTGGGCAGCCGACAGCAAGACCGGCCCCGAGCTGAGCGTCACGCCGTTTGCGAGCATGCCACAGAACCTCAACTACTTTGAGGACTCGGACGTGATGCTGTTCCACGACTTCTCCGAGGGTGTCATCCGCCGGACCGCGGACGCCGGCAAGAGCTGGGCCGTGGTCGATGCCATACCGGCACAACAGGCGGCGCGGCTGGTGATGCACCGCTTCGACTCTTCGCGCGCCTATGTGCTGACCGAGGGCTTGCTGCACTACCGCACAGAGGACCGCGGGGCCACGTGGAAGGAGTTTGCCACAGAGTCGCAGTTCAGCGTGTTCCAGTACGATGTGCTGGGCTTCCACGCCAGCGACCCGGACCGCATCCTCTTCAACGGCATGGATTGCCAGATTACGAGCTGCCAAGAGGTCACACTGTACACAATCGACGGCTTCCGCAGCACGCCCAAGCTGCTGCGCGGCAACACCGGGGGCTGCTGGTGGGCGCGGTCGTCGGACATCTTCTCGACCGGCGACAAGGACCTCGACGCCAACCGCGTGCTCTGCATTGTGCGCGACCCGCGCTCGCCGCGCAAGCAGGACCAACGCCTGGTCGTATCCGACAGCTTCTTTGCCGGCGGCCAGGAGTTTGAGCCCAACCTGGACGGCAGCCGCGCCGTGCAGGGCGTGGTCAACGTGGCCGTGGTCAAGAAATACCTGCTGGTGGCCACCAGCTCGGTCAACACGGATGAGATGGCGCTCTTTGTCACCGACGACACCCTGCGCTGGCACCGCGCCGAGTTCCCGGCCGACCACCGCGTCAACCAGGAGGCCTACACGGTGCTGGAGAGCACCAATTACAGCATCCAGATCGACGTCATGACCACGAGGCCGTCCGACCCGATGGGCGTGCTGTTTACGAGCAACTCCAACGGCACCTTTTTTACGCGCAATGTCGAGTACACGAACCGCAATCTGGTCGGCCACGTTGACTTTGAAAAGATCTCGGGCATCCAGGGCATCTTCTTGGTCAACCGCGTCGAGAACGGCGAGGCCGTGGCCACCAGCCGCGGCACAGCCAAGCGCATCGTGTCCGAGATCACCTTTGACGACGGGCGCACCTTTGCGCCGGTGCGCGTGGCTGGCTCGGGCGAGCGCCTGCACCTGCACTCGGTCACAGAGCTGCGCAACGTTGGCCGCATCTTTTCGAGCCCGGCGCCGGGCCTAGTCATGGGCGTCGGCAACACGGGCGAGACACTGGCGCCGTATGCAGACGGGCGGCTGTACATTTCGGACGACGCGGGCGTGACGTGGATTGCCGGGCCCGACGGCGGGCCGTACAAGTACGAGTTTGGCGACCAGGGCTCGATCCTGGTGGCGGTGCGCGACACGGGCATGCCGGTGGACGAGGTGCTCTACTCGCTGGACCACGGCCAAAGCTGGCAGTCGGCCAAGCTGCCGGACGGGCTGGCGGTGCGGCCGTGGATTCTGACGACGACGCAGGACTCGACCAGCCTCAAGTTTATGCTGCTGGGCGACACCGAGGAGCGGGCCTATGCGATTGCGCTGGACTTTGCCGGCCTGCACGAGGCGACGTGCACGGACAAGGATATGGAGGACTGGTGGGCGCGCGTGGACGACAAGGGCGAGCCGACGTGCCTAATGGGCCACAAGCAGCGGTACCGGCGGCGCAAGAAGACGGCGGCGTGCTTTTTGAAGCAGGACTTCCGCGACCCGGTGGCGGAGACGATTGACTGCGAGTGCACGGATCTCGACTTTGAGTGCGACTACAACTTCCGGCGCAGCGACGACAGGAGCGAGTGCGTGCCGGCAGGGCCGATGGTGATACCGGAGGGGGCCTGTGCGAAGCCGGAGGACACCTTTTCCGGCTCGTCGGGCTGGCGGCTGATCCCGGGCAACACGTGCCGGCGCACGTCGGGCGCGCAAAAGGACGCCCCGGTGGAGCGCAAGTGCAGCGAGAGCGGGCAGAAGCAGCCGCCGCCCGGGTCCGGGTCCGGGACGGGCAAGGTGGCACACACCATCAGCACGTTTGACGACGCGGCGGGCTTCACGGCCTGGGAGAAGCACTACCTGGAGCGCGGCGACTCTTCGAGCTCAACCGACGCCGAGACGGTCATTATGCGGCCGGTGACGGCGACGCAGGGCGGGACGATCCGGATCACGCACGACCACGGCAAGACCTGGACGGCGCCACAGGTGTTCCAGAAAGAGTCGGTATGGGGCATCTTTCCGCACGAGCACTTCAAGGAGGTGGTCTTTTTCGTGACACAAGGCAAGCGGGTCATTTACACGGTCGACCACGGCGAGCACTGGCACGAGTTCGAGGCGCCGTACCCGGCAGACACGGCGTCGGCGGACCGGCCGCGGGTGCCGCTTGTCTTCCACCCGGACAAGAAGGACTGGCTGATCTGGGTGGGCCGGCGTTGCGAGGGCACGGGCGACTGCTACGTGCAGGCGTCGTACAGCCAGGACCGCGGCGACTCGTGGCACAACCTGCTCCCATTTGTCGAGCACTGCGAGTTCATCGGGTCGAGCGCGTACAAGAACCGCAAGGCCGAGGCGGTGCTGTGTCTGGCGCGGGCCAAGGAGGGCGGCGAGGGCGACGACCAGAGCAACCCGGTGCAGCTGGTGTCGAGCGACGCCTGGTTTGCGGCCGACAGCAAGGTGGTGCACGCCGACAACGTCAAGGGCTTTGCCTCCATGGCCGAGTTCATTGTCGTGGCAGCCGAGAACCGCGAGCAGCAGAGCCTGCGGGCGCTGGCCAGTCTGGACGGCGTCACGTACGCCGAGGCGCACTTCCCGCCCAACTTTGCGGTGCCGAACCAGCGCGAGTACACGGTGTTGGACAGCTCGACGCACGCCATCAATCTCTTTGTAGCGACGGAGACGGCGGCCGACAGGCGCTACGGCACCATTCTCAAGAGCAACTCCAACGGTACCATGTACGTCATGAGCATTGGCGGCGTCAACTGCGACAATGGCTACTACGTCGACTTTGAAAAGGTGCTGGGGCTCGAGGGCGTGGTGCTGGTCAACGTGGTGGCCAATGCGGGCGACGACAAGGCCACGACCAAGCAGCTGCAGACCATGATCAGCCACAACGACGGCGCCGAGTGGGCGTTTTTGCCGCCGCCGGCGGCCGACGTCGACGGAAAGGCCTATGGCTGTCGGCCCAAGTACGGCGCGCGCGAGGGTGGCGACGCGCGCTGCGGTCTGCATCTGCACGGCTACACGGAACGCGACGACCACCGCAAGACCTTTTCGTCCGAGGGCGCCGTGGGTCTCATGTTTGGCGTCGGCAACGTGGGCGCGGCGCTCGGCGATCTGGCCGGCCCCGAGACGGACACCTTTATGACGACCGACGCCGGGCTGACATGGCGCAGCGTGCGCAAAGGCGCCTGGACGTGGCAGTTTGGCGACCAGGGCTCGATTGTGGTGCTGGTGCCGCGTCACGCCAAGACGCGCATCGTGGCCTACACGACGGACGAGGGCGCCACGTGGACCGACTATGCCTTTAGCGACACCGAGGTGCTCATCACCGACATTACCACGCTGCGGTCCGGCGCCTCGCGCAACTTTTTGCTGTGGTGCAGCAGCGGCGACCGGCTCTTTACCGTCAACCTCGACTTTTCCGGCCTGGCCGACCGCGCCTGCGAGCACAATGACCGCGACCCGGCCGCCTCGGACTACTACCCCTGGTCGCCGTCGCACCCGCTCATGCCGGAGAGCCAGTGTCTGTTTGGCCACGTCTCGCAGTACCTGCGCAAGAAGACGGACCGCAGCTGCTACAATGGCTACAGAATCCAGCACATTTACAACACGGAGAACTGCACCTGCAGTCGCCGGGACTATGAGTGGTGGGTTCCCTCTTTCCTTTCCTTCTTCTCCCCTTCCTCTCCTCCCCCCCTACCCCCTCTCTTCTCCTCTTCCTTCCCCCCTTCCTCCCCCCTCTCTTCTCCCCCCTCTCTTCTCTCCCTGACATCCTAGTGACTACAATTTCGAACTCGACAACCACGGCCAGTGCTCGCTTGTGCCCGGCCTGCAGCCCCTGTCGAAAGAGGCCTGGTGCGCCGCCAACCCCGACGCCGTGGACTACTACCCGCCCACGGGCTTCCGCCGCATTCCCCTGACCACCTGCCAGGGCGGCACCGAGTTCGACAAGACCACTTCGCCGCAGCCCTGCCCGCAACACGAGGACGATTTCCGCCGCAAGCACCGCGGCCCCGGCCCTGTCGGCATCTTCTTTGCCGTTGTCATCCCCGTTGCCTTTGCCGCCGCCGTCGGCTGGTATGTCTACCGCAACTGGACCGGCAAGCTGGGCGCCATCCGCCTCGGCGAGCACGGCTCGGCCTCGCGCTTTACGCTGGACGCCGACGCGCCGTGGATCAAGTACCCTGTCATGGCGGCGGCGGCGGCCGTGGCTGTCGCCTCGACGGTGCCGCTGCTGGCCACGACGCTTTGGCGCTCGGTAGCCGGCGCCTTTGGCCTGGGAAGCGGGGGCGGTGCCCGTGGCGCCTGGAGTCGTCTGGGCGGCGGCGGCGGCATTGGCCGGTTCACTACGCGTGATAGTTTTGCGCGCGGCCGTGGCGACTATGCCGTTGTCGACGACGACGAGGGCGAGCTGTTGGGCGACGAAAGCGACGAGGAGGTTTGAGGGAATGTGCACGAGAAGGATACAAGTCTCTCCTTTACATGGACAGGCTGTTACTACTTACGCGCACTATTTGATGAGAGCGAGGGAGGCCCAGAAGGGAAAGAGTCAAGAGGAGAAGCTGGAGGGCCATGTCATGTTCTTTTCGGAAATGTCCATTGTACTGTTTATTGTTGTTTTTTCTCCCTTTTTGTATAATAGTATGACAGTAAACAAGAAACACATAAATAAAAGCAGGCGGGATACGAACAGCGACAACAAGAGACGTTTATGGACAAGGTGGGCGTCTTTGGTATGCGGCGGCCGCGCATCTGCCGCGAGCCGTGGGTGAGACGCAACGGGCGCGTCCAGCAGCATGCACGAGGGAGACATGAACCAGAAAAGAACACGAGAGCAAGACAAGCCGCTGGTATCCGGATGGGTTTTGCAGTGTAGACTGGCGGCCGCCTCAGCCTTGTCTCCCTGGAGACGGCGGTCCATACGGTTGCATTCCACGGCGTAACGGGTCTTGTAAAGAAAAGAAATAGCGGAATAAAAAGAAGGAAGAAAAAGAAAAAGAAAAAGAAAAAGGGAAAAAAGGAAGAGAAAAAGAAAGAAAAAAGAAGCGGACAAGACAATAAACCTCCGAAATGAACTTGTCTTACCTTGGGGAGCAGCGGTTGTGCAAAGAGGAGCGCAATCTGGGCCTTTGCCGTAGGAGATGCAGACTCGAGTAGACCAAAGCGGCATCCGGCTAGTTTCGCCAGGCTGGGCTGTCCGGCATCGCCATGACAAAGGCCAGCCACAACCATTCGGGCAGACGGCTTTGCCTTGGCAGAGGTGATCAAAACGCCCTTGGCGATTTCGCACAAGGCCATGGGTTTCCCTCTGCCTAGACGGTGTGACGAGCGCCAAATCAATAGTGTCCGCTGCTCTTCTTTCCAAGACTCTAGAGGCAAGGCGACAAGACTAGGCTATGCAGCTGCGAGGATACAGCCCCATGGAAAAAGAGGCGGCGCCCCTCTTTTTCCTCCTCCCAACGCGCAGACTATCCCCCATGCAGTGCAACGCCGCCCTTTCCCCTGCTTGAGAAAAGCAACAAAAAAGCTCGAGACTGTCTTTTTGTCTCCAGCGCACGAGGCAGCACACGACATCCATGAGCCGCTTCTGGCAGGCACAAGCAGATGGACGGGTGGCGATGCAACCCGCAAGTCTGTTCCCAAGAGAAAGAGTTTTTTTTCTTCTCAACTCCCTCTTCTACTTTGCTTCCCATCGCGTATCCGTTTCTTCCTGTCCCGCTTCTCCTTCCTAGCTCTCTCCATTCCTGTCTGGCTCCGCTTGCCTTTGCGGGCAAGAGCAGGACTGCCTGCGCCTTTTTTCGTGCTTTTGCCGATTCTTTTATCACAACACTTTTTCCAGATATAGGCCATGCTTACGAGCAACTCCTCTCGCCTCGCTATGAAACGCCATCGCGTAGCGCCAAACCCATTCCACGGGCATACAGCTTCCTCTCCGTCCGAGCGGCTCTCCTCATGCACTCCGTCCGTTTCGCTTTCCATGCGCTTCGCCTTCGCTTGCAAGAATTGCGCCCTGAGCGAGGCCAAGTGGTTCCCAAGGTAATATAATGCAATTATAATGATGATAATAATAATATTGGCCAGGGCGGGGTATTCAAAAAGAAAAGAAATAGAAAGCAATCTGGTACAGAGTACGTGGCATGACATAGGGTACTATATGTGGTCATCATAGACGTGCGTAAACACACCAAAAAACAAGAGCAAAAAACCCCCAAACGACCAAGAACATGATAAAAAAACCCGTAATAAAAGAGTATACCAAAAGATGTCAACAAAGGGAATGAGACACAAAAGCGAAAGGAAAAAAGAAAGTGGCGTATGCGTGGGCTCAATGGTCTGGATTTGGCGCTGTAGGGAGGGGTGGATTATTGCCATCGGCCCATTTCCGCCTTAGGAACGCCGCACACGGTCCCAGAAGCGCTTTATCCTGCCCTTTTCGTTGGCCTCGGCACCCCAGTGGTCGATTCCGGCAAAGACCTGCTCAATGCTCTCTTTTTGCCGGCTACCGCTGTTGCCAATGTACGACACGGGGTTGCTGCCCACAACGTCATCTCGTAATGGCGACTGTGATTTGCGCCCGAATGGCTGGGCAGCCTGTTGCGATTGCCAGACGTACACCTGGTCCTGGCACGCCCGCAGGTCGGGGCGCGTCAGCGTCATCCGCAATGTCATCTCCCGCGACGACGCCGGCGCCTGTGCGTAGCTGTCCGCTGGCCGATGTCCCGAAATGGGTTCGGTCGAAATCCGGTATGGACGGTATGGTGCCGGCTTGCCTCCATGCGTAGCTGTCTCAATCAGGTTGGGCGTCTTGGGCGATTCGGGATCAGGTATGGACCCCTGGTCACTGTCCAGCTTGTCCTCGTCTTCGTCATCGTCCGCCAGAAAGCTGCGCAGATGGTCTGGGCTGGCAGGGCCACTGTCCTGCGTGATACCACTCCACTTCTTGGTCGAAGCCGCAGTAGTGGTAATGGCAGGAGTGCCAGCACCCACAACCGTCGATGACGCAGAAAGCACCTCGGATGATGGAAACCCAAACTCAATGGCTTCGTCAAACTTTTGTGGCGATGCCAGGTATACTCTCAGCTTGAGCCGGGCCTCGGGATCTTGGTAGTGGGCGGCTGACGGGTCAATCATGGAGATGGACTCGTTGGCAACATGTCTCGGGTTGATGAGCGAGAGCGTGCGTGATTTCCGCCTCGTGTTTGCCTGTGACATGGAAACTGGTGACGGGCCATGAGAAGTGGCCGGAAGCGTGGGGAAAGGTGTGGTGCCCGGCAGGCTGGGCGAGTTGGGGCTGGAGCCGGTTTCTTTCGTGGTTGGCCGGCTGGACGACACTGATGAGCGGCCAAAGGGGATCTTGGTGATGGACAGGTGGCGGCGGAACGAGGGCTGGCGCTGCTTGGGCGATGGCAACGAGTCACGCAGGTTCGCGTGGTAGTCATCGAGGAAGAGCCGAAGGTCAAGGTCGTCCTCCTCCTCCATCCAGCGGAAAGCGTCATACACGGAGTCGGTCACGCCGCTGTCGGGCTTCGCTGCCAGGTCGAGAGGCGCAATACGCATCCGCTGGTGATGGCCTGCAGTCTGGACGGCGGTGTCCATGGCGGGCCGATCTGAGCCGACGCTCGACTTTTCAGCGTCGAATTGGGGTGGTGCTTCCCGGCGGGTGCTTGCACGGCGGCTAATCTTGTAAATGGCCTCGTCGGCAGCGTCGAGGATGACACTGGCGCGCAGCTGGCCGGCCAGGTATACCTGCTCCTCGCGGGTGAACTCACGCTTCTGTATCTTCTCGGGCAGATTGGCAAAGAAGATGGTATCCGTGGTGGATGCCAAGGAGACAGAGTCGCGTGACGGGCGGTGCTTCAAGCGGCCAGTGATGTGCTCGGATGCGCTTCGAGCCTGGCGGCGGCGCTTGTAGTTTTGGGCGGTAATGGCGTCGTAGTGCTGGTATATACCGTCGACCATGCCAGAACCTTGGGCAAACCGGAGACGCTCCAATGTCGAAAAGTACTGCAGAGGAAGGCTTTAGTATGCTGTATGCTGCCTGTTTTGATCGACTTTGGTATGGGAAACAAAACAGGGCAAATGAGGCGAGGGAAAAAGCAAGCAGGAAAAAGCAAGCAAGACAAAGCAAGCCAGGAAAAGAAATGGGAGTCAAGGGTGGAGAAAGACGTGGGGAGCAGAGGAAGTCAGAACGGCCAATAGGGGTCGTATGGCGAGACAAGTCAGAAGTATAAAAGAGATAATCTGGATTGTACAGCAGGAAGCAGAAGAGGCTGCGTAGACTCGCCACTGGGCCTGCTTTCTGCTGTCGGAGCACGGCCAAGGGGCAAATAGACGAACAGCAGGAAACGGTGATAATCGGGAAGAAAAGGCGACGGGTGATCCAAGGCAGAGGCAAAAGGGAAAGGAGAAGTAGAGCAACGGCCGTGAACCGTTAGAACATGCAGCTTGCCATTCCAAGACGGAGCAAGTGCCCCCCTAAGCTTGAAGGTTGCGTGGGGACCTTGCAGGCGAAGTGCCAAGCGAATGCAGCTTGCAGACGCCGTTTTCCCTCTGATTTTTCTCTTTTCCCCGTTGCTTCTGTTCCTGCTTTTCGTCTTTGCTCTTGTGCCAAGTGAGTCAATTGCTGCTCGTCTTCGCTCTCGTGCCAAGCGAATCGGATGCTGCACTTGCCAGCAACCCCCAAAGGCGCTCAGGATTACCCGAGAATGCGAAGTGGGAAAGGGGAAGTAGTGGTCAATGCGTGCCATGGTCAAATTGTCAATAAAGCGCTGGCCGGGTTGGCCCACGCAGACTTGACAAGCTGCCACCCATTTACGGTTAGGCTGGCGCGCTGGCGCCGTTGCGATCGTCTGTGAAGTGGAAAGCGGCCGTTGCTGGCGGGTACAGCCATAGTGGCAAGGAGGTGAAGCTGGTAAGTGTAGTTAGTGTAGGGAGGCAGGCTAGCTGCTCGCTGCTTTGGTTGGACAGGCTTGCCGCTCGGCAGAGGTGACGAGAGTGTGGGACGACCTCTGCACAGCCCAGCAACCAATGGCAGACGCCGACCAATAGTAGACAGGCACCGCCAGGGGTGCGCTGTACATTGTGATGCATCGTTTTGAAAGGGTGGAGAGCTTGCTGGGTCGGATGAAGAGCACTTTGATAGCGCATCAGAACATACCTTTCGTTGGATGGCAACCGGAAGCGCCTCGAATTCCTCGCGAGTCAATGGCGGAGGTCCGCCGGACGAGTGTGAGAAGCGCCGGCTGTGGCTGCTCGTTGTGGTGCTGTAGTTCTTGGTGCCCTTGATGCGGTGCCCATTGTCCAGGGCCGGGTGCAGGCGCGGGTACAGGTTCAAGTGAGACTGCGAGTGAGCGTGCTCGTGCTGCCGGTGGTGTCGTGCACCTCGTGTTAGGCGGCCCAGGAAAGGACCGGCCGAGGGTGCGCTGTGGTGGCTTCGGGTCGAGGTCGGCCGCGGCCACCGGCTTTGGTTGCCGGCCAGATCGGCCTCGAAAGCGGCCGGCGGGAGGATCGGTGCGTCTGCCATTGCGTAGGCTGGCAGTGTGGACGAGGGCATGTTGGTCGTCGAGGGGCTCTGGTGGACGCCTTCAAAGTCGCTCCAGCTCGTCGAGTCAGACGGCGAGGCCGGGTCGAGAAAGCTAGTGGCAAAGGCGGCGGGCAGCGAGTCTGGATCGGCAGGCGGTGATGGCAGTAGGCTTGTCGTGGTCGAAGAGAAGAGAAAGGAGGAGGAACAGGAGCAAGATGAACTGTGGAAAGGACAGCGGGAGAGAGACTGGCTGGCTTTCCGCTTGACGGCAGAAGAACGGGGTGAGGGGGTCAGGGCGATCTTGAGCAGAGCAGAGTCGAGAGCAGACGCGGGTGAAGAGGGAGATGGAGGCGCCTGAGAGGGGGGAAATGGACGAGATGGAGCCACAGCCGCGGGAGCCTCAGTCACGCATCCCATGGCCGACTCCATCTCCAAGTCCATCCCTGGCCCAGAGCCGGGCTCCACGTCCTGCACCCCGGCATAGGCAGACCAGCTACCAGAGCTCGTATCAGCGTTGCTCTGCTGCAGCGTCATCTTGGGCGGCATCGCCATGCCCCCTCTTCTGGGCCATTTCAGGCCCCTGCAACCGGGCCTGTCCAGACTGGGTCTGTTAGTGCCAAAGGCCGTGTTGGCGCGTTTGCTGTACCTGCCGTGCCAGCCGCTGGCGTCGCTGGCATCGCTACTGTCCTCTTCATGGTCGTCGTCGTTGCCTGAGAGCCGGCATCGATGCACATTTGCCTTTTCCATCGCAGCCGCCTCTGCCAAGCGCATCGCTGCTGATGCCGGTGCCATGTAGCCGCCCGGCCCACTGGAGGGACACCAATACTCGGCCTCCATTCCCTAGCTGAAAAGAGGACAGCAAATATTTGCAGTGGTGTCGTGTATTTCTCTCTAAACAGCCTGGTGGACTCTCTCGTTGGTTCCTCACCGGCGGCGCACGGATGTTGGTTGTGTCCACCGGCGAACCCGCTCCCGTTAGCGAGTATCGTCTGCTCTCGGCGCGACTTGTTGGTGGTGCTTTGGCTTTGGCTATCTAGCGGTGCGTTGGCAGTGCGTTGGCAGTGCGTCGTCGACCGAGCATTGGGGTGCTCCGGGGAACTTCAGGGGCCATCAAGGGGCCAGCAGAACCGGTTGTTGGTGCAGGAGATGCGTTCCAGGCTCGGTGTAGCGGTGAAGACGGAGCTGGGCGTTCTGCTTTCTCAAAATGGGTGGGAAGTGAAGCCGGTGATATACACTACTGAGCAGAGGAGGGAACGAGGTACACGTATTGTAGACAACAACAGCGGGCGGCTGTTTCGCACCTTTGCGCCTTTCGTGTCCATGCCGTGCGACCACCCGTACCTGCAGTTTTCAGACGGCAAGAAAGGGAAGGAGCTGCTCGCACACACTGGATGAACGGCTACAAGAGAAGGAGTTACTGCGGCGCGGTGTGTCATCATTAACCACGCAAAACACTACAAGAGACGATGGAAGCTCGGAATGCTGGTGGCGATGCCATTTCGATGCTTTGTCGGATCCATCTCGTGCTCGCCCACGAAAAGCGGTGAGGCTGCGGCGCCTTCGATTCAAGGTACAAGCACTGTAGATAGAGTTTGTCCGGTCCAGGGGGCAGGGACCGCCTTCTGCCGCAGCGCACAGAAGCTGCAGTGTGCAGGAATGCTACTTTTCATGGTCGCATCTGCCTCAGGAAGAGCTCGGGCAGAGAAGGGCGAAACGGGACGAGAACGTGAAGCCAGAAGGAGATGGCCGTGGACGGCACAACCGACGAGAGACGACAGATGACAGAAATGATTCAACGACAACGGCAAACGAAACAAGCTGTCTAACAAGGCCATGCGAGACAATGCGAGACAGTCCCGAGAAACACCACGCAAATGAAAGACACAGAGCGGCGAGCGATCCCCTGCTGCAGACCGTCGAGCAAAATCGGGTGGGAGAATTACGAGATGCAACGCATTCTGTGCATCGTGTGCTCTAGAGTACTGCTCTGGCATTACGGAGCACCAACTACGGCAGACTGACTTTACAGAGAGTTTCGAACACACCGCTCAGAATGACTTTTCGATGGAGCCTAACTATTACGGAAAAGGAGTGATAAAAGCCAATGGCTATGATCCTCCATCTGCAAGCCTGAAACACGCATAGTCCACATGCTGGAAATGCATAACGGTTTTGTTTTTCTGGGCTACGGCGGTCGAACAGCTATCCGTCAGCCATTTCTCTCTTCGCTTATCCCTTCGTCCCTTTTCTGTCCCTCCAGCAGCGTCTACCACGTCGCATTCGGGTCTTTCTCGAACCAGGGGCCCCATGCTGCTGTTGCCAGGCAGCCTTTTCCTTGTCTGTGCAGGATCATCACTCTAGTCTGCCAACCGGCTCCATTCATTTGTGCTCGGCCAAAAAAAGGGAAAAAGCAGCAAAAGCCGTAGGGCCAATGGCAAATGAGCTGTCTGCTTTCGGCGCCTTTCGCGATAGCACCAGCCCCGTCTCCGGCGTCTAGTGTGTGGCTATTTTGCAAAGTCGTGCATCGACTGGCTTCCGTTGTACGACTGAGCGAGATGGCGGGAACGCGTAGCGATTGGGCTTTACGAATACGCACATTGTACACGTCGTGTAGCATACGGAGCCCAGCGTCTTGTTGAGCCAGTCTTTTGAGTCAGTCCGCACAGCCAGCGTCTTGTTGAGCCAGTCCACACGAGCATCGCCGAGTCCACAGCTTCTGTCTGGCTTCCATTGCAACCCTACACTACAAATGAGTACCAGACTTTCTCAACAAAGGCTCGGTGAGAGAGCCAAAACAGCACTGCCGGATCTTGCCAGCGGATCCTCTGAGGATTAACGGATACAGCCATGGAAATAGACTACGACGTACGAGGTAGCGTACGACCCCGAACGACGAGAAAATACATTCTAAACAAATAGTGTAAATACTACATCATGCATGAAATGAGACGACGCCTTATCCTCGCTGTTGAGCCATTTCCCAGTCCCCCGGAGCAGCAGTTTATTCGGTACACTACGACATACACTTCTCTATGTGGAAGCCAAAAATAAAACCTAATAACCATTCCAACAGCAGTTGGCTACACCACAAAAATACCGTCCATCCCTCCATTGGTACCTTGGCCCTTGCCGCCGAGAAAAAAGACACGACACGCGTACTTGTGTGTGTTCGGGCACGCCGTGACGGAAGGAACAAAAAGACCTCAAAATTGCTTCTAAAGGATCCCCACGTTGCAGACCCGACTTTTCACGCGGTATCCATGGAAGCGGTGCTCTCCAACAAGGGGCAAAGCAACAGAAGGCCGTAGAAGCTAGCGTAGAACAACAAGAGAAGATCAAGATAATTCAAGGGAAGCGCTCAAGGGAACGCCGACGAAAAATGCTCCTACACTACCGTCCGTCCACATCAGCCCACCCGTCGTCGGTTGTATCCTGAAGGAAAACTTGACAAACAAGAGAAAAAGCCATGTCGGATGCCGCGGACTTACAAATTGTGCCGCTTTCTTACCATTCATTATCAATAACCAATACTCATCATCACATAGACCAGACGAAGATGACAGGCATAAGATAATAAGCAGTCTACCACGGTATGCCATTATGCCTAGCTATCACCGTCACAATCAGCGTACAAAACCAGTAATGCAATCATGCACACGGCAATCTAGTGTAGTGTAGTGTAAGCCGTAGTCCGTTGCAAATTAATGCACGAAACAAATGGCCTTGTCCCGGCTGATATCCCTGAAATTTCGGGCATTTATGACTGCAACCACTTTACAAAAGGCATGGCATACGTCGCAGGGCTTGGTAGCATCTGGTAGATTGCAAAACCTCTATCCTCTAATATCAAAGGGGAGGGCCTGTCGGTACGGCTGTGTTGCGGCTCTTGAGATTTGACAGTCAGGGGGACATTCTAGCAGTGACTCGCGGTATATCTCAGCACCGCCAGCATCCGAGGCAAAAGGCAGCAAATAAGAGAGATTGACAATGGAAAAGCCGTTGGATTATTAGGAGCCAAGATATACGCATAACAAACCCAAACATGTGTGATATATGTTGCAACATTGCACCCATAACAGATCATTACCGTCACAATAGCTTCGGGGAAAATTTAAAATGGACAATTGGGCAAAAGGGGGACAGAAATCTGTAGTGTAGTGTAAGCTTTTCTGGCCGCCGCACATACCGTCCGTCACATGCAGGGCTGAGGCGTGAGGGAAGCTCGGCTCTCTTTTTGGTACTCTTACACGCTCTGCTCGTTACTTTCCTCTTTGCTCTATTGGTTTTCAGGCTGCTTTTCGGTGCAAGCGCATCGTGTACCCTGTTCCTCTCCAGCTTCGTATTTTCCCGCCTGGTCCCGTCTCGGCCGTCTTCGTTTGCCTGCGCTGGTTTGCTTTGTAGATATCCTCTGCCGTCCCTCTGCCGCCTTGTCGCGCCACTTTGCTGCTCACGTTCAAGCCGTGCCGGGTCAGCTCCGTTATCGTCATCGGGTCGTCACCTTTTCACGGCAAAGCGCGTGGGGCCTCTGCCATGTATGAAGCCGTCTCTTTTGGTTGTTCATTTTGGTGCACGTCCTCTCCGATAGCGTATCTCCGGGGAAAGACGCTCCAAACGAAGCATTAATAGCTGTCTTATTAAAGACGGCTTTCTTTTGCCCGTTTGCGATAGTGTGTCTGCACGGACAAACTTGGAACAAGACTTTCCTCTCACGCCAATATTAGTGATATCTGGGCTGAAACTCGTCCGTGGGCACTTGCAGCGTCAAAGCGCAGAATAACAGACACCGCGGGAAGGATCACGATAGCTAAAGACCAGGGTACCAGTAGATTTGGCTAGACATATTGGGCAATAAGCTTTTCATGAGGAGCGGTCCGGGAGCTGAAAGGATGTCAGTGTGACATTTTGCTGAAAGCGTGTAGCCATTGATAAGAATTTCGGACAAGGCTGTGAAACCCAACACATGTTTGAAAGTTTGTGAACAGAAAAACCACTCGCCTTCAAAGCCTCTTATCTAATGTACGCATGACATTTGAAACAAAACTTGTACCAAACCTTGAACCATATCTTGTTTGAGATGCTCGCTATAGTTCACTCGACGTCTTTTTGGCAGATGTAGTCGATTTCCTTGAGATGAACAATATCTGAAGAACCGGAATGAGTCTTTCAAAGCATGGGAACCTTGTATATCATGGCCGTTTCTAGAGATATATACAATCAAGAAAATAAACTTTAAGAGTTGTACGTTCTCCAGATCGATTTACACGCATCAAGGACTTTAAAAGGTCCACTACATGGTAAATTGGCACTGTGAATGATCAATTGCCACTTTGCCATGGCACCAATCGACATTATTGTAGAGTTATCAAGTATCACCCTCACATCAAACGAGCGAGACGAGTCAAAGACGACTGAAATTGTATTACAACAAAGTACTAACAGTTAAGTGAGAAATGACACATTGAAACTCCTATATTTAGAGTTATGAGATAGAAATCTATATACCATTACTTAATTGAGTAATAATAAACAGTAATTGATTCAGCCTTCTTTGTTGATATTCAGAAAGACAGCTTGTTTCTCAAGTAAGCAGTGATTTATGCCACTTACTCGCAACGCTGTAAATATACGTCTTATTCATATTAAAGACGCCACAGGTCGACTATGGCTTCGAAGTTACCATAAGACGGACCAGGAATATCTTGTCCATGATAATACCCAAGCCCATCATAATAGGATGGGAACAAAGATCAGCTTGACATAGTACGAATGTCCAGACTGCCACTTGGACTCAAATTCCATGGACATTTTGGTGTGTTTCTGTACAGCCTCGAGACGTGGTTTGGTGTCTCCTCCATAAATGCCTCCAATACGTTGATACATGGGGTTGCCAAATGATGAAAAAATTCATGTGTCGTCCCTATGACGCTCTATATCGCTATCACAGATACCGCGCTTTTTAATGGTTTGAGCTGTACTCAAGGCAGACTACCTGCATCTATCCTGCAGTTGTATCTGCATCTGCACCGGAACTTGCACAGTACGCTATCAGGGAGGCCAAGGAGGAAGCAAAAATGGGAAAGGGGAGGGAAATAGAGGGGAACAAAAATAAAAAGCCCGCCCCCCCAATGCCTTTCTCTCTGCCGTCCTTCCCTTCTCCTGTCGAACAAAAAATGGCCGTTCCGGCCTGTATCATGGAAGCACAACCTCTGCAAAACCCTCGCTCATCCTCCTATCAAACTTACTCCATCATTCCACCTACAAAGCCGTGCTGTACTGCGTTGGGCGAGAAGCAAGTTTGAACAAGACACATTTCGTAGCACCCGCACGAGGCAATATTTCAGCAGCATCGACCGGGCGGCAAAGAAATTCGCTGCCTTTAGGGACCAAGAGGGCTATACAGGACGACTTGTTAGCGCTCGCTTCTCTTCTTGCCACCATTGTCGTCGACAAGATGACAACGTACCCGAGATAATCTTCGTTGACGGTGCCAATGGCCCACATCTCACCGACTTCGCTTCGTGTACCCATAATCTTGACGCGGATGTGTGTTCCGGGCTCAATCCGGTAGTCTTCGTTGTTTGTAAACTGCGGCGGCGTCGCATTTGGGTCATACTTGACCTGGGTAGGGATCATCTACCGGCGCACGTTAACACAACACCTAAATCTCAAGAGGGATTCCCCCTTGTCCTCGTTTTCCATCTCGGCCTGCTTCCGCCCCTCTTCTTCTCCCCGGGACCAGAGAAAGGCCATACATGGGATGAAACAAACAGTCGCAGAGGACCGGCTTGTGCAAAGAATCCATGGGGATTGACAGAGTAGACAACAGCATCGACCTGGTTGTCAGAGCGTCGGCGGACAAGGCGAGGTTCAGTGTCAGCCCTTTTCACTTTGTCTTTTGCTTCACCCTCTCCTCGACAGCAAGAAAAGGGAGCTGGTGCATGCATACCGTCTCGCCCTTGAACGGGCGCCACACGACAGCGCGATAGCCCACAGTAAACTCTGCCAGGCCGTTTCCGGGCAGAATTTTGCCGGCCGAAATATCAAAGGTGTCCATGATGGATATTATGTAGTAGTTGCCGGCGCATGTGCCCTCCACATCCTTTAGCAGCTTCGTGGTCACCAGCTCGTGCATGTTCCGCCCAAAGTACGATGGGTGCAGTGTCACCCGCCGCTCGAGGTTGTGAAGAAAGAACATGGTTGTTGCTTTAGCAAGAGGCTCGCTTTTGTACTGTGCTGTTGTCGTAGTGTTGCCGTCGTCGGTCAGCTCGCGACGGAAAAGTACCGTGAGCACCTCCTCTAGCCGATGACCTCGGTCGCAAATGGCGCAGTCCCTGTATCTGAGCCTGTTTCCACCGTATCGAAGCCGTCGTCGTTGGAGAAAAGGAGTTGGCGCGACCGTCAAACGCCCGAGGAAAACGCGCCAAAGAGCGTCCAAGCCCAACGCCCAATGAAATGGCTCACAGCGGCCCAAAGTTTGCGAGAGAAACAGATGCGAGACAAAAAAGGACAGAGAGAAGGACGATGCGAAGGCGCTGATGAATCAAATGGGCAAAATCAATCAAGGCTCGCAGGGCGCCTTTGCTCGCTGCTCTGGCCTAACTTTTTTATCGCGTGCTCTCTCTCGGGGCTGTCGGAGCTTCCTTTGTGCGTCGACGAAAACAGCTGCTCAGAAAAGATGGTGGTTAGGGCGCCAGAACTTGTCGTGGAATGGCTCGAAGCTGTTGGTGATGGCTCGCCTCGACAACGGAAAAGTCAAAAAGCCTGGACGCCTATTTTCCTTCTCATTCTACTTTCGCGCTGCTACAAGGGCCCGTGCACGAAACGCGCCTTTAGCTGTGCCTTGCGCAAGGAACGCGTGCCACACCACGTGACCCACCAGCCACAAAAAGTGACGTTTATTCTGGGTCAAAGTCGTCCCAAAGCGCTTCTCTATCACAAATCTTTTGGCAGCATAATTGTTGCCCCGGACCACCATCTCCCCATTGCCACGACCCCCCGCCTCGCAGCACCTTTTTCTTTTGTTTCGATCGCGGCCGTTTATCGTCTCGACGCCTACTTGTCGTACGTCGTCTTCTTCTTTTCTGTTCTCGAGCGCGGAAAGAGAGCAAAGAACAAACTACAGAGCCGGAATCGTACTCGACTCAAATCGTCTCATCGAATCGACGACAAACAAAGAGAAGCGCCTTCGCGCCCCCTCCTCTACGGAAGGGAACAAAAACAATGGCCAGCATCGAGAGATATCGGCCTGCGCGTGAGGGATATCAGCCGCCATCGCTTGCGCAACAGCCCAACCCAATCCCAGGGGCGCCATCGTCCACCTCCACATCCACCTTGTCATTATCAACCTCTGCACCAGCGGCAACGGCAGCCGACAGACCCCCACACTCGCCCACATCAGCAGGGCGGCGAAGAGAGGCGTTGCAGGGTGTGCCGCCTGCGGCGCCGTCCCCTCCCACGCACTCGTCACGAACATCGCCGCCGCCGAAGCCGGCACCACAAAAGGGCCTGGTTTCGCCTGCAAGCGTGTCGCCACCCAAAGACGCTCCCCACGTCAGACCGCCCCAGCCGCCTCTGGCGCAACAGCAACAGCTTCAGAGACAGCAGCAGCCACAGCAAGCACAGCAGCCGCCTCCGCCAAAGCAGCAGCCGCCATTGGCGAACCAGTGGTACTTTACCGAAGACGAGATTGTCAGCACCCCCAGCGTCCTTCACGGCATCTCTCCGGCCGAGGAACGGGCGCGGCGGGCCAAGGGCGTCAACTTTATCTACCAAGCCGGCGTGGCTGTCCAGCCACACCCGCTGCCCCAGACCACGCTCTATGTTGCCGCAGTCTTCTTCCACCGCTTCTACATGCGCCTCAGCATGGTGGAGGAGCGCAACGGCATCCACCATTACGTGTGTTCCCCGACTTGCTCGTCCCGTCTTTCCGTGTGCTGACCTTGACCCTAGAACATTGCGGCAACGGCCCTGTTTTTGGCCAACAAGACGGAGGAGAACTGCTTCAAGACAAAAAACCTCATCATCGCCGTGGCCAAGGTGGCCCAGAAGAACCTGAGCTTGATTATTGACGAGCAGAGCAAGGAGTACTGGCGCTGGCGTGACAGCATCCTCACGTACGAGGAGCTCATGCTCGAGACGCTCACGTTTGATCTCATGGTCGCCAACCCGTACGACCAGCTGTGGCAGCAGCTGCGCCGTCTCGGCCAGCAGGGCTGCAAGCCCCTGCGCGAGTCCGCCTGGACGTTTCTCAACGACTGCGCTCTCACGGTGCTGCCGCTGCTATTCGACGCCAGCGACATTGCTTCTGCCGCGCTCTTCTTTGCTAGTGTCGCGACGCGCGAGAAGATTGACGATGTGCGCGGCCAGCCCTGGTGGCGCTTTGTGCGCGCAGACGAGGCGCGCATCTCCCGCGCCATTGACCTCATGGTGCGCTTCTACACGGAGAACCCGCTGCAGCGCCAAAACAGCCGCATCAAGGGCTCGCCCGTCTTCCAGCTGGAGACGACGCGCCGCCCGCACGAGCTGTCGGAGCTCAACAGCAGCCAACTCGGCAGCAGCAGCCGCTCCACGGCCAACGGGACGTCCGGCTCGGCGACGGCCGCCGCCGCAGCCGCCACAGCAGCCGCCAGGGGGCCCCATGGCGCGGTCAGCAGTGGCATCATTAGCAGTCGCGATGTCACGCCCATGGAGCTGGACGCGGGCGCCTCGGCTGATGCCAAGGATGAACACGACAGAGACCACAGCCGGCTCAAGGGCGAATCGGACCATGGCACGGCCAGGAGAGACGACCAGAATGGCGGCGCCGGCCATGGTCATGCCAGCCAGGCCGACTCCGACTCGGCCGTCTTCTCGCAGTCTCTGTCCAACGGCGACGGCCATGGCCACCACGATAGCAACGGCAGCAACGGCGACCGCTACTACTTGCAGCCGTCACAGTCGCCCAGCAAGAAGCGCAAGAGCGTCGACATGAGCAATGGCGACGGCCACACGCCCGCCGCCGCCGGGGATGCCGACAACGACGACGACCAGCGTCACTCGAAGCGACCCAAGCAGACTGGCTATGGCGGCGACTAGTTGTGCCGCTTCCGCCGCCGGGCGTGACAATGGGAGCGCAATGTATTCTTCTATTTTTTTTCTTTTTTTCCCTTGGCTTTTTGTAAGATAGTATTCGACGGGCGTTATCCTCTTGTTCTCTCTTCTTTATTTTTCATTCCAGCACTGGTGTGCGTGGACCAAGAAGAGAGGCGGCGTTGTCTTCTTTGGCTTTCCTTTTCCCCACGGCTTTGGCTATGAGATGTTCCAACAGAACACCTACTCGTTGGGCCTCCAAACAGGCTCGTCTAATCATGATCACGATCGCCCTTGTGTGGTTGTTATTCTTTGCTACTTTGGCAGATGTAATGGTAGACGCCTCGATAGCATCCTTTGATAATGAACACTTATAAACAAATCAGAATCAGAATAATCAAGCCCAGTCGGCATCCATCGACGCAATTTTGTTTTCGTCCACTTTCCATATGCCATTCTCAAAAACGCATTATTAAATATGTGACAACTATTCAGCAAGACAAAACGAGACCCGAGTATCCAAAAAAGGATTATTACTTTCTTTTATTCGCATCGTGTTTATGCTCTCCCATCCTTTACAGGGAGAGAGCTGGGCCGATGCGGCAGACGTTTCTCCTGCTTACGATTTGGTCCAAGACAACAAAAAAGCCTAGACGTGCCTATATGTAGCTACCCTGACAACCCCTTACCCGGCGGCATCCCAGTCCTCCCAAGGGTAGAACGAAAGAAAACAAGAGTAGAGCAAGCCGGCAGCTATGGCGCGCCTTCACCCCACGCGCCTCTTTCCCTTTTGTTTCTTTCCATTCATCATGCCTGTTCCTGCATCACAACAGTATATGGCCTCGTGAAATGGTTGCCCGAGCTTTGCCATTTTTTGTCAATTTTGCATTTTTAAAATTTGAGTCACCCGCAGCAAATGATAGGACCGCTTGCAGTCCCGCTTATGCCTGGTAGGTGGAGGCAGACACGTTGCCGCCGCGGCCAGTCCAGTTGACGTGAATGTCCTTGCCGACCTCGTACTTGGCCGAGGCATACTCGGGCTTGATGCGGAAGGTGTGGGCGCCAAAGTAATCGCGCTGGGCCTGCAGCAGGTTGGCGGGCAGGTCCTTGGTACGGTAGCCGTCGAACCACGACAGAGCCGTGCTAAAGGCCGGGGTCGGGATGCCGAGCAGGGCAGCCTTGGCCACAACGTCGCGCCAGCCAGGCTGGGCCTTGTGGATGGCCTTGTTGAAGAAGTCGTCAAACAGCAGGTTCTCCAGGTCGTTGTCCTTGCGGTAGGCGGCCGTGATGTCCTTGAGGAAGACGGAGCGGATGATGCAGCCGCCGCGCCACATCAGGGCAATGGACGGCTTGTTCAGCTTCCAGCCGTACTCCTTGGCAGCCTGCAATGGATTAGCAACCGTCGCGCATGACAAAGTAACAGTGCTGAGAGTAGCTCCTCACCTCTTGCATCAGCATGAAGCCCTGGGCATAGGAGATGATCTTGGAGGCGTAGAGAGCCTGCTCCAGATCCTCGAGGAACTGCTCCTTGTTGCCCTCAAAGGTGTTGGCACGGCCGACAAATTCGAGCTTGGTCGAGGCCTTGACACGCTCGTCCTTGATGCTCGACAGGCAGCGGGCCAGCACAGCCTCGGCGATCAAGGTGACAGGCATGCCCAGGTCGAGGGCGTTGATGGCCGTCCACTTGCCGGTGCCCTTCTGGCCGGCCTTGTCCAGTATCTTCTCGACCAGGGCAGTTCCGTCGTCGTCGTTGAAGTACATAATGTCGCGGGTGATCTCAATCAGGAACGAGTCCAAGACGCCCTTGTTCCACTTGGCGAGCTCGTCACCAATCTCCTTGTTGGTCATACCCAGACCACGCTTCATGATGTCGTAGGCCTACAAAATTAGTATGGATGAAGCGGAAGAGAAGCATAAACGGACATCCGAAGGACAAACGTACCTCGCTGATCAGCTGCATGTCGCCGTACTCGATACCGTTGTGAACCATCTTGACGTAGTGGCCGGCACCCTCGTCACCGACCCAGTCGCAGCAGGCCTCGCCGTCGCTCTTGGCAGCGATGCTCTGGAAAATGTCTTTGATGTAAGGCCATGCCTCCTCCTGGCCACCGGGCATCAGAGAGGGGCCGTAGCGGGCGCCCTCCTCACCACCGGAAACACCAGAGCCGACGAAGCGCAGGCCCTTGGACGCCAGGTATTTGGTTCTCCGGTTGGTGTCGGGGAAATGCGAGTTGCCGCCGTCAATGATGATATCACCGCGGCTCAGCAGGGGCAGAAGCGTCTCGATCCAGTCGTCGACGGGCTTGCCAGCCTGGACAAGGAGCATGACCCGGCGGGGCGACTTGAGCTTGGAGACGAACTCCTGAGTAGAGTGAGCGCCCACAATGGACTTGCCCTTGGCCTCGTTGGCAAGGAAGGCATCGACCTTGGACACGGTGCGGTTGAAGGCGCAAATGGTGAATCCGTGGTCGGCCATGTTCAGAATCAGGTTCTGGCCCCTGTAAACAGCTGTGTTAGCAGGAGGATGACGGAACACGCCCGGACGAGTTTCGGGGAAACCCCGGAAACGGTCCGTGGTTGAGTAGCAGATAGTGGGCTTACATGACGGCCAGGCCAATAAGGCCAAGATCAGCACTGTGAGTCTGTTAGCATTGCGTCTGCAAGACCGAAGCAGAAAAAGTGTGTATAATGCCGAGAAAATATAGTAAACAGTGATGACATGGGACTTTGGAAAGATGCCAGTGCCCGCCTGGCAAATTAAAACACAGTAAGAATAGGGCCAGACAGGAATAGCCACGGAAGACAGATGGATAGCTAGATAGCTTCCGAGCTGCCATTCTCGAATCCTTTGACGGTTGCCCTGTCATGCTCGTAATGCATGCTAGTCCGATTTCCAGATTGGGCATGTAATCTCCAGCGGTGCGGGGGTGGGGTAATTTTGCTGACACAAGCAACGAGCAGCAACAAGCAGCAAACAAAAATCAGACAGCAGACAACGCAGACAAAGCTACGCAAAGCATTGAATATGAACAGGGACAAGAACCCCAAACAAGGCAAAAAGTGGAAATATCTCTGCAAAAAACATTGAGGCGGGACTTACACGGGACCGGACATGGCTGCTCCAGGTAGCAATGAACGGAGTAAATAGACGGCTAAACGAGCTCGAAACAGTAAAAATTAGTTGGATTTGGAAGATGGGCTTCCAAAGATACGATGGGATGGAGAGAGGATAGTTTGATGAAGTAATGACGGAGAAGAGAGAAAGGGAGGGAAAAGGAAAGGAAAAGAGAAGGAAGAAAAGAAGAGAGAGAAGATGGGCCGCCAGCAGGCTGAAGCACGAGTAAAATATAGACCAAAAACCTGCTTGGTCACGGCCAGTGATAGAAGGAGACGGAAGCTAAGGAATAGGGAGGGAGAAGTTTTACAGGGCGCTGGGCGGGCGATCCGGTAGTCGCGACACAGGTGCGTGCCCCCTCCTTTGTTTCCCCCCGAACACGGGCCTGACATCAGCGCCTGTGGAAGGCCCGGGGCGACCGCTTCGTTGCTGTACAGCCAGCTCCAGCGCTGCGATGTCCAGCGGTGGGGGAGGCTGCCCGGCAAAACAGTGCGGCTAAAAGTTACAGCGAGCGATGCAAGTGGGGCTTACTGAGAACACGCCGAAACCTCTACGCAAAGCTCTGACGCACCAACTCCCATTCCAAACAGCTCAAAGAGCCCTTTGCCTGTGACAAAGGGGTCTCCTTGAGCGTAGTGTACGTGGGAGGGGAAAGAGGGAGGAGAGAACAGACGGAACACAGCCGGCGCACAGATCGGACAGCCGTCAAACAGACGAAACAGCACCTGGCTACAGACGGAAATCTGTAGCCGCTCAGACGCTGCGGCAGCAGAGCGACGGGAAAACTATTCGAGACAGCACCGCAAATCAGCATGCAGCTTGCCGGGCCTCCGTGTTTGGTGTTCTGGCTCCGCTGTTAGCCTCGCGGGATTTTTGGAGTCGCTAGTCCCGCCAAGCAGGCAAAACGGGCGACAGCGGAGGTTGCATTCCTGCTCGCTTCCTCTCAACAAAGTGAGCGATGGGGGGGCAACAGCTAGCTCCGGCTGGCTACGCTATTCTCTTCAAGACCAAACGCTCACTAACGCCGTTTCGAGAGCCACCCCCCCACGCCGTCTCCGACGTACGCAGGCCAGCCGTTCTCGAGAGTTTTAGCGAGTCTGGAAAAGAAAGTTTTTGCGAGTGGAAAAGTAACTTTTTGCGAATCCACTACGACCTTGTATTACAAACTTCTCCACCCAACGTTTCCGGGCCTTGCTGTGCCTCTGCCTATTTCGCCGATGATTATGCGGGGTCCTTGCCTCGTTGTTGGGGTTTGAGACGAAAGGGTTTGACGAGATGAAGCGATTCCATGCCTCGGTTTGCTGCAAACCGCCGTACTGGACCGGATCATGCGCTAATTACATACGTCAGTACCAACCACGTGACATGTCCCGAGCCTTGCCGTCGCCCAATCGAGCACAGCCGGATCGCTCGCTTGAAAGAGATAACGAGGAGCTCTTTAACTCGAGCTAAGCTATCATAAGATTACAAGAGGTGCCCATATCTCCTGATATGATTGCTTTAAAGGCTTTGATGACGTCTGTCTCTAGGAGGACCCGAAACGCCGGCAAAGCATAAGCTCCATCTTGAGCGCCGGCGAGCTCAAATCCATAGTATTAGAATGTTGTAAGCTCTCCGTACAAAGTAGTATTAGACTGTAAGTTCTCCGTACAAAGTAAACGATGACAGCTGATGTCGATGACCGAGCAGTTTGGCCTTGCGAGCGAGATATTCCAGTCGCTGTCCAATTTTGCACCGCCACAAATGCACCGCCACATATACGTAGAAGAGAGCCCAATTTTTTTCGGCAGGCTTCGATTGCTGGGTCCTTATCGCGAAGCTTCCCCAGAATGGGCAGAAAAGCAGCCTTTACGACGCGCTGTCTATCTTGAGACTTTGTATTGTTTAGTTTCACGACAGAGTTGAGACGTTTCTCGTTAAAGGTACGTGGTGCTTTTCAGGACAAAAGCGGCCAAGAGTGACGTTGTCGTTTTCCTCTGGTGCCCAATCTTTCTTTTTTCTTGTCACGACATTCCAAATTCATCCATGTCATCTTCCGGTCCTCCAGGCGTCAGCGCGCCCCATCCTTCGCTGCCGGCACGACCACCGCCGGCTACGTCGGGCGCGCCCGGCTCACTGCCGCCTGCGCCGATTGCAGGCGTATCATCGGCATCGTCGACCACCACCTATTATGGCGCTGGCGCCCAGCCAACAACAGGCGCAACAGCCACGGCAAATAGACCAACGGCAGCACAAAGCCAGCAGCACCAGCCGCGTCTGGGTTATTCTCGCACCTATGCTGCTGGCCCACAGATACCGGCCCCGGTAAGCTACGGCGCACCCGGGGGGGCAACCAACTACTACGGCTACGGCGGAGCAGCAGCAGCAGCACCGGCCGTGCCAGCAGCATCGGCGGTCCCGCAGATCCGCAACCCGTTCCCCGACCCGAAAATGGCGGCCGCAAATTCCGCCGCCTCGGCAAACGCTTACCCGGGCTGGCAACAGAACAGCACTTACAGCGGCTATGGCTACGGGCCAACAGGCGGCGGCGGCGGCGGCGGAAACAGCCACACGAGCGGTTACGGGTATGGCCCAGCCGTGGCCTCCTCGACGGCCTACGGAGGTGGAGCAGCAGCAGCAGCATCTGGCATGTACGGAGCCGACGCAGCTCACAGTGGCTCTTTTGCCGGAGCAACGGGGGCAGTCTCGTCGTCTGGCTACCACAACCCTGTGCAGGGCCAACAGCAGCAGCAGCAACAGCAGCAACAACAACAGCAGCAGCAGCAGGACCGCAAGCAGACGGTGTACCGGTCCGGGGGCGGCAAGACGTGGACGGACGACACGCTGCTGGAATGGGACCCGAGCCACGTGCGGCTGTTTGTGGGCAACCTGGCGGGCGAGGTGACGGACGAGACGCTGTTCAAGGCGTTTTCGCGGTGGAAGTCGACGCAAAAAGCGCGGGTGGTGCGCGACAAGTGGACAAAAAAGTCGCGCGGGTTCGGGTTTGTCAGCTTTAGCGACCCGGACGAGTTTTTCCAGGCGGCCAAGGAGATGAACGGCAAGTACATTGGCAGCCACCCGGTGGTGGTGCGCAACAGCAAGACGGAGATCAAGGTGGCCCCGGCCAAGCACAACGACCGGGACAAGAAGGGCAAGAAGAACAGCGGGCATGGCGGCGACAAGAAAAAGGCCGGCGGAAGCGGAGCCGACGCCCATGGCAGCGGCAGCGGCAACGGAAACGGCGGCGGCACTCGCGAGGTTTACGAGCCGGCGCTCGGCCCGGTCTCGTCGGGCATCAGCAAGCACAAGAAAACCAAGAACGGGATGAAGCTACTGGGGTGATGGCCCAGGGCTGCATTTTTTTTACTGCACTAGAATGACGACGGCGTCAGGGAGCTTTTGGGAGACCAGAGACAAAAACACATAGTTTTCTATTGGTTATATAATATATACAAGAAAAGCAGATATGCAACTCTCCAGTCCAACGCCGATTCCATGAGTAAATGGCCACCATTTATTTTTCAAAGCAAAGAGAGGGAGAGGGAGAAAGAGAGGGAAGAGAGGCAAGAGACTACCGATAGGCAGGGCCTGGCACGTCTTCGGCCAGAGTGCTGGTGTTCTTGTGCAGCAGACCGGCGTTTTCGGCGGCGGGCTCGTTGTCACCATCGGCGTCCGAGTCCGAGTCGGAGGCAGAGGCCGATGCATCCATGACGACGCCGCCCGCATAGGTCCCCTGCGGCGGCGGCTGCTGCTGGAGCGGCATGTGGTGGCCGCGGTGGACGTTGATCTGGGCGTCCTGGCGCATCTTGACAATCTTGGCGTAGTTGTAGGTGCCAATGGCGGCCATGGTGATGACCAGGCCGAGCAGGTTGACCAGGGTCAGGCGGTCGTGAAAGACGAGGGCGGCCGTGGTAATGGTGACGACCTCCTTCATGATGCCGGCAATGGACAGGGTCACGACCGAGGTGCGCTGCAGCAGGGCAAACTCGGAGGCGGTCATGCAAAACGCAATCAGGCCGGGGAAGAGGACGAGCACGGGGGCGCGCAAGGCCCCCCATTCGGCGGCGAGAGCGCGCAGGCCGGCCAAGAGAGCGGGAAAGCCTTCCATGGGCACGGCCAGGACGAAGAGGGTGGCAAACATGGCCGGGGCCAGGTAGAGGATGCTCGAAAACGGGTTGCTCGTCGCCGGGTTGCGCAGCAGCAGCATCTGGGTCAGGCCCCAGCGGAAGCCCGAAAAGAAGGCGGCACTGATGACGAGCAGGAACCCGCTCAGCTTGAACTCGACCTCGCCGGCCACCATCATGACGACGCCGGCCGTCATGACGGCGATAATGGCGACGAGGCGCAGCGTGGGCGTCTCGAGGCGGAAGAAAAAGGCAAAGAGCAGGACAAAGGCGAGCGAGGAGGATTTGCACATGGCTGCTTGTTAGAATCGGTTGCCCTGCTCCCGGCCGGCCCCCTCTCGGTGCTTTACTCACTGTAAAACGTCAGGGTGATAAACTTGAGCGACGTGTTGCCCAGGCCAATGTCCAGGCCGGTGGCGGCACCACAGGGCGCCACGCGAGTCAGGTAGAACCACTTTGTCATTTGGGAAAACGGCTCTGGCCTCTCCGTCTTGAAGGCGCCCGTTTCGTCGTCGTCGTCGTCGGCCGTCTCGGCGCCTCCGCCAACTCGGCCCCTGCCCGGCCGCAGCGACGGCACAAGGTACAGCACCAGGCAGGCGAGGGCAAACTGCACGAGCATGTGCAAGGACGTGGTGAAGAGCGGAAAGGCAAAGTTGAGTTTGCCGCTGCCAAACATCCACTTGTTGTAGAGCGACAGGCTCAGCGAAAAGAGGTACCACAGCCCGACCAGCGTGCCGTTCACCAGCAGCCGCCGCACCACGGCTCTGTCGGCCTCTTTGCGTTCGTCGGGCGTAAGGGCCGCGGCGTGGCCGTTTGGGCTCGTGTCGGCGGCCTCGGCCAAGGACAAGGGCGCGGCGGCCGACGGTGTGGAAGCCGGCGGCAGCGGGCGGAGAAAGCGCTGGTCCATGTAGGTCCGCTGTTGTCGGGCCTGGGCCCGGCGCTGCCGCTCTTTGGCCGACAGACCGGTTTCTTCGTCGTCGTGGAGGTCGGCGTACGCGTCGTCGTCGTCGTCGTCGTCGTCGCCCTTGTCTTGGCCCTGGACGTCGCTGTCCTTGTCCTTGGCATGGGCCGTGCTCGGCTCCCCCCAGTTGTCCCAGCCATCGTCGTCGTTGCCCAAAGGCTGAGCAACTGGCGGTATTCGCCCGCCGACGCCGTCGCGCCGCAGCAAGGAGGCCCCCCGGGGCCGGACGGTGCCTCGGCCGGCGCTGCCACCACTGCCGTTGCTTCCGGAGCCAGCTCCGGCCGCAGCGATGGAAGTGCCAGTGCCCAGCACGACGCTGCTACGCCGCCCGTGGCCCAAGGCGGCCAGCACATCGGCGGCCGCCGCACTGTCAGGCGTCGTTGTGATGTCGACGTGGGAAGGAGGAGACCGAAGCGCCGATCGAGGCGCTCGTTTGGGCGACGGCATGGTGCAAAACAAGACAAGAGTACAAAGGGACCGCGGGCATGGCGCTTGTCGCTGCCGTCTTTTGGTGTTAAGGCGGTGACGGTCCCAGGCGGTGGTTGACCTTGTGCTGTTGACCGGTAGGCTTGACGATTTGGCAGCGATAGCTGCGCCAAGTAGGGGCACGGCTGAGGGCCGAAAGGGGCCTAGCGCAACGTGGGTAAGCAGCCAACATAGGGGAGGAAGCGTTGGCAGGCGTTGGTGCTAGCGGAAAGGCAGTAAATTACATGTTTCAGGGCCTAAAGAGACAAGCAGGCCGGCGCTTCGGCTGAGTAAGACGATCGCGATGACGTCGGGCCTTAGACATTGCTTCGATCTCCGGAATGCGCGGCAGACGCACACGCATACACAAACACGCACACACAAGGATAGACGGCATCATGGCTTCGACAGAGGCCCAGGAAGACTCGGGCTGTGCGCTGCGCGGCCACGCCGACGGCTACTTGCCCGTGGAAAACTACGGCATCATTGGCAACATGCGAACCTGTGCGCTGATCGGAATGGACGGCAGTCTGGATTTTATGTGCTGGTGAGTGGCGGGAGGCGGGCGTCCAGCGAGCGCTCGGCACTGACCCAGACCCGGCAGGCCCGACTTTGACTCGCCGTCCCTCTTTTGCCGCCTCCTCGACAAGGACAAGGGCGGCCACTTTAGCATTGGCCCGCCGGCCAGTCTCGCCTGCACGGTCAAGCAGCAGTACCTGCCGTCGTCCAACATTTTGCAGACGCGCTACATCCACGAGGACGGCGTCGTCGACCTGGTGGACTTTTTCCCGCGGCCCAAGGCGGCGGCCGTGGTCGCGCGCGGGTCCAAGCAGCTGGCTTTCCGTGAGGCGCGCACCGTCCAGGAAGAGCTCAAGCGGTGGCTCGTCCGCCGAGTCGAGTGCATCCGCGGACGCATGGAGCTGGGTGGGTGTCTGGCAGCGCGTTTTCTTCTTCCTTTTGGTTTGGGGGTGGGGCGCTTGCTAACGGCCAGACATTGAGGTTTTTCCCGCCTTTGGCTATGCCCTCGAGCCGCACACGACGACGGTGATCCAGGCCGTGCACGACCAGACGACGCCGCTGAGCAAGACGGTGACCTTTCACAGCAGCAGCGAGAAGCTGCAGCTGGACATTGCCATTGACGTCGGGGACGATGTGCCGGGGGGCGCAGTGACGCCCGGCATCCGCACCGCCGGCACCGGGACTAGCACGCCCGGAGCTTCCGGCTTGTCCGGGACCAGCACTCCGGCGGTAGCCAGCCTCGGCCCCGGCTCGGGCACGTCTGTGCCAGGGCCCTCGGTGGCCTTTCGCGCGGTGCGGCGGCCCGGCATGCACGGCGACGGTGTCGTGGCCCGCGTGGTGCTCCAAGAGGGTCAGGCCGTCTCGCTGGTGCTGCGCGACGACATTGCCGACCACATTACGCCCTCCATCACGACGGCCGTGCTCGACGCGCAGCAGCACGACACGCAGACGTACTGGTACAACTGGATCAGCAAGAGCCGCTACAAGGGCCGCTGGCGCGAGGTGGTGGCGCGCAGCCTGCTGGTGCTCAAGCTGTTGACGTACGAGCCGACGGGCGCCATTGTGGCGGCGCCGACGTTTTCCATCCCGGAGCACGTGGGCGGCGCACGCAACTGGGACTACCGCTACTCGTGGGTGCGCGACAGCAGCTTCACCATTTACATCCTGTTACGGCTCGGCTTCAAGGAAGAGGCCGAGGCGTACATGACCTTTATCAGCGAGCGGATGCTCAAGTCGCGGGCGTCGGACGGGGGTCTGCCCATTATGTTTACCATTCGGGGCGAGACGGACATTCCAGAGTTCGAGCTGGGCCACCTGGACGGCTACCGGGGCAGCCGGCCGGTACGCATCGGCAACGGAGCGGCGTTTCATCAGCAGTTTGACATTTACGGCGAGCTGCTGGACGCGGTGTATCTGAGCAACAAGTACGGCAAGCCAATCACCTGGGACCAGTGGGTGTCGGTGCGGCAGTTATTAGGTGAGTGGGTTAGGAGGAGACGAAGAGAAGGAGGGAGAAGAGGAGACAAGGAGGGAGAAAAAGGAGACGAGGAGGGAGAGAGGAGGGAGAGAAGAGGAGACGAAGAGGGAAAGAAGAGGAGACGAAGAGGGAGAGAAGAAGAGACGGGAGGGAGAGAAGAGGAGACGAAGAGGGAGAGAAGAAGAGACGAAGAGAAGACAAACAGAAAAAGACTGACAACCAGACTATGCTTTGACTATTGTGGGAGGTAAGTATCTGATTCGATCGCCTCACAAACACCGCTAATAGCAGACCCCGACATGTCCATTTGGGAAGTGCGCAACAACAAGCAGCACTTTACCTACTCGCAGATCATGCTTTGGGTAGCCTTTGATCGCGGCCTGCGTCTCGCCGAAAAGCGCAATCTGCCGTGTCCCAACCGTGCCAAATGGCTCGAAACGCGCGACCGTCTGTACGAAACGGTGATGGAGAAGAGTGAGTTTCTAAGCCTTTTGTCCCCCCTCTCTCGTCCCCTTCTCCCCCTCTCTTGTCCTCTCTCTTTCCTTCTCCCTAACCTCTAGGCTACAATCCCGAGCTCAAGGCCTTTGTACAGAGCTATGAAAACACCACGGCGCTCGACTCGTCCATTCTGATTGCACCGCTCGTCTTCTTCATCAGCCCCTGCGACCCACGCTTCCTCTCCACCCTCGACCGTATTCTGCTGCCGCCGGAACAGGGCGGCCTCACCAGCACCGGACTGGTTTACCGCTACGACACGCAGCTGTCCGAGGACGGTTAGTCTCTCCTTCTGCCGCCCCTTTCTGGCCTTGTGCTAATGTTTATAGGCGTAGGCGGCCGTGAAGGCGCCTTTAGCATGTGCACCTTTTGGCTGGTCGAGGCCATGTGTCGCGCCGGCGTGTATGAGCCGCGCTACCTCGTGCGAGCCGTCAATCTCTTTGAGAACATTCTGAGCTTTGGCAACCACCTCTGCATGTTTTCCGAGGAGATTTCGCGCAGCGGCGAGCAGCTGGGCAACACGCCGCAGGCCTTTAGCCATTTGGCCCTGATCAGCGCCGCCTTTAACCTCGACCGCGTCCTGGAGTCGAAGAAGAGTGACGACAAGCTGTAGGGAGGGGGGAGGATAAAGGAGAGAAAGAAAAGAGGAGAGAAACAGAGGAGAGAGAGAAGAGGAAAGAAACAGAGAAAGGAGACACGTATAGACCGAATGGAACAGGTATCATTTCCCAACGCCTAGCTATGCATGCCACCGTATGGCAAAACCAAAACACTTTTCTCAAGACGCTGGCGCGCTCACGTCGGCAGCCGCGCCGTTCCCTTTCCGACCAGCTGCAAACTCCAGCTCCATGTCTTCGTCCAACGACCGGTCGCCGAGCGAGCTCAGACCCGAACTAGGGCTCCGATTGCGCCGCGCCGTGCCTTTGCCCTTGCCGCCGTGCTGTTCCTTGCTGTCGGCGTCGTCGTCGTCCATTTCCTCGTCGGCCTCGTCTTCGGGCGGCGGCGTCGGCGGCGGCGGTCGCTGACGCGCGGCAATGCGCTGTTCCTGCCACGACAGAATGCTCGGACAATCGCCGCCCTCGACGACGACGTCGTTGGAGCTGGTGGTCGTGGTGGCGGCGGCGGCGGCGGCACTGCCGCTTGCCCCTGTGGCGGCCTGGTGGCTGTCGTGCGCGACGCCCGTCGTCCGCCCTAGCACGGTGCCGCTGTACTTGGCGTCCTCGCCCGTTTTGCTGTGCTTCTTCTTGAGCACGGCCAGGTAGTCGGTGAGGCCCGGGTCGTCGAGGTCGCTGCCGTCGAGGGCGACGCGCCGAATCTCGCGCGCCCGCGGGCCACACACCCACTCGATAAACTCGTCGACGCTGCGGGTATCCGTCTGGGTTCGGGCGCCGGGGGGGTAGCTGCCCCCCCCCCCCTCCTCGGGCCAGGGCCAGGCGGCCGGCACGTTGGGCGGGCGGCCATCGAGCGCCGGCGCCGGCGAGGCCACTAGCGCACCACAGTCTTCGAGCGCCATGCGCACATCCACGACGGACGGCGCCAAGCCCGTGGCCAGCGTGCTGTTGTGAGCCGCATGCATCGCCGTGGCCTCGCACAGCGCCGTCAGGTAGCGCGCCGCCATGTCTGTCAGCGTGTCGACGACCGACGGCCGGGCCGCGTGGTAGCCCTGTGCGCGCAGGATCTGGAGCACGCACGGCCGCAGGAAGCAGTGGTAAAAGGGCTGGCGCGTCATGGTCGCGTCGAAAGAGAAGATGGCCAAGAAAAATCGAAAAAGTGACCTTTATCGACACACGTTTTTAATCGAAACACGTTCGAAACTGAGCGTTCTCCTCCCTCTCTCTTGCAAGATGCGCTAGCCGTCCATGCCTATGGCAGCAGCCGCGAGAGAGATGTAGGGCGGGCGCAAAGGCAGAACCAAGGTAAAGGGCGGCTGGGTGGTGATGAAGACGAGATGCAGTGGGAAAGAGGACGATTTGGCGGAGAGCGGGCCCACTGTATGTAGTGCCCACTTTACGTCGTTTGCTACCTGCACTACAGCAACGCACCCACTGTAATGTGCGCTAGCATGCTCTCCAGCTGTCCATAGCAGTGACTCTGAGCGCGCCTGTCCGCGCAAATTCGTGACTTTTCGAAATCGCCATTTCTTCACCTTTGCTTCTCGCCCCGACCGTTTTGGCGATCCACCCACCACGTACCGATTACCATATAGCGGCGCATGACGGCGACCGGCCACACCGCTGCGACGTTTTCTCCTGTCTGTCCTGCCGACTCGTCCGACGCCTCGATGCGTCGCGCAGGGCCGTTGGACGCTCTTGTTTGACCTCTAAAGAGCTCGGATCCATCTCTGGCAGATTTTCATTGAGTCGGAGCCTCGCCGGACTCCTCCAGGCCTCTCTTTTCACCCTCCCTCCGCATCGATCCTCCGCATCTCGATCCTCCGCATCGATCCTCCGCATCTCGATCCTCCGCATCGATCCTCCTACCCCTTCGCCATGGCCTCTCCCCCTCCGGCCATGGCCAAGCCGTCTCGGCATGTGACGCTCAAGCTCAAGATGCCGGGCACGGTCCAGGCCTCGAGCAACGCGCAAATGATTTCTTCTGCGGCCTTGGTCGAGACGCCCTCGGCCATGACGCCGGGCACACCGTCGGGCGGCAGCGGCGGCGGCATGCGCATCATCCTGAAACGCTCACAACCCAGCACGCCCGCAGGCCTCGGCGGCAGCACACCCCTTCCGCTATCCTCGACAGCGACGGCAGCAGCTCCCACGACGCCGGCCGTAACGACCACGCAAAAAGGCCGGGTCTCCATCCCGACAGCAAAGAAGCGAGCACACGAGCAAATGGACGACAGCGACAACGAGGGGAGAATGGGCGGCGGCAAACCGTTGCCCGGCTCTGGCGCAGTTGGCGTGACCGGCCCGCCGAAACGGCCCAAGCTCATTGTCAAGAAATCGCTCAAGCCCAAGACGGCCAGCATTGTGCTCAAGCAAATGGCCAAGGAGGCGCCTCCACGCAGCAAGGGCGAGGGCTACGACTCGGAGGAGGACGAGCGCGAGACGGACCCTCTGCTCGAGGAGGAGATTGTGCTGCGCATGCTGCCCGGCGAGCACTGCGACTACCTGCGGCGCATGGTGGAGGAGCGCAAGATCGGCGTACCGGTCAAGGAGGGCGGCGCCGATTTCCAGCTGCGGTGGCTGGCCGGCGCTGAGCGGCGCGCGCTCGTCACGGTGCAGGGCACCGCTTTTGTCGCCGTGCTGGTCGACCTGCCGACCATTACCGAGGGCATGAAGTCGTGGGACCGGCGCAATTTTATGAAGAGCGCCGACATTTGCCAGATGCTCCTGGTGTTTGCCGCCGTCGGTTCCGAGGCAGAGGCCAAGAGCGTGCCGTTGCCGGCCATGGTGACCAAGGATTTCCGGTGGCCGCACGGCCTGACGCCGCCCATGCACGACTGCATCCACCGGCGCTTCCGTAAACGGCTGTCCAAGAAGGAGATCAAGGACAAGGAGGCCGAGCTGCAGCGGCTGCTCAACGAAGACCGCATTGCCGTGGAATCCAAGTGGGAGCTCATTGACGACGGCCGGGCCGCCACGGCGACGACGGCCGGGGCCGGGCTGGGCGCGGCGGCCGACGGGGACGCCGATGGCGACGCCGACGCCGATGGCGAGGTCGACTTGGAGTACTTTGGCCAGCAGCAGCAGCGGGAGGACGGCGAGGCCGAGGGCGGCTCCGACATTGACGACGCTGAGCTGGAAGCCATGTTTATGGAGGACGAGGACGACGAGGGCGCGGCAGGAGCGGGGGCATCGGCGGGGGCATCGGCAGGGGCGACGGCGGCAGACATGTCGTTGGCTGCCCAGACAGCCGGGGAGGCAGGCAAGACGACGGGCAGCGGCAACAATGCCGGCACGCCGGCTGCCGGGGAGACATCGGACGCGGACGGCGACGAGGACGACGACGAGGACGACGACGACCAAGACATGGACGAGGACGAGCTGGCGCACACGGAGCAGGTCAAGGGCGTGCGGGAGGACATTTGCGAGCTAAAGAAGCAGCTAGAGGTGCTGGACAAGAACTTGGCGGCGACGCAAAACGTGCTGCTGCGGCGGCGCATTGAGGAGAATAAGAAGCGCGTCTTGTCGGAGCTGCGGCTGAAGCAGGCGTCTATTGGGGAGCTGGACGAGGAGGAGTAGGAGGGAGTCGACGGGAGAGGTCGATGGGGGGAAAGGGGGGGAAAGGGACGGGAGAAGAGGCGAGAAGATCGATGGAGAGAAAGGGGAGAAGTCGAGGGTATTGTTCTTTGGGATGGCGTTGGGCTGTAATTCTTTGGCACAGCATTCGGATACAGCGTTGGAAACCATGGGCCACTGCGGATTATGCTATATACACTTATTCAGACGGCTGGTTTGGAGTTTTTACTTGTTTGATAGCAGCTGGTTGTATCTCTTGTACACACTGCTCCTACATGGACCGCAGGTAATTGTTCTCCTTGATCTTGGACCGCCGCTGCTGGCGGAGGGCCTTGCGCAGTTCCTTGCGTTTTGTGTCGGCCTCGAGCGCGTCCTCGACGCTGTCCAGGCCGGCGTTTGTGGGCGCGGGCTCGGTCAGGTTGATCGACTGGTGATGCAGCGGGATCTTGGGGGCCAACGCGGCCAGGTCGCCGGTCGCCAGCACCTCGGCCTCGACTTCGCGCTGGCGCTTGAGCGCGAGTTTGCGGAGTTTTTTGGATTTGGCTAGAGGTTAGCGAGAAGGAAGAGGAAGAGAAAGAGGAAGAGGAAGAGGAAGAGGAAGAGGAAGAGGAAGAGGAAGGGGAAGAGGAAGAGGAAGAGGAAGAGGAAGAGGAAGAGGAAGAGGAAGAGGAAGAAGAGAGGAGGAAGAGAGGAGGAGGAAGGGAGGAGGAGGAAAGAACGTACAAAACTCGTCTCCCGTGTCCGCGTCGTCCACCACGTCCTTCTTCTTGAGCGAATCCAGACACGTCCACAGCCAGGCCGGGTAGTCCTCGTCCCGGAGGGCGACCGGATCGCTGCGACCCTTGATAAAGTTGAGGCCGGTCAGCACGGTGCCCTCGGGACAGGACGACAGCGGCTCCTTGGGCGCAGCAGCCGCGGCCGGCGTCGAGGACGTGGGTGCCGAGTCTTTGGGCGCTGGTGGCGGTGGTGATGGTGTCGCTGCTCGTTGCCAAGATGTGCTGGAGAAGAGAGCCCGTCGCGGCCACGCCGTCGGGGCCGGAGCCGGAGCCGGAGCCGGTGTGCCTGCTGCGGCCGCCACTACGGCTGCCGGGCGTAGCAGTGCTGTCCGCCATGCAGCGCGGCACACGCTCGTCGTTATGCTGGCCATGTTGCGTCGGGAGAGAGCTCGTTTTAGGTATGCGCTTTTGCCCGTCTCGATTATATTTGGGTCTGATTATATTTTCTTGCCAAAAAGCCAGTCCACGTGACTCGCACGTGATATATCAACTTTTCGCATCGCTCCCGACGCCGCTCAACGTCCTCCGCGTCCTTTTTACGGCGACGTTTTCCAGACATATGAGCCACAGAGCGGGTCTGCTGAATGGCTGGCGATCGGTGTGGCTGTCGAGGCGTGCGCGACAGCTGGGCGCGGCGGCCGGCCGAAACGCGGCGGCCCCGATGCGCCCGGCCGCCACGACCGGCGCGGCTTCTTTTGCGGCGGCGACAACGCCTCGCCGTCGGCCGCTTCTCGTGGCCGGCGTCCTGGCCGCAACGGCTGGCGGCGTGGCCATGGTGGCGCTAGACCCGTTTTCCGTCTTTTCGCCCCCCGACGGCCGCCGCCGCCGCCGCGCCGGTCTCAACACGGCCTCGTTTGTGCCCTTTTCCGTCGTCGCCCGCGAGCCCGTGTCGGCCACGTCCCTGGTGCTGACGCTGCGGCTCGACGGGGCCACGCCGGCAGCCCAAGAGGCGACCCGCCGCGCCTGCGAGCAGGCCTGGCGCCACGGTCTCTGGTCCGTCGAGGTCAAGCAGCCGCAGCTGCAGATTGCGCGCGACTACACGCCGTTGCCGGCGGCGGCGGCCAACGAGGGGACGTCTGATATTCGCCTCTACCTTCGCCGTATGCCCGGCGGCGAGGTCTCGCGCTACCTGTCGCGCCTGCGCGTCGGCGACGCCGTCGAGCTGCGCGGGCCGCGGCTCGGCTTTGACGTGGTCCGGCGCATGGGAGGCGCGCCCTCGGACGCCGTCCCCGGACGACGACTCGTCTTCTTGGCCGGCGGAACCGGTGTGGCGCCCGCTCTGCAGGCGGCGGCGGCCGTGCTGAGGGCCGGCCCCCCGTCACAGCCCGAGACGCCGACGGCCGCTCCGTCTGTCACCATTCTCTGGGCCCAGCGGCATGCCGACGAGAGCCGGCGTGAAACCGCGGCCGGCACGGCCAACCCCGTGGTGCGCGACCTTGAAGCTCTGCAGAAACAGTTCCCCGGACGTCTGCAGGTGCGCTATTTTGCCGACGACCAACAGACCTGGCTGAGCGACGCGGCCGTGCGCGAGGCCATGGAAGAGGCTGTGCAGAGGCGACCTTGGTGGAGCATGAAAGAGGCCTTGCAGCGGCCGTGGTGGAGCAGGAAAGAGGCTTCGCAGAGGCCGCCGCGCACGCCTGCCCCGGTGCCAGACGCAAAATGCGTGTACCACTCGGCACAGGTGCTGTGGCGCCTGACGGCAGACGCTCCAGCAGACACGGACCGGCGCTGCTCTTGCCCAGGCAGTGCCGGCCAGAACCTGCTGGTAGTCTCCGGTCCCGACGGCTTCGTCTCGGCCTGGGCCGGGCCCAAGGTGTGGGAGGCAGGCGAGGAGCGGCAAGGACCCCTGGGCGGACGACTGCAGCGGCTGCTGGGCGACCGGTCGGACTGGCAGGTCTTGAAACTGTAAGGCATGGATAGGCCTCTGGAGTTGAATACATTTATTTATTAAATATAAACAATTAATAAAACGTTTAACGCTACCTGGACACGATGGACAAACGCGGAAGCAGTGGTGACTTTGATAGTACAAGGACAAGGAAACTGATCACTGACATTACGGCAGAAACGATCACTTTGACAGCACGAAACCAGTGATTTTATTGAACATGGAACCCGCCGACCGGACGAAAGAAACAGTAATCAAGAACATAAAGTTTAAAGAACATGCCAACCCAGCACCGCCAATGTCTATATGCTCTGGACCTTGCGGTACGACGGCGGCCGCATCGTGCGGCGGATCAGCTTGCCGGCATAGGTGGGTACCAGCGAGATGGAGCAAATGGCAGCCACGCGCCAAAGGAAGCCACTGTTTGTTAGGAGAGAAGAGAGGGAGGGGAGAACAGATAGGGAGGGTGGAGGGGAAGATAGAATGGGAGAAGAAAAGGGAGGAGACAACGTACAGCGTCAGAATAAAAGACAGGTCAAAGTACCCCCCCAAAAACGGCACGGACCCGACAAAGAGCAAAAAGGTGCCGAGCAGACTGACAATCATGGCCGGGTGCCAAGTGGTAATCTCAATGGCCACCATGAGCAGCTCATTGAGCACCAGCACGGTATAGCTGACGGCCACCATGCGCGGCCCGTCGACCTCGGTCAGCACCTGCGACAGGCCCTGGATGATGCAGCCCTGGTAGACCGAGACAAAGACCCAGACGAAAAAGGTGCGGTACGAGAGCGAGCGGCCCGAGGTCAGTTCCTTGTAGAGCTCAGGGTACAGGCTGGCCAGTGCCTCGTCCACGTCCTGGTCCAGCACCAACGACAGCACCGGCATTGCCGTGTAGACCGTAGCATAGCCCACCATGAGCCAGTCCTTGTAGAGTCCCTCGGGCTCAAAGTTCATGGCGATGCTGTACATGGTCTGGCACACGGCGATAATGAGGCCGCGGTGGATGACAAACTGCGCCAACTTGGCGCTGCGCTTGTAGCTGTTGCGGCCATGCCAGACCAGCAGCTTCGTCAGGTGGCAAAACTGCGTAATGGAAAAGTCGGCCGCCAGCGATGCTTGCCGGCCCTCCTTGCCGACGATGCCGACGCCCACGTCGGCCGCCTGGATCATGGACACGTCGTTGCCGCCGTCGCCGATACAGCACACCCGCTTGTGCGTGTAGGCCCGAATCAGCTGCGCCACCTCGGCCTTTTGCGTCGGCGAGCACCGACACGCCACCACGGCCGGCAGCTGTACGGCCACCTCGATAAACGCCGTCCGCTGTGCCGCTGCTGCTGCCGCCCCGGCCGCTCCTCCGCCCCCGCCACCCCCCCCCAGCAGCAAGGCCAGGCTCTCGCCGTCCACCAACAGACAGGCGTCCGTCTTGGCCCGCAGCACGTCCAAGTGTGCCTGCGCCTCGCTGCTGCGCTTGAGCCGCGCCACCGTGTAAATGTATTGCCCGCGCGCCACCAGCTTTGCGCTAATGGCCACACATCGCGCCGTCTCAATCTTGTCGCCCGTCAGCATCCAAATCTTGATGCCCGCGTTTCGCAGCAGCTCCAGCGACGGCTTCACGTCCCGCTGCAGCCGGTCCTCCACGCCCGTCACCCCCAGCAGCTCCAGGTCGCGCTCCAGGTACTGGCCCACCACGCGCTGCATGCCCGCCTCGCGTCCTCCCAGCGCCAGCGCTGCCGCCTGGTGTCGCGCCGAAAACTCTTGGTACTGCGCCGCTGACAGCCGCCGTCGTCCCACCACCAGCGTCCGCAGTCCCTCGCGCGCCATGTTGGCCGTCTCCTCGTCCAGCCAGTCGTTGGCCGCCACAATCGGCCCCATGACCGTGTCCGCGCCCTTTTGGTAGAACCAAATCTCGCCCTCGTCCAGGCTGCCTGGTCCTGCACCCGCTCGCGCGAAAAAGTGCACAATGATGCCCATGCGCTTGCCCTCTGACGTGAACGGAAACACGTCCAGGATGCGCACCTGCACCACCACCGCCGCCGCCCCCTCGCCGCCCCCTCCCTCTGCCGCCGTCAAGACCATGCCGTGTCGGTCGCGGTGTGCCAGCCGCAGTCCCACCGCCTCCGTCCATCGCACAATGGCAATCTCGTCGGGCGACGCGGCCTGGTACGACGTCGTCGTCTGCCCCCTCTCGTCCTCGTCCGTCGTCGGCGTCACGTTGTGGCAGAGCGCCAGCGCCAGCACCAGGTCGCGCACCCGCGTTCCGATTTCGCGCCGTGTGCGTGTGGCCGCACCGCTGCCGCCGCCGCCGCCGCTGCCGCTGCTCGTCGCTCCCAGCGCCGACGACGGTGTCACCAGCGCCCGCCCCTCGCTGGCCGCCGCCCCCGCAAACGCCTGCCGCACGTACGCGGCCACCTCGTCCATGGCCTCGTTGGCATACGACACCGTGCCCACGTGAATCTTTTTCATCTCCATCTCGTTTTGCGTCAGTGTGCCCGTCTTGTCGCTCAGTAGGTACTCGATGCGCCCCAGGTCCTCTGGGATCGTGCTGGTGCGCACCACGGCTCCCGGCATGTCTGCGTCGCGCTGGATAAAGTACGAGTACACGCTCTTGCCCAGGTCCAGGTTCACGCGCAGGCTGATGGGCACAATGGTCGAGAAGAGCACCAGGAAGCGCATAATCTTGACGTACCACACCTGGCCCGCCGCCGTGCTGAAACCCTCCAGCGCCACCAGCACAATGCTCAGTGCCAGCGTCAAAAAGCACAAAATCTTGGTCAGCGAGTTGATCTCGTACTCTAGCAGGCCCGTCTTGGACCGCGACGGCGCCGTCGACAGCGCCGACCGCGTCTGTCGGCCCGTGTACACAATCACCGCCACCGTTGTCGCGTGCGACGCAATCACCGTGTTGGCCCAGGCCGTATTGTCAATCGAAAGCGGCACCGAAGACGTGCTGCCGTCGCCCTCGTCCGCCACCAGCTCCAGCGTTCCCACAAACTCGTTGACCTTCTTGTCCGGCTTACCGCCCGTCACCCGCAGCCGCACCAGCTCCTCTGTCGTCAGTCCCTGCGACAGCGGCGATGCCAGCCGCAGCTTCCAGTCGGTCTCGCCGTCCAGCTGGTCCGTCCGGATAAAGGTCTCGCCCATGGGACTGCTCTCGGCCGGCTTTTGTTGGCTCGGCCCACCATGGCTGTCCTCGTCATCGTCCAGCAACAGAGCACTGTCGCTTTCCGCCGCCGCCGCCGCTGCGTCGGCCGCGTGCCCAGCGTCGCCCTCTCCAGAGATACACTGGAGAATCACCACGTCTGCCGGCACGCGCTGGCCCTTGCCCAGCTTCAGCACGTCGCCCACCTGCAGGTCGCGCGACTTCTTGGACACTTCCAGCACCCGCACCGACGGCGCCAGCGGTCGCCCTCCCGCGTTCGACGTCCGGCCACGGCCCACCAGCTGCTCCTCCTCCTCCTGGATGTCCTCCAGCGCGTTTGGCCGCTGTCGAGGCAGTTGGTGTCTGCGTCGTGCGCCTGCGTCTGCCTCGGCCGCCACGTCAAAGTGGAGCGTCGTGTAGGCCTCCGAGTTGGCCTCGTTGTCGCGCCGCCGCCGCTCCACGTCGTCGTACGCTTCCTTGCCCAGCGTGATCATCAGCACAAACGCCAGCGGCGCAATGTACGTCGTCAGGTAGCCGATGCGCAGTGCCGGAATGGCCTGGGAGAGCGCCACCAGCAGAAAGTACATGTTGAAGAAAAAGGAAAACTCATTGTACAGCGTGACCGGCAGAAACGACCAGGCCGTGTACTTGGCGTTGGAGATAATGTTGGGTGGGAAACGCGTTGACTGCGCCAAACCCACGGCCACCACGCGGGCCGACGACGGGTCGTCGTCGTCTTTCCGCTCGTCGTCGGACCCGGCGTCTCCATGGCCGCCGCCGGCGTCCGCAGCGTCCGCCGTCGCCGTCGAGGACATGAAGCTGGGCAGACGTAGACTGCCAGCCAAGCTGTGCAGCGTGTCCTGAGCAAACGACCGTCGCCGCTGCCCCCGCCGCTGTCCCCGAGGACTGCTGCTGGCGTCTCGCAGCAGGGGCGAGTCGTCGTCCGAGTTTGCGTCCGAGTCGCGCCGCGTCGACGGACCATTGTCGTCGTCGCCCAGCAATCCGCGCGCATCCTCGTCGCCGAGCATGTTTCTGCTGCCGCTGCCGCCGAGCTCTCCATAGTTTCGCAGCCGCGTTCCGGCTCGCCGAAGGGCCCCCATTCGGAATTTGCGGAGGGCTATGCTGGCCGGAGGCCGTTCGCTGGAACTGTTGCTGCTGTGGTTCTCACCGTTTCTGGTGCTGCTGCCACCTCCGCCGGCCGGTGCCGGCTTAGGATCGAGCTCGTCAAGATCGAATTCAAGGTCAGAGTCGGAATCGTCGGCCAAGGCTTCTTCGGGCGGCTTGGTCGGGTGGTAGGAAGGTGAAGGAGGCATTCCGCATACGGCGAGGCCAGAGAAGAGAGGAGAACAAGAAAATAAACCCAACAGTCTAGTCGCAGCTCGTTTTCGATGAGGGCATGATGCAGAGGTCCGCCCAGAAAGGAAAAAGTAAAAAGAAAAAGAAAATCAACGGCAAATAACGTGAAGAATGTAAAGGGCGTTTACACGCAGCGGCTGTTTCGGTTGGCCTCCCTGGCTGGAAAGGATTGCAAATGCAGTTGATCAAGCTGGCAATGGACCGTCTTTGACGGCATCGATCGGCTAGGGTTCGACGGAGATGGCCGTTTTGCTGCTGCCTGTCGCGATGAAGCATCGGGATTCTCTAGGCGGTTTACCACCCTGGGTGGCAAAGACGCTGAAACGACGGCACCTGACCCGGCTGCGTCATCACTGGCGCCACAGTCAGCCACACGGCAGTAGGGTACGCCATGCCTGCGACATGGCATACAACCGGCGCCCCCTTTCGCCTGTCCCCACCCAAGCTCGGCGGGCCACGCTTTCCCCTATTTCCAGCACGCGTTTGGCTGTATTCGGCACAGATGGGGCTTACTCTTTCCCTCTTAGCGGCCGACTCTGCATCGTGGCAAGCATAAGGACAGCTGGCGCCTTTAAAAATAGCAGAAAACGTGCCCTGCGAGCTTCTGGCGCAGCGCCTCCTATGCACGAACTCGCTAAATCCTAATTCTTCCTTTCTGCGGCCACTCTCGACGTATCACGCAAAAGCTGCCCCTTTCAACGCCGTTCCATCAGACAATCTTTTTCGTTTCTTTCGCCCTTTGAGGCTTTGCTTGTTCCGTTTCATCTTCCGGCCTTGCGCTTTAATCTCTGCCAGTTCTCTCCACCTTTTTTCGTGGCGATTTCTTCGATCCATCCATTATCTCTTGCCTGATTTCGCCATTGATCTCATCTCGATCTCTTCCGGTCGGCCCTCGATTCTTCCTGGTCGATATTGCGCAGAATGAAGCGCGCCCTGTAATATACCATTTGCTTCTTTCTGCTGTACTATATACTAGGTCCGGTTCTTCGCTCTTGTCTCTCGCAGGCTCCCTTATCTGACCCTCGCAGCTCTTTTCTTCTCTCGCGCCCGCAGCATTGTCTCTATTCTCTAATACTCTGGCCAACATGGCGTCCGCCGAGGCCACCGACTCCTGGCACCCGGCCCATCGGCCCAATGCCGCTCCAGAGGCACCCATAGACGTCACCAAGCTAGAAGAAGCCGAGGTTGAAACCGCTTCTGCCGACGCAAATTCAGCCGAGCAGTCTGTCGACGACGCAGTGACGCCGCGGGCTGGTCCGACCGATCCCGTCGATCCCGTCGACCCAGTCGACCCAGTCGCAATGGATACCGCCGTCAACCCAGTCGACGCAATCGATGCCGCTGATGACCACATGGCTCACCACGCGGCCACCGACCCTCCCTCGTCTCCGCCCGCTTCCAACGACGCGTCCAAACACTTTAGCACCATCTCCTTCACCCGCACCGTCTCCAACGATGTCAACTGGGACGCCGATGACGACGAGGCCGAGTGGTCTCTGCCGCGCAGCGACTCCGACCCCTTCCACTTTATGGCCTCCAACGACCGCACCAACTCCTTCCCCGTCGTCCCTCCGCTCGAGCCTCACCATACGGCCGAGGTCTCTGCTTTTGCGCCGCTACCGGCAGACACGCAAGAAACGTCTGAGCCGTTGGCGGCCGCCCAGGCCATGGCCATTATTGCCGAGGTAGAAAGCGAGATCGACCAGGACCTGGCCGAGGTGTCGGCCGCCGAGGCCGACCACGCCCCCGCCAACACCAGCTCAGAACTGTCTATGGGCGGCATGGTTCCCGAGGCCGCCGAACTGGACTCGGAAGCTCGATTCACCGAGGGTGTGCCGCTCATTTCTCATGGCGAGCCGGCAGAGAGCGACCGCCATGGCGACAACGTGGGAGGCGAAGGAGACCTGTTTGGCGCGACCGATGCCGACGCCGAGCAGGGCGACGACGATTTTTTCGGGCAAGCGGCCGCCATGAACGAACGTCTCGAGCGCAAATCCACCATGCAGGTCATGCAGTCTACTGCCGGGCCGCTCCAACGGGGCGACTCGGACCTGTCGGCCATGGCGGAAGAGGACGAGAAAGACGAGATGGAAAAGCCGGACGAGATGCAAAAGCCGGACGAGATGCAAAAGCCGGACGAGATGCAAAAGCCGGACGAGATGGCAAAGCCGGATGAGATGGCAAAGCCGGACGAGGTGCAAAAGCCGGACGAGATGGCAAAGCCGGACGAGATGGCAAAGCCGGACGATACAGCCTCACCCGAAAAAAGCGGCGACAGCGCAGATTTGGCAGCTCAATGGGCGGCCGCGCTGGCCGAAGACGACGACGTCGAGCTCTTGTTGGAGGACAACACGGGCGACAGCAAGGCCGTTGATCCGGCTGCCTTTTTTGGCGACGACGACGGGGGTTTCCTAGAGGACGACGAAACGTCCCAGCTGCCAGAACAGCCAGCGTCAGCTCCCGAGACGGCAACGAACCGCTACGTTCCCCCGGCCGCGCCAACCTCGACGGCGACACAGCCCGCGGCCAACCCATATCTTCCGGCGCAGCCGGTCGTGGCGGCGTCGACCTTTGTTGCTCCCGGACCGGCACCGAAGCAGTTTCCCCTGCACTACGGCTACGACGCCCCGCCACCGTCGTCGGTGCTGGCGCTGTCGCAGCCGGCCCAGGGATCTCGGCCGAACACGGCCCAGAGCTTTGCCGACAAGTCCAAGGACGGGTACCAGTCGCCCTACGATCTTCCCTTGGACCTGGTCAAGCCGGTCAAGCCGCCTCGCAAGCGCCAGAGCATGCAGCAGCTCGCTCGGCCCAACGACGGCTACTCGGCCGCAGCGGCGTCCACGGCGCCGATGCTCGCCCCCCCCGTCCGCGGCAGCAGTCTGAACTCGACCACATCGATGCCTCGGCCGGTTTCGGCTGTTTCGGCTCCTCCGCCGGGGCCAGGCCCGGCTCCTGCCACCCTTGCTCCGTCACTGTCTCGCCAGAATAGCTTCTTTGAGGAGCTGCCCCTGCTGACCAAACCACGGCCTGCATCGCGCCACAGCCAGCCGTCGCCGGCACAGCCAATGGCCATGGCCGGCACATCATCTCATCCGCCACTGCCAATGGCCGGCGCGCCATCTCATCCGCCGCCCACGTCTCTGCCTCTTGCAGCCCCCCCGGTCCCCGATGTGGCAAAGCTGGTGGCCCCCCCTCGTGTCAGCCCCTACGCGCCCATGCAGTCCAGTTCTCTGGCGGCACCGCCTCCCGGACCCTCGACCTCGGCACGGTACTCGCCTTCTCCCAACAGCGCCGCCACGCAGCCGCCGCTGGCGCCAAACCGCTACTCGCCGGCCCCCCCGTCGCGCACACCCTCCAACGGCTACGTTCCTGTGCCGGGCGGATCGCCGGCGATTCTACCACACCAGCCGCGGACGTCGAGCCCGCTGGCGCATTTTGAGATTTCCTACGACAAACAGAAGGCCGCCGCGGCCGGTGGCCATCCCATCATCCACGGCGAGGGCTTTATGGATCGGCGCGGCAACTCGTCGCTGTATGAGCCCCGGTTGAACCGCGTGCCGTCTCTGCCGCCGACGCGCGAAGTCACAGAAGTGGATGCGGCGGGCCCGACTTCGGCACAACTCCGGCCTGCGTCCTCTGGCGGGCCCTACTCGCCGCAGCGGCTGCGCCACACGCCGCCGCCCTTGATGCCGAGCTCACTGGGACAGGCGTTGCTGTCGCCGCCCAAACGAGCGCTCAACTATGCGCCGCAAACGACAGACGATCCGCACCAGAACCAGCAAATCCCGCCGCCACCCTTGTCGCCCAGGCCGCCGCTACGCTCTCTGACACAGTCTCCCGGCGCGCTGCACCAAATGGCCGCGCGCGCCACCGAGCCGGCCGCTGTACGCGACATCTCGCCCACCTATGCGCCCGTGGCTGCGGCCAGCAACTTGTCGACATCAGCGCCGTCGGCGTCGTCCTTTACGCTTCCGTCACGGCCCCGCGCCGCCTCACAAAACCTGCAGCTAGTGCCGCCGACCGACGGCACCGAGCAGGACCCGCTGCAGCGGTGGAAGGGGGCGCCAGTTTTTGCCTGGGACGTGGGCGGCCTTTTTGTGTCGGCCTTCCCGCAGGACGTGCCGCGCTACGGCATCAGCCAGGCCCTGCCCATGATCCACCGCGCGCCCGGCGAGGTGCAGATCCAAAACATGCGCGAGGTGCAGCCGCTTGAGGAGCGCCTGGCCAAGTTCCCGGGCCCGCTCAAGGGCAAGTCCAAGAAGAAGGAGGTCCTGGCCTGGCTGACGGCCGGCTTAGAGGACATGGAACGCGCCGTCGAGACGGCTGCCCTGGTAGCGGCGCAGCCGTTTCAGCCGCTGGCGGCGGTGGCAATCGACCCGCGTCTCGAGGAGCGCGCGCTGCTCTGGGGCATTCTGCGCGTCTTTATCGAGCACGACGGCGTGCTGGAGGGCACACCGGCGGTCGTGAGCGCTGTGCGGGACGTGCTGCTGCCGGCGGATGCCGCCGCCGCCGTGGCGGCCGATGCCGATGCCGGCTCCAGCACAGGCGGCTTCAGCGGCAACAGCTTTACCGACGTTGCCACCTTGACCGCCGCAGCGGCCGCTTCTTCCTCTCCGTCCGCCGGGCAGGTCTCGGCCGAAGGCGTCGACTTGGCCGTGCTAGAGCGCATCCGCACCCACCTGCTGCACGGCGACAAGGAAAAGGCCGTGTGGGACGCGGCCGACAAGCGGCTCTGGGGCCACGCGCTGCTGGTGGCGGGAGCGGCGTCGCGCGACCTGTTCAAGCAGGTGGCGCAGGAGTTTGTGCGCAAGGAGGTGAACACGCCCGGCAGCCACAACGAGTCGCTGGCGGCGCTGTACGACGTGCTGGCCGGCAACCACGAAGAGTGCGTGGACGAGCTGGTGCCGGTGCACGCGCGGGCGGGCCTACAGCTGATGACGACGACGGGAAGCAGCGACAACAGCCAGGACGCCGCCGCCGCCGGCCTCGACAAGTGGCGCGAGACCTTGTGCATGGTGCTGAGCAACCGCAGCCCGGACGACGTGCAGGCCATCCTCTCGCTGGGCGGCCTGCTGGCCGGCTATGGCCGCGTGGAGGCGGCACACATTTGCTACTTGTTTGCGCGCAGCGTGGCCGTCATGGGCGGCTTGGACGACCCGGCCGCCGCCTTTGTGCTGCTGGGCGCCGACCACCAGCGCCAGCCGGACGCGCTGGCCAAGGACATTGACGCCCTACTGCTGAGCGAGGTCTACGAGTACGGGCTGTCGCTGGGCGGCGCCGCGGCCGTCGCTGGCAGCGCTGGTGCAGGAGCTGTGGCTAGCGGTGCCGGCGGTGCTGGTGGCGGTGCTGCTGCCAGTACCGGTGCCAGCGCCAGCGGCTGCCCCCACCTGGCCGCCTACAAACTGCAGCACGCGCTGATGCTGGCCGAGTACGGCTTTGGCGACCGCGCGCAGCAGTACTGCGACGCCATTGTGGCCGCCATGGCCGCGCAGACGCGGCGCTCGCCGTACCACCACGCGGTGCTCGAGGCGGCCACGGAAGACCTGCTGAACCGGCTGAAGCAGGCGCCGCGGGAGGACTCGGGCTCGTGGATCCGCAAGCCGAGCATGAACAAGGTGTCGGACACGGTGTGGAACCGCTTCAACAAGTTTGTGGCGGGCGACGACAACGACGGGGCTGCCGGCGGCCATGGCGGTGGTGGTGGCGGTGCAAACGGAGCGCTGAACGGCGGCGGCGGCTTGGGCGGCGATTACGGCAGTGACGGCTACGACGGCGGCGTTGGTCCGTTTGCGCGCATCGCCAGCGGCACGTCCACCATTAGCCGGCCGCCGTCGGCGGGCGGCCCGGCCACGGGCATGGAGATGTTTGGCGGCATGGTGGCGGCGACGCCCCATTATGCCTTTGGCATGGCCAACGGCGGCATGTCCAAGACGTCGCCGACGACGGCGGCTCCGATCAATACGCGCGCGGCATCGCGCTACGCTCCCGGGGTGACTTCGTCGGTCACCAGCCCGTACGAGCCCGGCTCGGCCGGTTCCAGCTACACGCCCATGGGAGGCGGCTTTGGCGGCTTTGGCGGCGGGCCCGTCACGCCCATTACTAGCTCGAATCCTTACGAGCCGACCCTGTACACGCCCTCGTCCGGCCGGGCGTCGATGGAGCATCCCGCGGGCGGCGAGGCCATGGCGGCGGGGCCGGCGTCGGCCGGCTTGGCCGGCTACGGCCACCATTACACGCCGCAAGGGCCACTGGCGTCACCCCCTGGATACTCGGACACGGGCCGGAACATGCATCCGCAGCAGTCGTCCTCGCCGTATGGCTCGGCGGCGGCCCCTGTCGCCGATGCAGGCTACCAGGCGCCGTCGTACGGGTACGAGCCACCGCTGCCGGGCCATGGCGGGAACGACGAGGCTGCCGCGGGCACGGCGGCCGCCGCAGACGAGACGAGCGGCGGGGACGGCGGAAACGGCGGGTATGAGCCCCCGTCGTTCCAGGCGTACAGCTACGAGCCGCCGTCGTATGACGCCGACACACTGGCCGAGGACGCAAACGAGGACGGCGAGACGAAACCCAAGAAGAGTTTTATGGATGACGACGACGACATGGCGCCGCGTAAGCCGGCAGAGAAGACACGGGAGGAGCGGGACCGGGAGAATGCGGAGAAAGTGCGGCGGATAGCCGAGGAGGAGGGTAAGTTTTTGCGTATTCTTTCAGCGTTTGTACTGTCTAACAAACAGCCAAACGAGCCGAGGCCGAAGAGGCTGCCAAAGCCAAAAAAGGCTGGGGTTTCACGTCCTGGTTCGGGGGTGCGGCTGTCAAGAAGGAAACGCCGGCCGAGCAGCCTGTGGCGGCCGTCAAGGCCAACCTGGGCGAGAAGAACTCGTTTCACTATGACCCGAAGCTCAAGCGATGGGTCAACAAGAAGTTGGACCCCGACGAAGGGGCGGCCAAGTCGATGCCGCCGCCGCCGCCGCCGCGCGCCTCCTCGGCCGCTGGCGGTGGAGCGATGCCGCCACCGCCTGCGTTTTCGCCGCGACTAGGGGGCCAGAACGCCCACCGGTACGGCTCACTAGCACCGTCGGCGTCCGTGCCGAACCTGGCGGCGGCGGCGGCGATGGGCGCAGCGGCGGCGGCCCAAGCGGCGGCGGGAAGTAGCGGCTTGGGTGCAGAGTCGCTGAGCATGCGGTCCGGGTCAGGCGGTCCGCCGCTGCCGCCACTGTCGCCCATGATGATGCGGACGGCGTCAAACACGAGCGTGGCGAGCCTGGCGGGCAGCGGCCCTCCGAGCGGACCGCCGAGCCGGCCGACGACGAGCATGAGCGACAGCATTGACGACCTCTTGGCCGTGACGGGCCCGAGAAAGGCGGGCGCGAAAAAGAGCCGCAAGGGCGGCCGGTACGTGGATGTAATGGCAAAGTAGGGCGGCATAGACGGTAATCACTGTACTATTACGATGGGGATGATTTTGCGCAAGTCGAGGGAAAGGATCGCTGTACTAGGAGGGCGGAAAAGGCTGTTATTTTGTTACATTTGCATTACCATGATGTCATTGCATTACCAGGATGTCCTTTGCAGTCTTTGCATTATTGTCCTGTCCTGCATTACCACTGAATGTTGCTTCCTACCCAGAGCATACGAGAGGCCGTGTGATTTGCCAGTTTGGCTATAGATGCGTATACAAAGCACTCGACACCTCTTGGCCGAGAATCATTTCTGGCTCGTCTGCCATGAGACGACGGAGTATACGGATGTGAGCTACACGGACAAGCTCAGAAGCGATCTTGTCCAGGCACCGTTTGAGGGTAGTCGACCGCGGAAACAGGCTTGTGCAGCTCCTTCTTGCGTCCTTTTGTGCCCATCGTTCCTCTCCCAAGAATGGACTGTGTCCTCTTCGACCCAGTCACACTTTCCCCCTTTGCAGGCTCTTCTCCAGAGGTCGGCTTGGGCCCCATTTGCCGGTAGCCAGAAACACTCTTGAAATATCCTCTTTTTCCGTCTTCTTCTTATCACGTTGTACTTTAAGCTCCCTATAAACCATTCCTAGAATCAGCTCCGCATTGTTATCCCCCGTCTTCCTCTCGCGTATTCGTCCGCCTCGGCCTGTCCTTCTCTCTGCCTCCTCCTCGCCATGTCGCTCTTTTCGTGGGTTGCTCGGCGCTCCGGCGGCATAGCAGTGGTTTACTTGACCTGCTTCTGCTGCTGCATCGTCTTGAGAGAGGCGGCAGCACGGTTTCAACGAGAGTACTACCCGCGAGAACACACGGGCGTGCCGCCGTATACTCCCGCCGTCGCCAGCATCTGGGCCGTGCCATTTGCGTGGTACTGTCTATTCATCCACGTCTCCATGTTTGTTTTCCCTCTGCGCGCCTGCTGGGCCATTCGGGACATCACCGGCTCTTTGCGCAGAATGGCGCGCAGCAAGGCGTCTCGTGATTCGGACAAGCGCCATGACAATACGCCGGCATCGACAGAGGCCAAAGTCGACCCTGACCAGGAGAGCTGCAGAGGTGCCGCTGCTGTATCTAAGGGGATCATCCACGTCATTGTCATCCCCAACTACAAGGAGGAAACCGACACGCTTCGTGAGACCCTGGACGTGCTAGCATCGCATGCGCAAGCCCGCATCAGCTATGATGTAAGTGACTGCAAAGTTTAGGTTCTGTTCGTTCGAGTCCGTTCCGCCCTGCTGAAACCATGCCAGATCTATCTAGCCATGGAAAAGCGCGAGGGAAACGCCGAGGCCAAGGCGTTGCTGCTCATTTCCGAGTTTGCCAAGCGGTTTCGCTCCATCGACTTCACCCTTCACCCGTCTGGCCTCCCGGGCGAGTGTCCCGGCAAAGGCAGCAATGTCGACTGGGCTGCGCACAGACTGAGCGATAGATACCCGCTTGGGGCTCGCAAGGATGTGATTATCACGAGCATTGATGGTAGGTGACGTCTTTGTTGCTGCTTGCATGCATGCTGATGACGGGCAGCCGACAGCCACCTATCGGCCGACTACTTTGGCCTCATCACCAAAATGCACCTCGCCCACCCAGAGACGGCCACGACGACTCTGTACTCGGCTCCCATCATCTTTGACCGCAACTCGCAGAGTGTCCCGGCCCTGGTCCGCGTGGCCGACATTCTCTGGTGTGCCGCCGGCATCTCGGGCTTGTACCGTGGCGCCATGATATCCCCTCCCACGTCTGTGTACTCTCTCCCTCTTCAGCTCGTCGACCGAGTCGGCGGCTGGGACCGCAACGCCGAAGCCATTGGCGAGGACCTGCACATGTACCTCAAATGCTTCTTTGCCCTCAACGGTAACCTGACCGTGCGGACCGTTCTCAGCCCTATCAGCCAGAGCAACGTCACGGCCGGAGGCTTCGGCCAGGGCATGTGCGGCATCGTCACCGATATGCGCGCCCGATTCAAGCAGGCCCAGCGTCACATGTGGGGGTCTCTCGACAGCGGCTATGCCCTTGGAAAGGCTGTCGAGCTCTGGCAGGCTAGAAAAATCACCACTTGTGCCTTTCGGCCTATGCACAGCTCCTTGTATGTTTCATTTTCGTTGGCTGCCATGCAAAATGTACTGACTGATCCACCATAGGAGGGATTCTATACCATCTGAAAGTGTGGACTGCTCCAGCGGCGTCGAGGGCAGTGATTCCGATGTCACCCACGGTATCCTGAAGAAGCCGGACTAGGAGCGCCTCTTTTACCTCTTCCACCGCCTGTTCGAGGCCCATTTTCTTCCTGTTCAAATGACCATTTTCGTTGTAGCCTCGACCTTGTACGTTTGGGTGACCGATGACGCTGTTGATCTTTACGGCATTGCCTGGATCTTTAGGCTCTGCAAGTTCCTTGGGGCAGCCGGCTTTCTACTGGTGACGCTCTATCTCTTTCTATACGACATCTTCCATGAGATTGCCGTTTCCCTCCGTGAGCGGGACATGCAAGCAGCCGGCCTTGCTGAGGGAATGCACTTTTCCCACCGCCACTTTAGAAAGAACTTTGTCGACTATCTGCTGGTGCCCCTTGTCGCCCCCTTGTACGGTGCCATTCCTTGTGCACAGGCACAAATCTGCCATTTCTGGACAGTGGAACTCGTCTACTCGGTCAGTGGAAAGGCTACACGCCAAAGGACAAAGACCACGTCTGCCGTGGCGACGGCATAACGAGCTGTGCATTTTATTCTCTTTTCAGTGTTGAGTGGTCTTTTAAACAAGATTTCGAAATTTGTGTGCTTGAATAATGCAGAATTTTTATTGGCAAGCACAGTGTTCTACTGTATTCTTTAGAATAAGTACGGCTTTCTTCTATAACAAATAAAGTACGGCTTGTGTGATTGACAAACACAGTGTACGCCTTGTGGGATCAAAGAGTTTAGGTTCACCAAAAAAATCCATTTGAAAGGCTGTTGTAAACTGACTCATTTCGACCTAAATTCAACTTGATTTAAAATACAAGTGTTACAGCACGAAACGAGGGTCTCGCCTGAGCACTCAAACAAACACAACCATTTCTGACAAGTCCGTCTTCTCAATGTACTCTTGAATCTGATGAGGCCCTTCTGTCAAAGTGCTCTTATCTGGTGGCGCGATAACAGACTTTTTCTCGGCTTATCGATAAGCAAAAAATGTCAAGGCGGTGAATGAAAAAAAGGAACACGTCGAGGATAAAAGCACAGACCACCCTGGCGCACCAATCATCTAGCCGGAAACCCGCGGCGCATTACGCGACGGTACGACGTAGAACTTTTGTCTAGCCTACGAGCCATGTTTTTTTGTGGAGAAGGCGCAGAAAAGAAGAAGGGCCGCTGCATTGTTCTCTGGGACAACCGTAAATAGACCCACTGTTTTTATCAAGAGCCAGCAGAAAAAAAATTTACGATAAAGTTTTTTTTCCCCTTCTCACGTCTATAGTCTTTCCTCTCTCCTTGACATTCTCTCCCCTTTTCTCTTCATTATATTAATCTCCATCACGAGCACATCTTGCTGCATCCATCTAGCATTTTTCTCCCATCTTTTCTTATCAAACGCAGTCAACTACAGTCATAATGTCTCAACCGCAGGGTGTTTTTGGCCTCGAGGTGCCGCCTGGCGGTGTCCTCATCCCGGTTTCTCTTGAGCTTCCGGCCACTGTGAGTATTCCTTGTCTTTTGTCCCTGATGCTCGGGAGCCGCAGACGCGTGCTAACCAGTGGTAGATCCATATCTCCATGGCCGCCATTGACCCCACGGCCGAACCCGAGGCCGATGATGAGGGCAACGTCCCTGCCAAGGGCCGCTCGACCCTGCGCATTGTCCGCCGCCCGCTAGACTTTCTGGGCGACGACGAGGATGACGAGGAGGACTACCTCCGCAGCGTCCTGGGCGGCAGCGACGATGACGAGGACTCGGAGGACGAGGAGGCCAATGGCGGGCCCAGCGACCCGTCCAAGGCGCGCCGCCGGCAGGAGCTGCGTGCGCTCCTGGCGGCTGCCGAGGCCGAGGACTCTGAGGAGTCGGAGTCGGACGAAGAGATGGAGGATGCCGATGCCGCCAAGGGCTCCAAGAAGGCCAAGGCCAGCGGCAAAAAGGCCAAGGCCAACGGCGCCAAGGCGTCCAAGAAGGGCAAGGAGCCGGCCACGGTGGAGGAGGAGGACTCGGAGGACGACGACGAGGACTCGGACGAGGACTCGGACGACGAGGACGTTATTCTCGAGGACTTTGTTCTTTGCACGCTCGATACTGAGCGGACCTACCAGCAGCCGCTGGAGATTACCATTGACGCCGGCGAGACTGTCTTTTTTACCGTGTCGGGCACCCACTCGGTCCACCTGACGGGCAACTACATTATCGAGGAGGACGACGAGGACTCGGACGAGGACGACGAGCTGGACAGCGACGACGAGTACGACCTGCCGCCCGACATTGACCTGGAGGACCTGGACAGCGAGGACGAGGAGGACGCGCTGGACGACCTGGGCAACCGCGTCGAGGAGATTGAAGACGACGAAGAGGCGCCGCAGCTGGCCGAGGTCAAGAAGAAGGGCAAGAAGCGCCCGGCCGAGGAGGAGGCCGAGCAGAGCCTGGACGCCCTCATGGCCAAGGAGAGCAAGGAGGGCGCCAAGGCGCCCGCCGCCGAGGACGCCGCCAAGCTGAGCAAGAAGCAACAGAAGAAGCTCAAGAACAACCAGGGCGAGGCCGTGGGCGTCAAGGCCGACGACAACGACGCCAAGGAGAAGCGCCGCGTGCAGTTTGCCAAGAACCTGGAGCAGGGCCCGACCGGCCCGGCCGGCAAGGACACCAAGGCGGCACCGGCAGCGGCGGCGGCGGCCAAGGCCGGCAACAAGCAAACGCTCGGCATCAAGGTTGTCAAGGGCGTCACCATTGACGACCGCAAGCTCGGCACCGGCCGCGCCGTCAAGGCGGGCGACCGCGTCGGTATGCGCTACATTGGCAAACTGGAGAACGGCAAGGTCTTTGACTGTAAGTGATGTTATTCTCGCCTCGTCTCTCCTTTTCTCCTTTTCTCTCTTCTCCCCTCTCTCTTCTCCTTCCCTTTATCTTCCCTTCTCTCTCTTCTGTCCTCTTTCTTCCTCATGTACTAACTTTGCCAGCCAACAAAAAGGGTGCCCCGTTCTCTTTCCGCGTCGGCAAGGGCGAGGTCATCAGCGGATGGGACATTGGCATTGTCGGCATGTCCATTGGCGGCGAGCGTCGCCTGACCATCCCGGCATCGCAGGCCTATGGCTCGCAGAAGCTGGACGGCATCCCGCCGAACAGCACTCTGATCTTTGACGTCAAGCTTCTGGAGATCAAGTAAGCGGACAAACGACAGAGGACGCCAAGATGAAAATGGAGAAAATGGTTGAAAAGGAACAATTACTTGAAAAGGGGAAAAGCAAGAACAGACGGAGACGAGGTTTTCATACCGACGACAAAAGGCGAGAAAGAGTTTACTGTACAATATAGATTGGGATTGAATGATTTTTAGTTGTCTGTTCTGTCTGTTTTTATTGCCGAAAGATGAGTGTCGTGTTCAACATCTTTCAGGATGGAACACAAGTGGCCAAAATCCGGCAGCCATATACCGTGGTGTTTTTTGTTTTTATACTCAGGCGGTAGCTGCTTGTGGCTTGATAGTATCAGCTCTTCTTCGATCGGCTTAAACTTCAAATATGGTCATACATGGATAAATAAAAGACACATTTTTGTGCCGATTAGGCAAAGAAGTCATTGCATCTTGTAAAGGCAACTGCGATGCTCAACAGGCAGGAACGCATTTGCGACGTGAAATTCACAACCACCCTTGCGCCTTCCGTGGCAGCACTGTCGTTTTCTAAGCATGTCGTCAGCCTTTGTTGTTGTCTAGGCTTTGCTCTCTCTTCATCTTCCGCGCTTCACGATATCTATATCTCCCAGCCTCCTCCCGATGTGGCCCATCGTTGCCGGATTCTCGAGGCAGTCTTGGCTTCCATCTCTGATATTATTTGGCTTTGCTACTTTATCATTCTCCAGCTTCTTCTTCTTCATTCTTTCACCTCCTTCTTGCTCGTGTTATTTTACCTTGTTTGCTTGTTTCTGTCTCCCGCTTTCTCCATAGTATTTATTTCATCCCCCGATAGAACAACGGCGGTCTGCTGGTGTTCCAGACCAGCTCGAGACATCAAACCAAACCGACCTGGTTCCCCTACAGAGAGCCACGCGGAACGTCAGGGACGGACGCTCTTTTCCGACGCCTCTTTCTGCTTCACTATATTGTCCTCTCTTTCAGTCCATAACAGTCACTCTTTGCCCTTGTTTTTTATTACCGGTGCGGAAAACAAAGATGCCATCCACCATGGGCCGCATGATGGCTGTGCCGCTGCAGCAGGCAACATGGAAGAACAAGAGCGACAAAAAGCAGACCAAGAACACTCTCCCGTCACAAGACGATGCTAGACCAGCCCATTCGGATAAAGAGCCCACGAAAAAGCCGTCTCTGCCTTGCTTGGGTCCTGCCGCTGCAGAGAACCTCAACAGAAAGTGGCGGCCCACGGCGCCTCCGTCTTTCCCGGACGCCGAGAACAACACCATGGACCATGCAGCACAAAGGCCCGAAAGATCCCTGACACCGCCGGCACAGGCCGAATTGACTGTCAGTACGAATCAGTCTTCCATCTCGCCGATTTCCACTGCCTCCTCAAGAACACCACCTACCGATCTGGAAAGCGACAGCCAGTCATTGTGGGCTCAAGATGACGAAGGCTTAGCATTTCCGCCGAAATTTTACAATGTGCCTCCCCGAGATGGACGCTGCAGAACATCTACTACGACTGGAACCGTCAGGCATACTTTTGCAACAACACCTCCTCCGGATGAACTGGGATCTCCTGGAAATACATGGCCAGCGTGTCCCAAGACCAAGCCCTCTGTACGGATGGGGCATGCTACGGCAGAGAAGAGGCCGAGCCTAGGGGTCCTGCACCAGCCTACACCGCCGCTCGGCGTTGAAACAGCGACGGCTTCTGTTTCCGGCATGAGCAGCACAAGCGCGGACACGGCGGCTTCTATTGCGCGTGGCAAGATGGTCTATTCCGAAGCAAAAAGAAGTGTATTCAGCCCCACCGTTGCAACGGTCGAAAACACGGCCGCGGCCAAGATCTTTCTGGAGACATACTTTAACGAGCTATTCATGCGGCCAGAGCCACGGGCGCTGCGAAAGAAAAAGGCCGAGGACGAGCTCAGAAGTACGCGTGGACTGTGTGCTTTGGAAAAGCAGGAGCGTCTCCGGGCCTTTTACAGGGCAGAGTCCAACTACTTGCGGGAGATGCGAGTGATAAAGTCAAAAAGCATTAAGGCGCTTCGTTCTGCAGGCAACGGCAGCAAAGCGAAATCGAATGACACGATTCTCGAAAACGACTTTGAGTCTGTCAGGGTGCTGGGAAAGGGGAGCTTTGGCGTTGTCCGGCTCGTGCGAGAACGTCAACGCTCATCCCAGGCGCCGAGCAGAAGCTCCAAAGTCTATGCCATGAAGGTGATTCGCAAGTCTCAAATGCTGCGGTCTACCCAGGAGGGGCATTTGCGTGCCGAGAGAGACTTTCTTGCAGCATCAGAAAACAAGCAATGGTAAGTTGAGCCCTCTGTAGAGGCAGTTGCAAAGAGAGCACCTAACAATGCTCCAGGATTGTGCCCTTGATTGCCAGTTTTCAGGACATTACCAATCTGTATCTTGTCATGGAGTACATGCCGGGAGGAGACTTCCTCGGCCTGCTGATTCGCGAAAACATTCTGGATGAGCCGGTTTCTCGCTTTTATATTGCCGAGATGATACTGTGTGTGGAGCAAGCGCATTCGCTTCAATGCATCCATCGTGACGTTAAGCCAGACAACTTTCTTATCAGCGCCTCGGGCCATTTGAAAATCGCCGACTTTGGTCTGGCGTTTGACGGCCACTGGAGCCACGACGGGTCCTACTACACCAACACGAGACACGCGATACTGCACAAGCTTGGCATCGACGTCAAGGGCGATGCGCACGACCAGAAGAAGAGCGAGAGCTACCAAGGGCTCGGCATGATGGGGAGCAGCAGTGCGGCCGTCGGGGTGTCCAAGTTTGACAAGCCGCCGGGAGCGCGCGACGGCGAGCCAGTTCTGGAGTGGCGGCAGCACTATATCAATCACAAGGCGGCGACAAGCGTGGTTGGGACGAGCCAGTACATGGCGCCCGAGGTGGTCAAGGGGGAAAAGTATGATGGCCGCTGCGACTAGTGGAGCATTGGGGTGATTCTGTATGAGTGCCTGTACGGGCACACGCCCTTCTTGTCGGAAGAAGGGCGGCATCAGACCAAGAAGAACATTGTCGTGAGTTTCCTGGCAAAAGGGTGGCCTTGCCGTTTGGGTTGCTGACCGCGAACAAGAACTACCAAAGCACCTTCCATCTGCCGGCGTGGCCGCCGGTGTCTTCGCGGTGCGAAAACCTGATGCGAGCCCTCATCGCGGACCGATTTGCGCGGCTGAGCTCGAAACAATACCGGCGGAAGGATTTGGCAGTGACTTCGCTCGCTAGCAGGGATAGCATGAGCAGGGGCATGACCGGCGCGAGACTGTTGGCCGAGTTGGAGTTATCGCAGAGGTATGTGTTTGCCGACGACGCAGATAAGATCAAGGCGCACAAGTTCTTCCGGGGCTTGCCGTGGGAACGGCTTCACCTGCTGCCTCCTCCCTTTGTGCCGCACCTTGAGGGCGAGGAGGATACGCAATACTTTGACGACGAAGAGACCATCTCAGCGACATGGGAAAGCTCGCAGTCGTCGTCGGGATTGGCAGAAGCGGTGGAGGAGACGGGACAGGGCCAGGGCCTGGACGGGGGCGATGACGTGGCTCACAGCCATGGAGGACCAGCGACGACAAGTGCGCTCGACAGGAGGATTCGCGAGCAGTGCGAGATTCTGCAGGGTCTCCATCCATATGTTCAGCGCAAAGCACTCGAATGGACGGCGGTGCCTTTTGACAGTTGCAAGATACGGGCGATTGATGCGGAAATCGACCAGATGATGGAGGCCATGCTGATGGCGGAAGGAGACAGGGACATGCTGCGGCAGTTTGTGCGCTGCTACGGCCGCAAGGAGAGGAAGCGGCCGCGCGATCGACTCCTGCGGGACCAAGAGACCAAGCAGGTGGTAATGGACATTCGCAAGAGAACAGCGTTTCTTGGATATACATGGCGGCGAATGAAGCCGGCGCCCTGTTTCTGAGGGGGCGTGGCGGTCAAGACAGACAAGAGGGCAGGATGATGAGCAGATGGGCCAAGAAATGGCCAAGGTGTTGGGAGCTCGTGGGATTGTCGGCCTTTTTCATATTACACGAGAAGCCAAGCTATGAGACGCGGCGGGTGGTATAGATACTAGTATTATTAGTTGCTAACATTAGAAGTAATATTATACACTGATGAGGACGAACAGGATCAAGGTATAGATGAGGACGAACAGGATCAAGGTATAGATGAGGACGAACAGGATCAAGGTATAGATGAGGACGAACAGGATCAAGGTATATATACAGATGAGGACAAGCAGGATCAAAAGGTAATAGTATGAGGACACGAGCAAGACCAGGCGAGATCCATTCGGTCTGTCTTAGAGTATCAAAAGCTGGCGGGCTCTGGGCCGAGATCGGCCGTCGACGGGCGGTGCAGGTGGGCGGCTTTGGCGAGAACGACCTCGGCGCGGAATTCGTGGAGGGCGCGGATCTCGGCCGGGAAGAAGAGCAGGGCGAGCAGGCCATCGACGACGCCGGCGGCCAGGCCGAGGCTGCTGAGGAGGACGAGCAAGAAGGCGACAAAGGCGCGGGGGCTGAACCACACGGCGACACAGCAGGCGACAGAGACGGCCAGGGCGGCGAAGAAGTGCAGGCCGCGCCAGAAGCGTTGGCGGGCCTCGCGGGCCAAGTAGATATCGATCTCGGCGAGCATGGCGTCGTAGACGGCGGCCGAGGAAAAGACGTCGGAGGGAGGGGCAGGCGGGCCAGGAGGGGTGCGGCGGAACGCGAGCGTGGCCACGACGGCAAAGTGGTCGCTGACGGAGCAGCCGAGGCCAGGGTGCGGCTCTGTCAAGGCGACGCGGGCGGCGGTGGCGGTCCAGGAGGGGGGGAGAGAGGGGGGGGAGGAAGGAGAGAGAGAGGATGGAGAGAGAGAGGAGGGAGAGAGAGAGGATGGCGAGAGAGAGGATGGCGAGAGAGAGGAGGGAGACGCTGCATAAAACACATAGTCTAGACGCTTGCCACGGGGATCGGGAGTGTCGGGAGGGACGATAAACTCTGAGAGGCCGGGGTCTGCGGCGGCTATGGCTGTTGCGTCAGTGGCCGGACCCAAGGGATGCTGTTGCCGGTGCCGGTAGCTCTGGAGCAGCCGCCGTTGCCGGGGCTTGGGCCAGCGCCAGGTGTTGAGCACATTGTCCGAGGTGGCGCCGTTCTCGGTCAGGTTGAAGGCAGCGGTCGGGGGTAGGGGGCTAGCCCCGGTGGCGGACAGACGGCGTAGGCGGGCCTGTTCGGCCGGGTCGTGGGCCGGCCCCAGCGACGAGTCCGGGTGCAGCACGCGCCAGGCATCGCGCAGGCAGCCGTGGGAGGCGACGGCGGCGACGCGGTAAGGCAGGGACAGCGGCGTCATGTTGAAGTCGCCCAAGGCGAGGACGAGGGGGGGAGGCTGGGTAGAGGCGGAAGAGGTGGCAGAGGCGGTAGAGGCGGAGGCGGCGGCGCGGATGCGCTTGCCCAGTTCCCAGGACTGGGACAGGCGATGGACCAGGTAGGAGTCGTCGGGCCGGCCGGCTTCGTAGGGAGCGTGGGTGTGGGTGTTGAAGACGTGGATGAGGGGAGGGGGCGCAGCGTCTGTAGACGAGCTTGGGGCGGTGGCGGCGGCGGCTTCGATTGTGGCGCTGGCCATGCCCTTGCCGACGAACCAGTCGCCGCGCCAAAAGGCCGTGGGCCGGCCGTTGAGCGTGTAGGGCTGCATGCTGGTGTCGGTAATGGGCCAGCGCGAGAGCAGGGCCAGGCCGGCGCCCCAGACGCCGCTGCGGAAAAACTTGCTGTAGGGCAGCACATGGCTGGTGGCGTCGCGGATGGCGGCAAAGTCCTCGTAGCACCAGCACTCTTGCAAAGCCACCACGGAGAGGGGGGGGGCTATCCCGGCCGGGTCCGGGTCCGAAGCCGGGTCCGGTCCCGGTTCATCAAAGAGGTCCCGACTCGACTCGGCCAGCAGCGCCAGGCGGCGGCCAATCTCGGCTAGCCGCTCCCGGCGCAGGGCGGAGATGAACTTGAGGCCCCAGCAGTTGAGGGTGAGGACGGTGACGGCATAGTACGGCGGAGCGGTGGCGGCCGAGGTAGGGGGAGCGGTGGCGGCCGAGACGGCACGCTCATGGCCCATGGCGAGAGTCTGGCACAGGAGGCGAGAGTCTGGGCAGCGGAGGTGAGAGAGAAAGAGGGAGAAGGAGGGAGAAGGAAAAGAAGAGAAAAAAGCAAATAGCTGACAGCTTGGCTGTAGCTGGAGGAAACAGCTAAAGTGAGAGCTATGGAAGGTGGCGATGTCAACAAAGTGGGTCATCGGACTTTGCACCAGGCACGCTTTTGAGAGGGAAAGCAGGCTCGTCTGCACAGCAACATGGCTTGCTGCCGCTCTACGGCCACGGCCTCTGCATCTGGGTAGCCAGCCAAGGACTCGTTGAATTGCAAACTCGTTGAATTCTTATACTTGTTGGACTAGCCTATGCTTTGCGTAGTCTAGTACTCGTTGGATACGCAAAACCAGCCTTACCCATGTAAATCTTATTCCCTCGAGTCGCCATCCTGAGAAAGACGTGATCCCTACAAGAGAACGAGATAATCCTTTTGTATTGGCAGGTCTTTGCTGTAAAATTACCAGAAGCACAGAACATGGCCAAAGCCCACTCGAGGTGCCGGTTCCACTCTTCCCAACGGCCCGCCTTGTCGTTTAAACCTCGCCTGCTGTAACTTAGGTTCTGCTCTGTCTAAGAAACACAGCCTCTCAAGACCCCTGGGCAGGCAGAGAAAAAAACAGCCACCCGTCAAAGAAGCGGAAAAAGAGAAAAGAAAAAAGAGAAACAAAATGGTCCCGGAAACCTGATTTCGCCGGCCGAGGGAGAGAAAAGCTGACCGCCAAATTTAAGTGATAATAATTGCATGTGTTTTTTCTGAGAAAATACTACCAGAAAAATGAAGGTTGAAAACAGTGGTGTCCGATACCCTCGGAAACACACACAAAAAACGAATGTATCGCCGCTACCCACGGCGGACCAGAACAGTGGAGAAGACAGGGCAGACAGGGAAGAAAAGAGCGGTCGGTGCACTGTAACAAAAGTTCGGTGTTTTTTCTAAAATATAACTAAAGTGCCCAGGGCCGGGAAAACACTATAAACATGCTGCCTTTTCCGTCGTTCCTTCTTTCCTTTTTTTCTTTTCTCCTTCCCCCGATTTTCTCCCACGTTTCTCCTGCGCAGCGCGCAGACCCGTCAAGGTGACGAACGTGAGTGTAGTGTACACTACAGGCTAAGACTAACCCAGGCTGACATAAGCAGTGGTTTATGTCAGTCTGACACACCCCCCCAGGTGGCGGAGAATGCTGCCATCTGACCCTTCTACTTGTTTTCTTATAACGGAACCAGCTGGAGGAATTCTCAGTGTTTCTGGAGGCTTAGGGCCTTTGAAAGACCATCCGCTTGTTGCTGCTGGGCGGGGATGTGCTTCAAAGTGATTAGTCCCTTCGTGCTTTCTTGGCGAAGCCAGTGATTCTGGACGTCGACGTGCTTGAGTTTCGAATGGACGGTTACATTTGTTTTGTAACCAATCCTAATGTCTGTAGGTTGTCGCAATATGCAGTGACTGGATACTGTTGTTTGGAAGTATTTCGGCCAGTAGTTGCATAAAGATTACTTCCTTGGTTGCAAAAGACAGGGCGAGAAGTTCTGCCTCGGTTGTAATTGTCTGTTCAGCGGCCGTTGGTCTGCTCTGCGCAGTGGTCTGCTCAGCGGATGGTCTGCTCCCGGTAGCCTTGGATGAGATCAAAGGCGGCGTCTTGTTTGCCAAGCCTTCTCTCGTCTGTCGATGGTCGTGGTCGCAGGACGTTGCAGCCGGCTTCTTCGGTTGCGTGGCGGACTCGCTGCATGGCGGCTACGCTTGGGATAGAGTCGATGCTGTCTATCTTTGACAAACACACAGCAGGGACTCTAGCCAAAGCGCAGCCGCCAGGCATGATTCCGTTTCGGAACAGGCTGTCGAGAGGCGCGCGCAAGATGCGACGCTCATAGCTCCGGCTTCCAGCTGGCTTCCCTCGACGGTCTATGCCATTGCCGGGCCATTTGTAAAGGCGAGCTGAAATGGATTTATGCGACAGGGCGGTTTGGTGAGGTGGAAGTGAAGAGAAGTCGTCGTTTGATCAGAAGCAAACGAGCCACGATAAGCTTGGACGCGATAACAGGCGTTGGCTCCGCTCGCAGCACGTGACCCGTCCACCAACGTGAACGCGCCCAACAACGATGGCGTTCCCACCACGACTTGCGCGGCAGCACACTCTCCATGGTCTTGTGGAGGATTCACCTGCCACCCAACGGAACCGGTTTCTACGGCCAGGTAGGTAAGCGACTATGGTGCACGTGTCGTCGTCGGCGGCAGCGGCGGCACCGCAGCTCATGGTGAAGCGGCGCAAGCGGCCAGACAGAGACGGACAGGAGGAGGAGAACAAGGACAGAGAGGACTCGGGTGGCCGTCGGGTCCGGAGAGAGCCGACAGACTCGCCGTCGGCACAGCTGTCTGGAGCCGTGCGGGGCCGATCCGCGGGCCCGGTAGAAGAGCAGGGTCTGCGGGCGAGGTCGCCATTGTCGACATCGTCGGCGCGGTCACAAACGGCGGCGCGACGGGCCGTGGCATCGCCGTCCGAGTCTGGCACGCCATCACGGTCGCCGTCGCGGTCCCAGTCGCCATCCCACTCACCGTCGCCATCACCGTCGCCGTCGTCTCCCTCGCAGCCTTGTCGACCTCTACGGCACCGGACGACGACGCGGCCGCGCGACCCCCCCCGGCCGCACTACCACAAGGTGGCGGCCATGCGCGGCCACGAGGCCGCCATTGCGCAGGTACGCATTTCGCCCGACGGCCGCTGGATCGCGTCCGCCTCGGCCGACGCGACGGCGCGCATCTGGGACGCGGCCACGGGCGATCACGTGACCACGCTGGTAGGACACCTGGCCGGCCTGTCGTGTCTGGCCTGGAGCCCGGATTCGAACACGCTGGCCACGGGCGCGGACGACAAGGCGATCCGGTTGTGGGACCGCGTCACGGGCGAGCCGGCGCACGCGGGGGGGCCGCTGTCGGTGGAGGCGCGGGCGGCCGCCACAACGGCCGAGTCGGACCGGACGGCCTCGGCCGCTGCCGCCACGGCTCAGCGCAACGCCCGTCGCGGCACCAGCGGCATCAACGACGTGGGCGGCGGCAGCGGTGCTGGCGGCGGATGTCGCGGCACCCGCCGGCCGCTGCTCGGCCACCACAACTACGTCTACTGCCTGGCGTTTTCGCCCAAGGGCAACGTGCTGGCCAGCGGCAGCTACGACGAGGCCGTCTTTCTCTGGGACGTGCGTGCCGGCCGTCTTATGCGCAGTCTGCCCGCCCACAGCGACCCGGTCAGCGGTATCGACTTTTGCTGCGACGGCAGCCTCGTCGTCAGCTGCTCTACCGACGGTCTAATGTGAGTCTTTTCTCCCGGCTCTTTCTTCTCTCCCCGGCTTCTCTCCCCGGCTTCTCCCCGGCCTCCCGCTGACTCGCAGCCGCATCTGGGACACCGCTACCGGCCAGTGTCTGCGCACCCTGCTGCTGCTCAACGAGGACAACCCGGCCGTGACCAATGTCTGCTTCTCGCCCAACGGCCGCTACGTGCTGGCCTTTAACCTCGACTCGTGCATTCGCCTCTGGGACTATGTGGCCCAGCCGAGTGTCGTCAAGAAAACCTACCAGGGACACACCAACAAGGCGTTTTCCATTGGCGGCTGTTTCGGCCTCGTAGACGATGGCGACAGCGACGACAGCGACGACGACGGCGAGGCAAGCGTGGCAGCTACCGTCAGCCGTCCCTTTGTGGCCGCTGCCAGCGAAGACGGCGATATTGTGCTGTGGGATGTCGGCACCAAGGCCATTGTGCAGCGCCTGCGCGGTGCCCACGGCAGCCGCAGCCGCGACGACGCCACCAACACCACCGACGGCAACGCCAACGACACCGACGGCAACGACAACGACACCGACGGCAACGTTTGCTTCTGGGTCGACGTCTGCGGTGCCACCATGGTCAGCTGCGGCCAGGACGGCTGGATCCACGTGTACCGACACCGCGGAGCGCGGGAGCGGAAACGGCGGCGCGAGAGGAGGACGGAAGCCGAGGCCGTCTTGGAGAGGCAGCCGCATCTGCTCGGCGACGCCATGGACGTTGACGGCGAGACCGGGGCGAGGCAGAATGGCATGGAGATGGATGTCGACATGGCAGATATCTGAGCCGGCTTCAAGCGAAGCTGCTGCTACGATGAGAATACCCATTCCTATAGACGACAAGAGTCAAAAACACGGCAGCCATTTGTGCCGTATTGCATCGTATAGGCGAATCATTGACATTGCGTAAAAGGCCAACCCTCTGGTCCTTTCTATAAACCGTCCTTCTACACCGTCCCTTTCTACCCTAAATCGTCTCCCACCCCCCATTGTTAATGTCCATCTCCAGCCGCCGACTGATAAAGCTGGGAATGCCGTGGCCCAGCCACACCGTCCGCAGCATCGAGTCGTACCGTCGTTGGTTCAGCAGCAGCGGTCGCCCGTGCCGGAAACCCAGGTCCACCTCGCCGTACTTGTCCATGTATGGCGCGTGGCCAAATGAGCCCGACTGTCGGTGCAGGTAAAAGATGAAGCATTTGCGGATGCTCAGGAACAAGCCAATATTTTTTTGGCATCTGCGCTGTTAGTCTGTGTCTCCCTTCGTTTTCCCTCTCTCTTTCGTGCCTCCGTTTTCCCTCTCTCTTTCGTGTCTCCGTTTTCCCTCACTCACTTTTGCATGTGCTGCTGCGCCCCCCCGATCCGCCGCCGCGTCCGTCCTCGCCCGTCCACCTCCTCCTTGGCACAACACACCGCTTGCCCGCAAAACACGGTCCCGCACATGAGACAAATCATGGGGTCCGTCAAGTCTTTGCCCGTCGTCGGACACCGGCACCGCGTGCACTCGTCCAGCAGCTGGTCAAAATGCTGTGGCAGGCCCACCAGCTCAAAGATGCCGGGGTGGCTCAGCACCGCCGTCGACGTCAGCTTGGCCAGCTTGGCCCGGTTCTCCAGCAGCTGTCGCCGCGCCGCCTGCTTCATCAGCCGCCTCTGCGACGGTGTCAGCGAGGGGGATGCCGATGTCGATGCCGATGCCGATGTCGATGCCGGCACGGTCAAGGGCGCCGTCTTGCGCTGCCCTGCCGCCTCTAATTGTCGCAGACAGTGCTGTTTCTCCTGTAGAATCTCTTGCGTCTCCCGCTCCAGCTGCTGCGTCTTGCTCGCCGTGTACAAGAAGCTGTGCCGCACCCAGCCTCGCACCAGCGCCGTCGTCGCCTCTGGCGGCCAGTCGTGGTCTGCCGAAGCCGCTGAGCCGTCTGCCGGAGCCGCACCCTCCCCCCCCCCGCCCGCCTCCCCCCCCAATGCCGCGCACATGCTGTCAAACGACGGCACCCGCAACGCCTCGCTCAGCCGGTCCAGCTCGTCCCGCTCCGGCGCCGGCGATACGTGCGTGTTAAAGTCCACGCCCGCTTGCGCGTACAGCAGCACCGTCACCTTGCGCAGAAACACCAGCGCGTAGCGCCGCACAAACGCATAGTAGCCCGCCAGCGTCTGCAGACCTGGCTGCTCAAAACCGCGGTTTTCGCCCTTGGCCAGCACCGACGCGTCAATCACGCCGCTGCCGGGGCCCGTGTGCGCGCTCAGGTCCAGCTTGACCACGCTGATGCAGAACTGGCGGAACGCGTCGAGCGCGTTGCCGGCGTCGCCGGCGTCCTGCTTGTCCCCCCCTCGGCCGTCGCCGCCGCCGTCGCCGCCCCCCCGCCCCCCGTCCATCAACGTCTGGATCCAGGCTGACCCCGGAATGTTCCGCCCCATGTGGTACACCACCTTGACCAGCTCCGCCAGGTAGCACAGCCGCACCAGGTGCGCCATCTCCAGCCGGTGCGTCACTTTGAGCGCAAACACGCACTCGCACAAAAACACAAACGGGTCCAGGCTCAGCAGCGGCTCGTACGTGTCCACAGGCCGCCGCGTGTGGTCCGTCTCCTCGCCGTCCATGTACAGGCTGATAAAAAGCTGGCAGTGCTGCCGCTCGCTGCTCGCCCGCAGCTCCCACTCAATGCCGTTGCTGCCCCCGTACCGCTGCCCGCCCACGGCCACGTACGAGGTCACCGTCTCGCACAGCACCCGCAGGTGCGTCAGCGCCTGCTCCGGAATCCGCGTCAGCAGCGTCATGCCGTACTCGGCGTCCGTGCCGCGCTGCTGAATTTCCACGGCCGAAATCGAGTAGCCCACCGCCATTGCTAGCACGTCCCCGCCAAAAAGCTCCTCCTTCAACTGCCGGCCCCCGCCCACCATGCTCTCGGCGTCATTGTACGTGTACTGCGTGTACAGGTCGTTGGCGTACAGCGTCCGCTTCAGCCGCCGGTATACCGCCACCAGATCCCGCACCATGATGCCGCTGCTCGCCAGCGTATTGTTTCGGTACCGCGCCGCTAGGGACGAACCCAGGCCCCCCATGGCGTTTAGCAAGGCCCCGGCCGCCGCTCCGACACCATCGGCGCCCGTGGCCGCCGCCGCTGCAGCCGCCGCCGCCGCACCCGCCGGCATCGGCGGCCAAATCTCGCTTTGCGGCGTGGCCGCTCCCGAGGTCGACTGCGGCGTTCTCGACGACCCGTTGCCACCCGTCTGGTCCGGTGGCAGCCAGGCTTCGCCCAGCAGGCCGGCCGCCTTGTCCGCGATGCTGCTCAGCATCGTCGAGGCCACGTATTGGCGCATCGTGTTTTGCACGTCGTCGGGCTTCCGCTGTGCGCCCAGCACATGCGCGGCCGGCCTGGTCATGTTTTGCTGCAAAAAGGCCGCAAAGGAGGCTGTCGGCACCAGCACGCCCGGATACGACTCCTCCTTGCCCTTCCAGACGACGGGCAAAAAGGCGTTGCCCAGCGCCTTGCACAGCGGACACACAAACTCGAGCCGGTCCGTGTCTTCCGGGTGATGGCGCGCAATCTGCTGGTGGTGGCGGCGCAGCGTGGCCTCAAAGTAGGCCTCGAAGCAGTGGTAGTGCATCATATGGCCGCAGCCCGTCGACAGCGGGCCCTGGCGGCAGTGCTCGGCCGGGAAACCCTTGCCAATGACCTGGCGCTCCGACTCAAACGGCTCGCCCGTCGCGCTGACCTTGACCACACGCTGTCGGTTCTCGTGCGCCACGCCAAACGGCCGCAGACTCTCGGCCGACCGGTCCAGGTTGGCCGGCGTGGCCGCCGCCTCGCGCACAAAGTCGGCGTCCTGTAGGTCCGTCTGCCGCAGTATCAGGCTGTCGGTGAAAAAGGCAAAGGTCCCGTACAGCCGCCGGTCGTCGGTGTCTTCCTGGCACAGAATGCACGTGCCCGAAGGGTACTTGCACACCTTTGTCTGCGCCGGCATCGCGTTGCCCTCGCCGCCGACCTCGGCCGCCTCCTCGTCCACCACGCCCCAGTCCAGGTCGCCCTGCTTCTCGAGGAAACTCTTTTGCTGTGCCTGGAACTGCGCCATGACCCGCGCCTGCCGATCCAGCGCCGCCCGCTTCTTGCGCTCGCGCTCCTCCGCCGCATGCGCGCCCTGTGTCGGCGACGCCGTGCCGGCGTGGTCCACCGCCAGGCCTAGCCGCGCATAGGCCGCTTCAAACTCGCGCGGCCGCTTTTGGCGCATGCGCTGCAGAACCAGCCGCACCTTGGGCTGGCACGCCTTGAAGGCGCTCCGCGTGCTCAGCATGTCCAGCAGTGCCACAATGGTCTTGGCCGCCGGCGCGTCTGCCATAAAGTTGCTGCGCGCCGACTTGGTCAGGGCCGTCTGCACAAAGGACGCGGCGCCGCCGACGCCGTCTGTCCCCTCAGCCGTCGTGTCTTCGGCAATGGCAATCAGCACCAGGTGCAGCACCACTTGCAGAAATGTCTCCACGCGCGTCACCGGCACCGTCGGCGTCAGTTGCTCGGCCTTGAGCGGGTACAGCAGCGAGTAGTAGATTAGCTGCGCAAACACGCCCGTCGTCGTAAACTCGCTCAGGCTCGCAAAGGCTCCGCGCGATATGGGCCGCAGCCGCGGCTCGTACACGACCGACTCGACCGGCTGCCCCGTCTTGCGGGCCACGCGCTGCCGAAAGGCCGTCTCGGACTCCTCGCGCTGGTTCTTGTTGTACTGCGCATTGTACGGGTCGACCTCCTCAATGTACTGCGGGTCGAGCTCAAAGGTACCGACGTCCGTGTTGCCGTCGGGCGCCTTGAACGTTGTCATCTCCTCCAGCACCGCCTGGAAGGCCTCTTGCTCCTGGTACCGGTCCGGCATCTTGGCGCAAATGTCCGAGTACGACAGCGGCTTGAAGCACAGCACGTGGATAATGTCGCGCCGCATGGCCAGGCGCTGCGAGGCGTCGTCGGAGCTCTCGCCCTCGCCACCGTCGGCCACGTCCATCAGCGACGTCCGGTCGCTCACCAGCACAATCAGCAGGTGGATCATGTCCTCGACCACATCCAGGTGCTGCGCGTCGTCCTGGGCGGCGGCCTTTTGCTCGAAAATGCCCTTGACCCAGCGCTCCATGCCGAAACGGTCAATGATCGAGGCCAGCACGCGGCTCGGGTTACAGACCACCAGGGCCGTCTGCAGCAGGAAAATGTCCCGGTGGTAGGCCAGGTCGCGCTGGCCGACGCCGCGGTAGGTGCCGGCCTGGTGGCGCAGGCTGATGCCGTTGCGCACCCACATGCTCGCCTTCATCTGGGCCAGCCAGGCGCACACGCGCAGCGGGTAGTCAAAGGCGGCCATCAAATAGTCCTCGGGGCTGTGGTCGCGGCGCGGCATCAGGCGTCGGCCCATGGCGCGCGGCGGCGCCTTGAGGTCGTGCGTGGTGAAGCTGAGCAGGGCGCGTAGCTGCTCGCGCGGCCACGTCTTGGCGCACTCGACGAGCCAGGAAAGGGTGTAGTGCAGCGCGTGGTGGAAGCTAATGGGCTGCTCCTCGACCACGAAGCGCACCACGTCGTAGCGGGCGCGCGGCTGGTCAAACTCAAAGTCGGCCAACGTCTTGAAGCGCACCTCGTCGCGGATCTCGGCCTGGCTGAAGCGCAGCCGCTCGGCGCCCACAGAGTGCACAATGACGGCCTTGGCCGCCGTGCGGATGGCACGCGCCAGCAGAGCCTCGTCGGCCGGCGCCAGGTGGTGAAAGGCCTCGGCAAAGAGACGGCACAGCCGGTTGATCTCGCGCGTGATCAGTGAGGCACCGATCCAGGTGTCGGTCTCGTACTCGACGTGCTCGCCCACGGCGCGCGTGTTGGGGCAGATGCCCTGGTGCAGCTTGACAATGTCGAGGAACTGCAGCATGTAGCGCTCCTCGCACCGCAGCCGGTCCTGGACGTGCGGCGAGCCAAAGAGGTAGCGCAGGTCGACAAAAAAGTGGTACATGCGCCGGTTGGTGACCGAGCCCGAGTCAAAGGCCAGCACCGCGTTGGCCGCCACGTCCCACGGGTGACCGACCTGGCGTGTCGTCAAAAAGGTGTACAGGATGGACATGAGCGTCGTCAAAAAGTTGCCGCGCTCGACAATCTCGGCCGTGATGGACGGCGTCGTCAGCATCTGCAGCGAGATGTTGATAATGGAGTGGTCCGGCTCGCGATCGCCAATCAGGTACAGCTGGGCCAGCGTGGTGTAGAGGCCGGCAAAGCGCAGACCGAGCACGCGCTTGAACTCGGGAATCGTCACAACGGTCGAGATGTAGAGCGAGCGCAGGTCGTTGCGCACCTTTTTCCACAGCCGCAGGTCGAACAGGATGAGCCAGTCGAGGCGGACGCGCTGGAACAGGTCCTCGGCCGCCGGCATGTCTTCGCGCTCCGTGTAAGCCGCCGGCACGCTGAGCCAGTAGCGCCCGGGGTTGGGACGCCGCTGTGCCCGGTCGGCCGCGCTGTTGCCCGGCGTCTTGGGGATCTCCATCGAGACGCGCGTCGCGTAGGGGGTGGGCGCAATCAGGGGCTCCGCCGTGTCCGAGTCGGACGGCGTGAGGTCGCGGTCGCGGTCGCGGACGGCGCGGCGGGCTGTGGCGCCGGCCGAGGCCGAGGCTGCGTTCACCGCCGCTCGTTGTGGGACGGCCGCCGTGACGGCCGTTGCGTGTGGTGGTGGTGGTGGCGGCAGGGGCGAGACAAAGTCGTCCACCTCGCGCGTTGGCCGTGCTCGCCGAACCTGCTGCGTCTGCGTCGGCCCTGGTTCCTCTCCGGCCCCGGCGGCCCCCACGTCCACCATGATGACGTCGTCGTCGCCCAAGCCCGCCGTAGCGGCCGTCACGGCTGTCTGAATACCGCCCAACATGACAGCATCGACCTCGTCGCCCTCCTCGTCGTCGTCGGCATCGTCATACACGTCCAAATCGACTTCCACGTCGAAACGCTCGTCGTCGCGGCCTCGGCCACGCCCCCGGCGCCGCCGCCGGCGTCCGCCGTCGTCGTCCTCGTCGCCCTCCTCGTCGCCCTCGTCGTCCTCTTCCAAGTCGTACTCCTCGTCGCCAAAATCCTCGTCTTCGTCGCTGCTCTGCTCCATCAGCGTGTCAATGGCGGCAATCTGGGCGGCACGGCGTGTGCGCAGCAGGTCCATGTCATGGACAAAGACGGGGTTGAGCAGGCTGCTGGGCAGTTTGGCGCGCAGCTCCTCGTCGTCAATGGCGCCGGACCCGACGTCGGCGTGCGTGGCCGGACTGCCCTTGCGCCACGGCCGCAGCAGCTCCTCGCAGACGAGCCGACGCAAAATGTGGTGGTCGTCGCCGACGCTGGCGCCCGCAATGTCGCTCAGCCATTCAATCATGGTGCCGCACATTTGCTCGCGAAAAGTGTCGCGCGCCGAGCGCACAGTCACGGTGATCTTGATGTCTTCGAGAATGCGTGCCACCTCGAGCAGCTCGCGCACGCTGGTCGAGTGCTTGACAATGCTGCGGCCAATCTCGTCGGTCTCGTACGCCCGCGCATGGCCGTTGGCCACTGTCGTCTGGCAGGCCCGCGCCACCTGGTTGGCCACGTCGGTGGCCGTGTGCTTCTCGTCGTTCCACAGCAGCACGGCATACTCCTCGGGCGGCACCGTGTCGCCGCCGCCGTACGTGGCCGACAGCCGCGACATTTGCTCGTCCCGGTCAATGGACTCGCGCGTCTTGGTCTGCCGCAGCTGCTCCGGCGAGCACGAGATGACATCGCACATGAAATCCAGCACACGCCCAATCGTCATACGCATGTTGGCCTCGAGGTCTGGCGGAGTGCTGGCCGCCGCCTCCTTGTTCTTGCCCTTGCCGGCATCGCCCCCGGCCCCGGCCTCAGACGGCGAGTGGATCAGACAAATCATGGGCGTCCTCCAGGCCTCTGGATCGCCGCAGTCGCAACAGCCGCTGTTGCCGGGCGATACACTAATTCGCACCATGTGTCCGCGGTGGTCGGTCGACTCGAAGCAGCGGCTGCAGAGGCAGCAGGTGTCGTCGGTGCCGCACGTCTTGCACGAAAACGTCACCTCGCCCGACCGGAAAATGTGTCCGCACGCGTGGCCTCGTGCCGCCTCTGTATACTCGGCCCCGTCCACCGTGCCTTGTGCCTCGCGCAGCTTGAGCGTTCCGCCTCGCAGTGGTCCGCCCACGGTCGGGAAAAAGAGCTTCATGTACTCGGCATTGCCGCCGGCCATGGACCAGAAGAGACTGCCCAGCAGCGTCTGTGCCGCCGCCTCGCTGTATCGGTACGAGTGCTTCCCTGCCAGCTCCATTAGAAATTGGCAGAGCTGCTGCTCTTGTGTGCTCATATAGGATGCCATGTTGCCGTCGGGACGGACAAGACGCAAGTCAGACAGCAACGGTGCTGTCCACCGGAAAAGTCGAATCCACCAAACGTATACCGTCGTGCTTCAGCTGCTAATTTATACTGTTGATACTCCGGCGGTGCTCGTACCGATGCTAAGCTGGCGTCCACTCTGGTGTGATGGTCTACCACCTGGGTAGTATTCTGCAAAGAGCGTGGCAATCGCTTGCTGATGGGGCGATGTAAAAAAAAAAGCTCAAAAAGAGGCCTGAAGCACAAACTGTCTCACCGTCGTCGATGCAATAGTAGAGATTCTGGTTGGGGAAGGCGCCCAGCTGTGACTGCCGCGAAGTGGCGGCATGTGGGCTGTGGCGGTTGTGGCGGGACAGTGCGGGCAGTCGCGCCTACGCTACGCTACTTTGGTAGATTTCGACGTAGGCGAAGCAGCCAGTTGCTCTTTGGGGTGCTGGCTTGGAAAGCAGCTGTTAACAGCCTGCTTGTCCATGGTAGCGGCATTTGAAGGCTTTATTGGATCACCCTTTCGACTGCCTTTAATAGATTGACAGCTTTTTTCCATATTTTTTAGTATTATTTGACGATGCTTCCTTTGGATATTTTTTAGTATTCTGACGAGGCCTTTCAGATGTCTTTACTATTCTTTTGATAGCCAGTTCTGGCACAATTCCGTCAACGCTTTCTCTTCCGACATCAGTTCGTTCCGTTTGTATTATGTACAATCAAGGCGGCTTCTGTCGTCTCGGTGCGTGGTCCTCTTGACGATCCGCCCTCCCCCATAAGACTCGTCTTGTGTTTGCGCCGGCTTCCTCGGATGCTCTGCCTTTGCTCCCTCTTTCCCTTTTTGTCGCCGACACCTTACTCGTCGTCCTCGCCGCCCTCCAGGTACTTTGACCGGATGTCCTTCCATTGCCGCTACCGACCGTTAGCAGAGAAAGCCGAGGGAACAAGACCAAGAAAACTTACGCCGCGGTTCATATTGTCCCAGACTTTGTTCAGTGCGGTGTCGAAGCCCCTAAAGTGAAGGTGTCAGCATCGTAGTCTCGCAGGCCTCTTTGGCTCTCGCGGCAGAGCTTCGTCTCACATCTGGAAGAAAAAGGCAGAACCAAAGACCACGGTCAGCATGGCGTAGTTCTTGCGGAAGAAGACGCTGCAAGAGTGTTAGCAGAGCGTCCTATCAGTCATGTACGTCGTCGGGGGACTTGCTTGTAGATCGTGCCGGCCTATCAACAGTTAGCAATCTCTTCTACGAAGCGGGAATCCAATGGCTCACGACAGGGAGAGCTCGTACCATTGTGACGAATGTATGGATGCACTCGGGAAATCGCAAGTTCGCGGTGAGGCGGATAAGAATGGGAAGCTGGAGATGGATTGGTTCTTGACTGAGATCTGCGGGTTTTTGGCAGGTGTGGGTTGACTTTTCTCGGAAACTCTCGCCAAAGGGCAGCGGCGGTTTTTGCCTTTAAATTTTGAATTAATTTAATTCCCGTCGCTAACCAGCATCTGCCGGCTTGTGATTGGACGCCGGGATTTGGGCTTGAACCCACTCGTTTCTGCCGTCTGCCTTTTTCGTGCCTTTCGTACTGCCTTTCCTACTGCCTTTTTCGTATTGCCTTTCGTCTTTTCCTACTGCCTTTGTACTCTTCCGTACATTGCCTTCATCCTGCCATCATCACACAACATGCCCTCGCAGCCTACGACGGCCGGCATCATCACCGATGAAGCCAGCGGCGAGCGACACATTCCAGAGTCGAAGCGGGCGGACGGCAGCACTCGACGCGCCATCAAGATCCGTCCGGGCTACCGACCACCCGAGGACGTGGAGCTGTACAAGAACCGCACGGCCGAGAGTTTCCGGCAGCGTGGCAAGGGCGGCGTTCCAGGCGCAGAGGTCGTAAAGGAGGAAATCAAGGCGAGTGCCAATAAGAATGCAAAGCGCCGCGAAGCTCGGAAAAAGGCTGCCGCGGCGGCCACGACGGACAAGGACGAAAAGACGACGGCAGCTGTGGCCACGACGGAAAAGGACGTGAATGCTCAGACGGCAGCTGTCTCGCCGCCGACCGCCGCCGCCGCCCCAGAGGACGCCCAGACGGAGCGCGAGAAAAAGGCCCGCGGCCTTAAAAAGAAGCTCAAGCAGGCCAAGGAGCTCAAGAGCAAGCGCGACGACGGCGAGACTCTGCTGCCCGAGCAGATCCACAAGGTCATCCGCATCAACGAACTGATCCGCGAGCTCGACGCGCTCGGCTTCGATGCCGATGGGGAGCCCAAGGGGGCCGTTGCCGCAACGCCGGCGTCGGGCGACAAGAACACTTGAAGTTGGAAGCAACTCCTTCACCTGCAAACGCCTCGAAGCAACCATCTTCCACCTGCAACGCCTCGCCCGATACGTCCTGCCCTGGTCTGGTCTCGCCCGCGCGCTCAGTCGTCGTCGACGAGCACCTGCGTTCGGGCCGGCCAGCTTTTTGAGATACACAACGGCAACGGCAGAAAGCTGGCTCTCAGAGCGCCATACCATGGCAGGCTCGGGCGGACGTCCTTGACTGCACTGCATAATGGAGCCGAGCACCTCGGCGCATCGCCCGTCCCTGCTCGGCCGCTGGCAGCGAGAGGAGCAGTGCCGCTATATCAAACGAGTTTGTGCTATATCACTCAAACGAGTTTGTGCTATACATGACTGAATAAACGAGCAATTTGCGACTGGTTTGACAAATTTTATTTCTATCTAAGGCCTGGCCTTTCGCCTCTATCCGTAGACCTACGCCCTCCCCTTTGCCGCATTGACGGCGTCGGCGCGCGCGCAGCATTCCTCAATGGAGCGCCAAAAGTGGTCAATGTCCAGGCCGCGCGGAATGCGAACGCCCTCGGCACCGGGCGGGAGCAGCGTGGCCACGGTGCGGCCGGTCTCGGCCTTGCCGGCCAGGGCCTCTTCCAAGGTGCCGTCGGTGACGACGCGCACGTCGAAGCGTTCGTGCGTGCCGGCGGCGGCGCCGGGCTTGTAGTCGTAAAAAGGAATCTCGGCCGACGTGCCGGTCAGCACAGCGGCCACGGCCAAGGGGTCATGCAGCGGAGGGCCCTCTGCGATGCCAAAGACGTTTCTGGGGGTTAGGGGTCAAAGACGATTCCGGGGAGGAGGCCCAAAGCCGTTTCGGGGGAGGAAAACTTACTTGTAGGTGTCGGCAAAAAAAGTCAGCAGCTGCACCAGCATAGTGCGCAAGACAGTCTTGCCGGCGAGCGGGCCAGACGCCGGGGCGACGCCGTCCGGCCCGTACAGCAGCAGCGCCTGGACGGCGGGCGTGGCAAGCACCTGGTGCGTCAGGTCGAGCGGGATCAGCGTCGTCTTGCGCGCCAGGCGCGGGTTGTGGAAGAGCAGAGCGGCCGCCTCGGGGTCCGACAGAATGTTGAACTCGGCAAAAGGCGTAGTGTTGCCGATGCGCGGCGTGCCATCGACGCTGCCGGTAACGGCGTCACTGAAACCGCCGCCAATGGCGCCGCCCATGACGGAGAAGCCGGCCAGGTGGTCGGCGAGCCCCGGATGGGCCACAAGCAGCTGCGCCGCGTTGGTCATGGCCCCCGTGGCCACCAGCCAGGCCGTGCCGGCCGGCTGCGCCCAGAGCGCCTCGGCCATGGCCTCCACGGCCGGCACCGTCGTGTTGGGCGCCCGCAGCGGCGTCGGCAGCAGGTCTGTGCCGTCGAGGCCCGACTCGCCGTGGATGTCGCTGCCGGCGTGCACCGGTGGCCGCGACAGCGACGAGGCCGCGCCCACGTAGAGCGCCACGTCGTCCTCTTTACCCATGGCCGTCAGCAGCGAGGCCGCATTGCGCGTTGTGTGGCTGTTGGTCAGAAGGGGGGCCGAAGGGGGGAGGGGGGGAAGCAGAGGCAGGGCCACGCACGGCAACGAAGAGTTTCCAAAGACTGTCGAGATGCCCAGCAGCTGGATCGCCGGCTCGTAGGCTGCCAGCAGCATGGCAAAGGCGTCCTGGTCTCGTCAGCCAATCGATTTCACGTCCACTTTTGCGACGGCCGTGCCGCACTCACATCGTGGCCCGGGTCGCAGTCGAGCCAGACCGGGATCGGTGTTTTCACCATGGCAAAGGGCTGGAGGGGCGAGAGGGGGGTTCGAGAAGGCAGAGACGGGTTTGCAAGAGGAAGCCGACAAAACAAGGCAAGAGTCGCAAATCTGGTGTCCACGGATAGCGAAAAGTTGGCCGGGCTGGCAGGTTTGGCCGTGTTCGCGGTTGGCCGTGTTGGTGTGTCATAGTCAAGGCCGAAAAAGCAGCTTATCTCGGCTTCTGCTAGCGTCGCTAGACTGACCGCGATGTCGTCGCCGCTACTCTATTGTCCGGATCCGCTACTCTACCGCGATGCCGTCGCATCCTACTCTATTTTTTATTTATAATTCAATGATCCTTATTCCCCGGCTAACTGCCCTTTGCCCGCCGCTGGTCCAAAACGCGCAGCACATCGGCCGCATTGTTGCCATCGCCTTTGCGTTTCTTGCCGCCTCTCTTTCTCGCCGCTTTGCCGCCGCCGTCCCGGTCGCCCCAGGCCGACAGCTTGACCTCCTTTTCCTCCATATCCTCCTCGTCCTCGAGCCGATTAGTGCCAAAGCCCATGTCGAGATCCTCGGCGTCGCGCTCGCTGTTGGCCAGCAGCTTTTGTAGCCGCTGCTCGCGCTCGGCCTCTTGGCTGACCAGCTCCGACTCGGCCGCCTGCCGCATCGCCTTGGCCTTGCGCAGGGCCGCCTGGATGGCCGGGTCGTTGAGCGACGGCCCGCTCGCCGTCGTTTCCGACAGCAGCGCTGTCGTCGCGTCTTTAAAGTAGTTGCGCCGGGCCGCTGGAGCTGTGCCCGGGGTCGGTCCAACTGTGTCTGCCGGGGCCGGTCCAACGGTCTCTGTGCCCGCTGCCGCCTCTGTCTTTGGCTTTTTGGCCTCTCGGTCTCCGTGCTCGTCTGCCGAGTCCGTGTCCGAATCGGACGCCCCCAGGTCGGCCAGCGGGTCGTAGTCGGACTCGACGTCGTCAAAGATGGTCACCTCCTTGTTGGCCTCGGCCGCCGCCTCGGCTTCCATCTTTTTCTGGTAAAACTCGGGCACCTCCATGCCGAGCACCTTGGCATTGCTCGTCCGCTCCTCGCCGTCGAGCACCTTGGCATTCCGCTCCGTGACGCCGCCTCTGCCGCCGCCGCCCCCCCCGGCTTTCACTTTGCGAATCTCGTGGCCGTCCTCGTCCACCATGACCAGCACATCGCGGCCGCGGCCGTCTTTTTCTATGCGCGACCCCGGCGCCTGTGTCTGCCCGATTTTCTTGAACCGAGCACCCAGCACGGGCGCCTCTGCCCGAGCCGCCTCTCGAGCCGCCTCTCGGGCCGCCTTGAGCTCGGCCAGGATCTGGTCGCGCGTGCGTTTCTGCCCCGTCGCCCACTGCCCCTTTTTCGCCGCTCGCTCGCGCGCGGCCGTCTGCACAACGGTCGTCTCCTCGAGCCGCTCCAGTTCGCCGTCCACGTCCTCGTCCGTCTGGTCGGCGCCGTCGTCCTCCTTTGCTGCCGTCCCCTCCGCCAAAACATTTTCGCCGTTGCGCACCCGCGCCAGCAGCTCATAGTCCAGCCCCTTGACCAGGTGCGTGCTCGACAGACCGCCACCGGCCGCCGCAACACCTTTTTCGTCCTCGGCCTGGCTGCGCAACTTGGCCCGGTCCACGTACCCCTCCGCCAGCCGGCTTCCCTTGGGCACGGCCGACCGCATCTTTTTGCTCTTGTCCGGGCCCTGGAACCGCTCGGCCATTTGCCGCGCAAAGGCTACTCGCCCAGCATGTCCGCCGCCGCCCGGTCGCCTACCACCAACACGTTAGCAAACTAGCCACACCCTGAACCATGTGCACAAAAACGTACGGCGTCATGGGAATGCTCGCCCGAAGCTTGGATCCCAAAGCATGGCTGACGCCGGGCGTCGCGTCTTCCGAGCTCTTGCCCGACGTCTCTGCTTCGACTCGAGTCGGCCGTCCCTCTGCGCCAAGCGCAAGCCGGCGGAATTGTTCGTTGTTCATGTCGTGCGTCTTTGCTCAAGGGGCTTGTCGCCTGTTCGAGGAGAAGCTCGAGGTTGAAATATCGGAGACGTCACGTGTGTTCGCGGTCGCCACGCGCTAGGCACTTTACGCGGTCAAGGCGGGATAACCAGCACGGGGAAAGCACGGGGGAATGACGCAACAAAGCCTGTTCCAGGGCTGCCGTTCCATGCTTCCGCATCCATGGACAAGAACGCGACGGCCGTGCGGAAACGCATGGAGGCCCATACCTTTGAGGGCGAGGAGGGCGAGGAGTATGGCCCCAGCCGGTTCGGCGACTTTGGCGACTACTTTCGCCGCAAGAAGCTCAAACTGCTCAACGAGGACCGGGCTATGCGTGAGGCGGCGCCGGAACATGCACAAATCTTTCAAGGCATCGTGGCTCACGTGGCCAGCTACACGCAGCCGTCGTTGGAGGAGTGAGTGCATCTGCACTGCTAATGCTGCACTGCTAACGCCCAGACTTCGTCGCCAACTGGTCCTGCACGGCGCCCTCTTTGTCAAGTATCTCGACTACAAGACCATGGTGACGCACATTATCGCCACGACGCTGCCGCCCAAAAAAGCCGACGAGTGGCGTCGCCTGCGCATCGTCACGCCCGCCTGGGTCGTCGACTCTGTGGCCGCCGGAAAGCGTCTGCCCTGGTCCGACTACCGCCTCTTGACCCAGGGCCCCCAACAAAAGACGATTCGTTTCGATGACGGCGGCCGCTTGGCCGTGCAGGCCGGTCGGCCGAGCGCCATGGCCGGGTACCGCGAGCAGAGCAAGGACAGCTTTTACGTGCGCCAGATGCAGCGCGTGGCCGCGCACTACGACTCGGGCGAGTCTCCGTCCTGGGCGCTCAAGCAGCTGCAGGGCCCGGCCGGCCTGTGCGCGGGGGGGGTCGAGGACGAGGCCGTTGACAGTTTTGACGATCTGGAGCTATCGCCCGAGCCGGGTAGAGGGGAGGAGGGTGGAGAGAACAAGGGAGGGGGACACGAGGGAGGGGGACACGAGAGAGAAGAGGACGAGAGAGAGGACGAGAGAGAGGACGAGAGAGAGGACGAGAGAGAGGACGAGAGAGAGGACGAGAGAGAGGACGAGAGAGGAGAGGACGCGGCTGCTTGTCACCTAGAAAACGACACCGACACTGCGCCCCCCATCACGTCGGAACAGCACAACGCCATGCTCCTGTCAGACCCCAAGATCCGCCAGACGTCGGCCGCCAACCCCGAGTTTTTGCATCAGTTCTTCTCCGAGAGCCGGCTGCACCACCTCTCGACCTGGAAGACCGAGCTCAAGAACAAGATGCAGCAGCTGGCCTCGGCCTCGCAGCAGCAGCAAAGCCTGGACGCGGCGGCAGCGGCGGCGGCGGCAGACGGCGCTCGTTACATTATGCACGTCGACTTTGACTGCTTCTTCTGCGCCGTGTCGCTGAAACGGGCAGCGCCCGAGCACGCCTCGCGGCCGGCGGCCGTGGCACACTCGAGCGGCAACGCGTCCGAGATTGCATCGTGCAACTACCCGGCGCGGGCGCGCGGCGTTCGCAACGGCATGTGGATGAAGCAGGCGCGCGAGCTCTGTCCGGAGCTAAAAGTGCTGCCCTACGACTTTGCCGCGTACGAGGAGGCCAGCCGGGCTTTCTACCAGGTGCTGGCCGGCATGGGCGGCGTCGTGCAGAGCGTCAGCGTGGACGAGGCGCTGCTAGACGTGACGAGTGTCGTGGTGGCGGCGGCGGCGGCGGACGACGTCGAGGGCCCAAACGTCGCCCGCGAGCAGGCAGCGGCCGACCGGCTGGCGACGACGCTGCGGCAGCAAGTGCGGGACGCCACGGGTTGTGAAGTGTCGGTGGGCATCGGCGGCAACGTGCTGCTGGCCAAGGTGGCGCTGCGGCGGGCCAAGCCGGCAGGCCAGGCGTGGCTGCGGCCGGGTGCAGAGGCGCTAGAGGTGCTGACCGGGCTGGCCGTGGAGCAGCTGCCCGGAGTGGCTGGCAGTTTGGGGGGCAAGCTGGCGGCCATGGGTGTACATCGCGTGGGCGAGCTGCGGGCGCTGTCGCGCGAGCGGCTGGTCGGCGTGCTGGGACCACGGACGGGCGCTCGACTCTACGACTACGCGCGCGGCATCGACGGCACCGTCGTCGGCGGCGAGAGCGCACGGGCGCCGCGCAAATCGGTCTCGGCCGAAGTCAACTGGGGCATCCGCTTTGTGACGCAGGCCGAGGCCGACAGCTTTGTGCGCGACCTGTGCCGCGAACTGGAACGCCGTCTGCGCCGCCAGCAAGTTTGCGGCCGCAAACTGACGCTCAAAATCTTGCGTCGTGCCGCCCATGCGCCGCTCGATCCTCCCAAGCACTTGGGCCACGGCGAGTGCGACGTTTTTAGCAAGAGCGTCACGCTGGGGGTGGCCACACTCTGTGCCGACACGCTGGGCCGCGAGGCCGTCGCCATGCTGCGGTCCTTTTGCTTTGCGCCGGGCGATTTACGCGGTCTCGGCGTGCAGCTGCAGAAGCTGGAACCGCTGGCCGGAGGGACGACAGAGAAGAGCAGCCAGAAGAGGCTGGATTTCACAGCGGCTCCGTCTCTACCGCCTGTGCCTGCGCCGTCACACGCTCCCCCTCTTCCGAGCACACAATTTGTGCTGCCGGCCAGTCCGGACCCTGGCGTGCTGGCCGAGCTGCCTGCCGAGATCCGAGACCGACTGGTTGCGCCGAGAGTTGAGATCCGGGACCTGGTTGAGCCAAGAGTCGAGAGAAACACGGTCGACACCGCCGACGCCGACGACGCCGACGACCTGGCCGGGCTGCCTCCCGAGATCGACCGAGAGGTGCTTCGAGCCCTGCCGGCCGATGTGCGCGCCGAGGTGCTGGCCGAGTACATGCAAGGCCGACCGCAAACGGTGGGCCGAGGCTCTCCCGTGCGAGTTCTGCCACAGCGCTCGCCATCCCGGGCTTCACCGACTCGGCGACCACAGCACTCTCCGTCCCGGGCTTCACCGGCCCGGCGGACCTCGCGGACATGTCCGGTCAAGAGCACAAGGAAAACGTCGGGCCCCGGCCGACGGGGGGGCGCCAAGGCGGCGCGAGAACGGCTCAACGATGCCAAGGCCAGCCGAGTACAGACGAGCCTGTTTGTGGGCCGAGGCATGGGGAGCGGACATGACGGCGGCGGCTACGGAATACAGCTGGACCCCGACGTGCTGGCAGAACTGCCCGAGGATGTGCGCGCCGAGGTCTTGGCCGACTACGACCAGCAGCAGGAGCAAGAGCGACGGCGACAGCAGGCCCCGCCCATGGGTCTGCTGCGATGGACGCGGCCGGAACGGCGGGGGGTGTCGCTGCTGCGGAAACACGGGCGATCGCTGCGATTTGAGCCGCCGAAACCGCCGCTCGTGTTTTCGACGCCGCTGCCGACCAAGGCGACTTTCCAGCACACGGCCGAATCGGAGCCAGAGTCTGGGGTCGGGGCCGAGATGGTGTTGTCGTCGGCGGACATGAAGCACATGCTGCAGGCCTGGCATGCGGCCACGCGCGACGAGGGGCCGCACGAGGCGGATGTGACCATGCTCGAGGAGTACTTGACGGGGGTCGTGACGGAGGAACGAGATATGAGCAAGGCGCGCAGTCTCATTGCCTGGCTGGCCTGGTTGGTGGACGACGACGGCGACGACGAAACCGAGGGGCAGCAGAGCTGGCGTTGGGCCTTGGAGCGGCTCAAGGAAGCGGTGCAGACGGCCATGGCAGCGCGCGGCCTCGGAGCGCTGCAGTTTGACTAGGCCGCTGTGTTCTTGTGGTGGTGGTGTTCAGCTGTAATACTGAGTGTCTTACGGTGGTGTTTAGTCAGTGTGCTTAGTCACCAGCTGAATTCATAATCGTCTAAACTACTCCTTATGAATGGTGCCCCAGCTGCCGACCAGGGCCATGGCGTCCTCATCGCCGCCGGCAATGCGCGGATCGCGTAGCGCGTCAGCGACACAGCGCCAGGGATCACGGCTGCCGCCCCAGCGCAAGAGGCTCTGGCGGAGGTGCTCGCCATTGTCGCGATGCAGGGCAGCAGCGTCGCGGCCGCCGGCAAAACCTTGACGCCAAATGCGGTCGGCCAGGACGCGGTCAAAGAGGTAGCTGTAGTAGGTGCTGCCGTAGCCAAAGAGGTGGCCAAAGAAGCCCTGCCAGCAGGTGCCGGGGGGATCGGGGGGCGCTTGGCCGACCGAGGCCTGCAGCTGGGCAAAGCGGCGGGTAGAGAAGCCGGGCAGGCGGTCGGCAAGGGCGGCGTCGTCGGCGCCGAGCGCGTGCAACTCCTGGTCGAGCAGGGCCAAGATGATTTGGCCCTCGTCGGCGATGCCGGCAAAGCGGCGCGTGTGCTGCAGCGAGGCGGCGACGCGGGCGGCGTCTAGCGGCTCGTCCGTTTCGTAGTGACGGGCGTAGAGGCCGAGCACGGCCGGGTCGGCGGCAAAGTGTTCCATGAGCGTGGACGGCAGCTCGGCCAGGTCAGTGGCACAGCGCGTGCCGGCCACGGCCTGCAGCGCCGTGCGGGCCAGCACCGAGTGCACGGCGTGGCCCATTTCGTGAAAGAGCGTCTCGACTTCGTGAAAGGACAGCAGAGCCGGTGCCGGTTCCGACCGCCGGCGCCGCCACGCCGAACCCGCGTCGCGCTGAAAATCACACACCAGCGCAATCGTCGGCAGCTGCATGAGCTGGCCCGAGTCGCGGGCCCGCGCCGTCGCCATGCCGTCGTTGGCCGCCGCCGCCGCCGAGGCAAACGTGGGGGCCGCAAAGCCGGGGATGGCCGCAGCCGCCTCGGCCACGGCGGCCGCGGCCTCGGCGGCCTCGTCGGGGCCAATGGCCCGCGAACACCGCACGGTAAAGTGCGCCGGGTTGGGCGACTTGCCCTCGCGGTAAAAAAGGTCGCAGTACAGCACGGCCACGTGGCCGTCGGCATCGGATACCACGTCGAGGCGCCGCACGTCGGGGTGCCACGTCTCGCCGGGGGGGGTCGGCCGGGGGACCAGGCGCAGACCGTAGAGCCGCTGGAAGAGTCGCGACAAGCCCTGCATGACGGTGCCGAGCGAAAAGTAGGGCGCCAGTGGTGCCGATGGCGGCGCTCGCGCTCGCACTACGCCCATGTAGTAGTCACGGTCCCAGGGCAGCAGCTCGGCGCTGTCGCCGCCTCCGCCGGCCGCCGCCTTGGCCGCCACCAGCTCGGCCAGCTCGGCCTGCACGCGCGGCGCGTTGTGGTCCGCCAGCGCATACAGGAACCGCCGCACCGACTCGGGCGAGCGCGCCATCATCCGGTCGCGCAGCGCCATGTGGCCGTAGCTCTCAAAGCCCGAGACGTGGGCCAGGTCGGCTCGCAACGCCAACATTTGCTCGAGCAGCTGTACCGACGTTGGCGCCGCCGTGCGCGTCGCGAAAAACAGCTGTTTGCGTGCGTCTGGGTCGCGCACCGTACGCAGCGCCCGCACCGCCTCGCCGCCGCCGGCCGGCAGCACAATCTGCCCTCCCCGCGTAAAACGTCGCGCCAGACCCGGGTCTAGTCCCAAGCACGCCGTGCTTGGCAGCCGCACCGTCGCCGTCGCCGGCGCCATGGTGTCGACAAACTGCGTGCCCACTTCGCTGATGCGCTGCGACAGCTCCACGAACCGGTCTCGCGCTGCCTGCGGCATGGCCGCGTCGGCCGCCGACTTGGCAAAGTCTTGCCGCAGCATCGCCGCCACCGTCTTCTCCTCCTCGCTCCAGCCTGGCCGCCCCTCGGCCTCGGCCCGGCTGTCGGCCGCCATGGCCACGCCCAGTTGGTCGTTGAGCACCGACGTCGTGTTCAGCTCGTTCATGTACTGGTACGCCGTCGCCCAGGCCTCGCCCGCCGCCTGTGCTGTCGCCGCGTCGGGCGCATTGGCCCTCACAAAGTCGCACAGGTCAATCACTCGGCACAGCAAATCGCTCAGCCGGTCGAGGTCGCCGACAATCGCCTCGAACTCGGCCGCCGTCTGCGCCCGCGCCACTTTGTTGACCAGGCCCTGTGCCCGCCGCAGACTCGCCAGCGTGTACGCTCGGAATCCGGCCGGGTCCGTTAAAAAGGCGTTGCCAAATAGGCCGACCCGGCCGGGACTCGTCGAGGTCGCCGCCTTGGAAAACGCCGCCCACGTCGCCTCCGAGTCAAATATCGCCCGCAGCGTCGTGTCGTCTGCCCGCTCCTCGCCCCTGTTGGCCCCGTGGTCGGCCGTCAGCTGCGATGCCGCGCTGGTCCACGAGACCCCCGGAGCCGGCGCCGATGCCGACGTCGATGCCGCTGCCGCTTGCACCGGAAACAGACGCCGCACCATCCCCTGCTTTTGCCGCGGCAGTCGCGCCGTATACACCCGGCACTGCGCACATATCCACGGCTGCGCGCGGAGGCGTGTGTACTTGATCATGCTGGCGGCTTTGGTGATGGAAAAAGCATCCTTGGCTTTGAAGTGAAAAAACATTTTGCCAGGTTAGTAATACAGCCGTGCCGTATCCACAACCGGTTAGCGCTGGCATGGCCCGAAAAAACGACAACTGCACCCGACAAATAGCCGCCATACAAAAGCAAACAACGCAAACCCCATCGTCCCGGTCCAGCACTGCCATTGCGCCATCTTGCCGTCGGTTGTGTCGTCGTCCGTTCTTTTGCCTTTCTCTGCTCGATCCTGGCAAGCCTTGTTTCCGCTGCTGCCAGCCTGCGTCTTCCGTCACAATGGCTGCCAGACTTTTGCATCGGGTTCGTTTCTCGTCTTTCTGCCCATGTTTTCGCACTCGCTTCCGTCTGTCTGCCCTCGTTGTTAACTCTGACAGCACGCCGCCGCGCCCGTGGCCGCACTGGTCCTGGGCAGCGCTGTCCTCTACCCGCGTACCGCCTTGGCCGAAGCTCCGGACCACTTTGTATGATCTGCTTCCCTCCCCCCTCTCTTGCTCGAGCTGACGGTCCAGTCGAAAAAACCAATCTACGACGACTACACCGCGCCGCCGGCCAAGTCATTAGCACTGCCGCCCGCCGCCGAGACCGCGGCGTCCTCGGCGGACGCCACCGCCCCTCCCCCCCCCCCCTCTTCCAGCACCGCGACACGGCGCCGCCTGCCGACCCCGACGGACCGCCTCGCCGGACAGATTCGCACGGCGCGGCTATTTCTCTACCGGCAGGTGCGCGCGGCCGAGGACGGCGTCAACCGCGCGGCCGACCGGGTTTTTGACCTGGAAAAATCCTTTACCCAGACCATTGCCTCCTTGGCGCCTTCCCGCGAGAGCGGCGAGCAGCTCATGCCCGGCGCCGTCTACGTGCTCGTCGCCGCCATGGCCGGCAGCATGGTGACCCGCCGCAGCAACATTCTGCTGCGCGCCACCGTGCCCCTGGCCGTCGGCGTCGGCGCCGGCTGGACCCTGCTGCCCGTCACGATGCGCAACGTGGCCGACCTGGTCTGGACCTATGAGCAGCGCGTGCCTGCCGTGGCCCAGGCGCACCTGCGCACGCGCGAGGCCGTCGAGCACTCGCTGCAAATGGCCCGCCTGCACGCCGACCTGACCAAGACCTATGCCGTCGACACGGTGCACAACGCGCGCGAGACCGTCATGGACTGGGCGAAAAAGGGGAAATAGACGGCCGCCGCCGCCAACCAAAAGACATGTACATGTTTCCCTTGTTGTACGAGTACGCAGTTCAGCCCTGTATACATTGAAATTCTAGAACGCTGCAGTGAGGGAAAACAGTGAGGGAAAAAGCAGGGAAAAAGGAAAAGGAAAAAAAGGAAAATAAGACACCTAGACAGCCCGCTCTTGCCACTCCATCAGGGCATTTAGGATGCGCTCGTAGGTCCACATGGTAATGGTGCTGGCCGGTGCCGCCTTGATGAGGCTGACCGTCAGGCCGCGGTAGAGACCGCGCACGCCCTCGTGTCGCAGAATCGTGCGCAGCGTGGCCACCATGCCGCCGTCGTAGGCCGGAATGTTCTTGTGCACATAGTGCTGCCGCGTCGGGCCCTGCACCTGGATGCGTTTGCGCAGCAGGTCGAGCGGAAAGATGGCCGTCTTGGACACGACGGCCGCGAGCATCCCGGCCGCCGCGTCGGGGCCGCCGGCCGCCCGGAACACGTCGAGGCCGCGGTGCGTCCAAGAGTCGGGCGTGCCCGTCCCGTCGGCCGCCACCGCCCCGGCCGCCAAGGCCTTGAACGGCCGTCGCAGGCCCTCGTACACGGCGAAAAAAGTGCCCATAAACGGTGCAATCTGTGCCAGCGCCGGGCCCAGACCCCGAAAGAAACCGCCCAGGCCCTCGTCCCGCGCAATCGTGCGCAGCGCCTGTCGCAGGTTCGCGTACACGCGCTCGTGGCCGCTGCCCTGCGCGGCAAATCGCGTGCGCAGCAGGTCCAGCGGGTATGTCGCCGTCGTCGCGCAGGCGCCTGCCGCTGCTCCGGCTACAAAGGCCTCGAGGCCCGGCCGTGGTGCCAGGCCCAGACCCAGCGCTTGGCCGCCCTCCTGCAGCAACACCGTCGCCGCCCGGTACGTCGAGAACTGCACCGCGCTGTAGCACACGTACATGGCCTCGGCCGGCACGTTGCCCTTCCACAGCCCCGAGATGCCTTCGTGCGCCACAATGTGCCGCATCGTGCGCAGCGTGCCCTTGTACACTGGGCTGCCACGCAGGTCGCGCTGCGCCAGCAACGGGTCCGACAGCGAGTGCGTCTGCAGCTGCAGCCGGATCTTGACCACGTCCAGCGGTGCCACCACAAATCTCGTTGCGTTAGTCGCGTGTCCCCCTCGCACTCCCATCCTCGCCCAGTCTTCTCGTGTCCCCCCTCGCCCGCGCCACTCACCGGGAAATCAGCCCGGCCATGCCACCGGCCAACACCACCTGAAGCCTGGAGCCCTGCTGTCGTCAGCCTCTGTGCGCTCATCCTCCCTGCTCGCCCTTGCTCTCGCTCTCGCTCCCTACCTCATCTTGGAGGCGCTCGCCTTTGCTCGACATGCATGCAGCGTCTGCGGTCTTTCCGGCAAAAATCAAAGAACCGAATAAAAGCCCTGTCGCTCAGTGTTTTTTGCTATTCAATGGAAAAGCTGCTTCCTATCAAATCATGGCGGCTGGGGCTCAGGGGGGGACAGCAAAAATAAACGCAAGCTCCGATGACGCAGTTTCTATGGGGTGGTCACGTGATGGGTGCTGCTATGGCACCCGGGACGCTGAGCAGGTAAATTCAGTGCCTGTAAATTCAAGTACGATAAATTACGCCTTACGCTGTCAGAAACAGGGCGCCCTTCGGCTTGGCGCGGCAATAAAAGCTTTGCCCCTCTGGGAAGGGATACTTTGCTTGACACAGATTTCGGACAAAAAAGTCCTAAAGGGATTTAAATACTCTTAAAAGCTGTTCTGCCAAGTGTCTTGGTCTGCTCAACAGCAGAGGAAGTGTGAAAGCAATAACAATGCTTCTTTGGTCGCTGACAGGCGGATATTGTCGGGCAAAGCAAGCGTGCGAATAGAGCTTTCTGTAGTCCAAGATGTACTTTGATCTATTAGTGCAACATCCCCAGATAGTGTGGGGTAATTTCGCGACTGTTAATTGGTCCCCTCCGGCCGAAGCCTGCTGTCCGGGTTGGAGGGAAGGGCAGAGCGACTAGCGCTGTAGAGCAGCGATATCGACAGCCAAGGGGAGGCTTCTGTCGGTCCAATTCGAGACCAGAAGGTCTAGGCATTTGCTAGGTTGACGGTATTATCTTCTCCTCTCCTACTATCTAGCTTTATCTTGTTCCTCTCGTTGGTTCTTTTCTCTTTAACTGTCTTTCTCTTTCTCTCTTCAATCTTCTCTCCTCTCTCCTCTCAACTTCTCTCTTTCTTCTCAATCATACTTTTCTCCGCTCTCTTCTCTCTCTTCTCTGTCTCTCATACTTCTCTCCTCTCTTCTCTCTCTCTCTTTCTCGTTCTCTTCTCCCTCTTCTTCCTGCATCCGCTCTCACCCCCATGGCTGCCGTCATCCGCCCCCTTCTCCCGCGGGACGTGGTCGCTCCACTGCTGCCGTCGCTGCCCGCCGCAGCCATGGCGTCCGAGCCGGCGCCCGCCGTTCTGCCACTGCTGTCGCCGATCCTCCGCCAGCGCGTGCAGTTTTTGTCGGCTGCCAGCTCCGAGCCCTGGATCCGGTTGCTGTCGTACGACGCCAGCAAGGCCGCACGCCTCGTCGACGTTGCTCGCAGCGCCCGTTTTGAGCCACACCCGGTGTCGGGCGAAATCGAGATTGACTGGGACAACGTTGCGGCTGTGCGGTACCGCCGCCTGGACGTCGAAACGCTACAGGCGCTCGTGCTGCTGGCCGACCTGGACCTTGTCTTTTGCCTTGTCTATTGCGACGGCGACGCCGAGGGCGGCGGCAACGGCTGGCGTGTCGGCGAGGTCAACGTGCCCGACCAGCCCGACGCCCTTGTCCGCTTTGGCGGGCACGCCAGTGTGGCCGAGGCCGAGGAGGCCTTCCAGGCGGAGAGGGCGACGGGCGCGCGGAAGCCGGCCGCCGCGCCGGCCGTCACGCTGGAGCAGGCCAAGGACGACGACGACGGCGACGACGACGACTACTGGGCGCGGTACGACGCTACGCCGGCCCGGACGCCGGCCATCAAACGGTCTCCGGCACCGTCATCGGCATATGCATCGCTACGGCCGCAGACCGCCGAGGCCAACCGGCAGGCCGAGGCCGAGGCCGAGGACGACTACTTTGCACAGTACGACGGCGTGCAGCCGGCCATGGACAGCCACGATCCCGACGAGGCGGCGGCGGCAGCGGAAACGACAGGGAGACAAGGCGAGCAGTCCACGACCAGCACCGGCCCATTTGCTGCCGACCTGGTCCACCCGCGGCCATCCTCGTCGTCGGTTTCGAGTCACGGCTCGTCAAACAGATCGACAGCGCTGGTGGCCAAGCTGGAGCAGACGGCCAGCCGGCGCGAGGAAAACGAGTTTGGCATTCGACAGCACGTCTCTCGCAGCATCAAGAGCCTGTACCAGCTGGCACAGAGCGCAGGCATTGACCGAACCGAGTTTGGGCGGCTCGTCAGGACAGAACTCGACATGCTGGCCATGTGGGAGGAGGCGTGAAAGCACAGTTGGCTGTTGCCAGTTGTACTTGGGAAGGGGCGTTTTGGCTTTATTGCATTTCAAAGCATGGCTCGCTCAGAGTCTTTTTTATTCCGGTTTTATACTTTACCAGCCTATTCTAATAGATGAACTTGGGGGCAGACGCTCGTGTACTGTCCTTGATTATTGGCTCTGAATATAGGGTATAATTAGGCATTTATTAATGGGAAGAGTTACTCAAGAGGTATTAAAAAGGGGTGAACTGTCAAAATTAAAAAAAGAGATGCTGCTGCCTCTTTGATTACTTCTTCTCCTGGACCGGCTCCTCCGTCTTGCGCTCCACCAGGTTCTGGTCGTCTGTCAGGAGGGGATTGCGCAGCGTAAAGGCAAAGCCGATGAGCGGCACACAGAGGCAGATGCCGGTGATGCAGAGCAGGCGCTGCGTGTGCTGGTAGGCGCTGATGATGGCGGTGCGCTCGGGCGTGCCGACGGGGTAGAGGGCGGCCACGGTAAAGGGGTCGCCGTAGGTGGTGGCGGCCAGGGTAGCGTTGATGGCGGCGAGGCGCGACTCGAGGGCGCCCGGCAGGACCTGAGTCCAGATGGCGCCGGAGACGGCGTTGCCGAGCGCAGAGCCAATGTTGTAGGTGGCCAAGAAGAGACCGGTGATGACGGCCAGGTTCTCGTGCTTGACGCTGACCTGGATGGACGCCTGGGCCGGGTAGGGAAAGAGGCCGCCGGCGATGCCGAGCAGCACCTCGGCGCCAATGACGCCGGCGTGGGCGCTGCCCGACGAGCCGCCGCGGTAGCGGATGAGCAGGCCAAAGGCGACGAGGAAGAGCACGGTGCCAAAGACGATGAAAGCCTTGAGGCGGCGCACGCGGAAGACGACCAGGCCGAGCAGGCAGCCGACAATGACGCTGCAAAACGAGTAGAGCGACGACACGCGCGTGGCCTCGGCGATGCTAAAGTCAAAGGCCACGACGAGCATGGTGTAGAGGTAGTCGCCCTGCAGGTACCAGGCAAAGTCGAGCAGCAGGGCCATGGCCATGGGTCCCCAGACGGCGCGGTCGCGCAGCAGCGCAAAGGGCACGAGCGGGTGGCGCGCGCGCATCTCCCAGAGAATGAAAAAGGGGATGCAGACGATGCCGACGACGAGGGGCGCAATGACGTGGGCTTTCTTCCACTGGCTGTGCTCGCCGCCGGCCGTCGTGAGCGGCGTCAGGAGGAGGGCAAAGACGGCGAGCATGAGCACGATGCCGATGACGTCGAGGCGCCAAAAGAGGTCGAGCGAGAGCCGGCGAAGGCTGCGGCCGTGCGCCTGGAAGTAGGACGTGTAGGCGTCGAGCTGGCCGGCGCGGCGGGCGCGGCGGCCGACGACGAGCAGGCTGGCAATGAGCGGCAGCGCGCACACGGGATAAATGATGCACCACATGCCAATGCCCCATTTCCACGTGGTGGCGCCCAGCACGGCGGCCGTGACGTTGCCGCTGCACCACGTATTAATGATAAAGGGCAGCGCCGGGATGTAGCTAAAGAAGAGACGCGCCCGCGTCGACGTCAGGTCGCCGATAATGACCTCAATGAGCAAGATGATCATGGTGTAGCCAATCTGGTAGAGCACGGCGCCGCCCGCAAACGTGGCCACGCTGGTTGCTGCCGTCTCGACGACGGTTCCGAGCACGTAAAAGAAGACGGACAGGCAGATGAGCTCGACGCGGCCAAAGACGTCGGCAATGCGCCCGGCCGTCGGCTGTGCTGCCGCCGCGATAATCGACCGCAGCACGTTGACGGTCGACGAGAGCGAGTGGTTGTCAAACGAGGCCGTCGCGTACGACTGGTACGTGTACCGCACTGTGCCGTCCAGCCCGTAGGCGTACGCAATCAAAAAGATGCTGGCAAAGATGCAGACGCGGTCCGTCAACGTCATGACCGACGTCAACGCCTCGACCCGCCTGACACCGGGCGACTTTTCATCCGGCTGCTCGTCCGACGGCTCGTGGCCTACGCGCTGGTCCGACACCGCCGCAGCCTCCTCGGCTTTGGCCACAGCCTCGGGGGTAGAAGCCATGATGGGGGGGGGTAAAGACAGTGGCAGCTCAGGAGAAGCGTCGGCAGTGGCAATGCTCAGTAAAGCGTCGACAGTGGCAGCTCAATAGAAGCGTTGACAGTGGCACTGCTCAGTAAAGCGTCGACAGTGGCAGCTCAGTAGAAACAGCCAGAAAAAGAGAGGCGCAAAGAAGCGAGGGCAATACTCTGAAGACTGGAAATCACGTCTACGGGCTCTCCCAAGAGGGGGGAGGGCGCTTTAAGTGTCCGTACACGTCCCCTGTCCATTGTCCGAGGAAATCAGGTCAAAGACGTGGTCGCCCTGACAGATGGGAGGAGGGGGGCATCGTGTGCGTCTGCACGTACGCAAATCCAAAAGATCTGATAAGTATTAAGGTTGGCAGCGTTTGCCACGGCCCCTAGTCGGCCACTTAGCTAGTGTCTCCACTTTTACGGCGCTGTGTTGGCCGTTTGGGACTAGTACGTTCTCTGGGATACTGTAGTGTACACTATTCGGTCCAACCGTCGGCGGCCTTTGAGAGCGGAAATGAGCGGCCTCGGCAGATAATCATGCATCAACAGCTGCAGAGGCCGGTGCTCTTATCTGAGAATGTATCTTTTTCGATTTTCGAGCCTCTCTTGCTTCCTCTCTCTCTTGCTTCCTCTCTCTCTTGCTTCCTCTCTCTCTTGCTTCCTCTCTCTCTTGCTTCCCCCCTCTCTTGCTTCCCCTTGCTCTCAGTTGCTTCCCCCCCTCTCTTGCTTCCCCCTCCCCCTCCGCCTCGCCTGCCGACGAAATCAAACATCACATGGTCGCCAAGGCCCTAGAAAAATACATTGCTGCCAAGGAGCTCACAAGAGGTCTTATTCCCGATTGCAACCACTCGTGTAGAGCCGACCGACCGCGACCTTTTGAGCAGTTTGCCTTGATTTTAGCATGCCGTAAAGCCAGAAACGTACCGAGACCGGTAGCATGTCTGGACAGTCATGGTCTGGCCACGGCAGGGGCTCCGAGAAATTCTCTCACGCTAATAAAACTGGTTGATGCCATCACACATGGCCAAGACCGTTGCCCATGCATTTTCTGGGCAGCCTCGCCCCCCGCCTGCTCGGCGTGTGCGTGCACCACTGTCGTAGTGTATGCACTACTGTAGCTCTCCGCTCCCCTAGATGCCGTGTCCGGGCACTGCCCTTGTGCTCAGCGGGAGAAGAACAGAGGCTTCCGTGGACAGCGATTCTATCTGCTCCGTTATGCTGGCTCTATCAGATCAGAAGCCTCTCCGTTTATGCAGAGCATTGCATCCTCTCCATCAGAACAGCAGCCCACTACCACGTATGCAATCGAAATACCGACAAAAGAGCCCAGACAGCTCGAGCGACGGTGGGAAAACGACATGCCCCCCAATGATACCCCTTGGCAGCAGGACCAAGAACCGTCTCCACTGAGAATACTTCCATCAGATAATTATTACGACTAGCTCGGCGCCAGTCTTGTTATGGGAGCATGCCCAGCTTTTTTGCATTTTGCCTACGTAAAAGCAGTGCTACTTTTCCCATTTTTCACTTCACTTTGCCAATACGTATCTTGGCCAATGGGCTCTCTGCCTTGCGTACTCTACATTGCGCATGTTTCGAGACCGGCTTTATTCAAGTACCACTTGCCGCCTTTGTCTAGCGGAACTCGCCGTGGACCATTGTGAGAAGAATGACTCTGCCGTAGTATCAAGATGAAAATTTGCATGCGCCCATGAGGAAACACCAGGTGCACATTCGACCTACAAGGCTTGGCAATGGACTTGCAGTCGAGGCCGGTTTCGGGGTCAACGTTTAAAGTCAAGTTACTCTCATCTTTGGTCCTTTTGTCTTTGTTTAAAGGCAATCCAAGAAGAGCGGGTGAGTTCATACAAATTCCTAATAATATAGCCATATCAGTTACGTCGTGCATTTACACGTTTTGTAACTCACCTGCTTGCAAGGTTTACATGCGCTGTGCTCGTCGCCGTAACGGCAACTTGACATGTCTCATTGTCTACCGAGTGGTGCCTGTCTACCTGATGCCATAGCCCGTATATTACACTTGTAAAGAACCCAAAAGAAAGGAGACAATAAAACGACATCTATCCCCGGCTACCTGTTCCGTAGCTTTGTCCACCCGCTCGTGCCGGCTTGCCGCAGCCTCTCCGAGACCTGGCCGCTGTTGGGCACAAGGGGACGACGACCGTTTGTGCCGCCGCCGCCCATGTCGGCCACCGTGTCTTCCATACCGGCCATCACTGTTGCCACGCTTTCGACGCCAAACAGCCGCCACTCCGGCAGACCGCCATGGCGGCCGTTGTCTTTGCGCAGCACACCATCCTCCATATTGTTGTGGTCGTCGGCGTCTGCCGTCCATGCCTCGTCGTCCAACACCTCCCAATCGGGCAGCATGCTCTCGCTGCTCAGTCGGCTCTTCAAATGGTCCGCCAGCCGGTTCGGGCTCGGCAGCTTGAACCCCTGCACAAAGGCATCGCTGAGAAACGTGTGCGCCGTGCCGTGCGAGTGCCGGCCCATCATGGAGACGCCGAGCTCGCCCACAGACGTGGCGCCGCCGTTGCCAAGACTGGCCTGGCCGCCGGCGCTGCCGTTTCCTGTCGCCGTCGTCGCTGTCGCTGCGCCCGCCGCGGCCGCCGTCCCTGGCGAGATCGGCGACTCGGCCGTCGAGTACATGCGCCCCGCCGGGTTGTTGAGCAGTTGGTTGCCAATCAGCAGATTGTACAGATTGCGGCCCATGTTGAAAACGTCGTCTAGCGAGTTCCGGTCGCCCACCGGCACGCCCTGCGAGCAGCACGCCCAAGCAATGTCGTAGGCCAGCAGGGCCACGCCCTCGACAAACATGGTATGCATGGGCCCGTCTTCCTTGGCTAGCATCGGCACCGCCTTGTCGACAAACAGTGGTCGGGCCCGCGGCATGTGCTGCGACGGCTCGTGGCCACGACCGTACGTGGAAAGCGGGGGGTGCAGATTGGTTGTGCCGGGGAAGGGCACCTCGCCGTGGGAAAAAGACGACGAGAGCGAGAACACTGTCGGCCGCGGATAGTCACGGTGCGGGAGGGTGATTTCGGCCGGCAGGCGGATGGCCAGGTAATGGCATGCCAGCATCAAAATGTGCGTTACGTGGGAGAGGCTGGTCGAAATGACCTCGGGCGGCAAATCTAGAGGGCTCAGTCAGGACGAAAAGGACAAGGGAAAAAGGTCCACCTACGGTTCATTGCGCACGGGTCGACCACCTCGAAGCCGCCCAGCTCGTAGCGCACCGCGCTGCCCTTTCTTATTCGGCGCAGGCCATACAGCTTGGCTGCCTCCATGCACAAGAATGCGCGCGTAGCCACCATGAACTCGTAGCTGCGATTCCACTTGTACCTGGTCACCGAAATAGCCCGCTCCGCCTCGTTTTGTAACTGGTCTCGTCGCGCTGTCGCTTCGCGAGATGCCGCTTCCAGCTCGGCTCGGCGCTGCCGCATGTCGGCTCTCTGGCGATCCAGTTCCCTCCGTTTCGCCTCCGCTTCTGCCCGGAGCTGCCTCGCTCGCCCTGCCATGTCCTTGGTCCGCTCCAGGATCTCTTGGCGCTCGCATTCCCGCCTGTCGTAACGGCTCTTTGCCGACCCTGCTGCCGCAGTACCACTGCCGGGTGGTATACCAACACTCGGAGTCTGTGCTGCGGTCGGCTCGGCCGCCCTGTTGGTTGGCCTGGGCGGCTCATCGTCGTCCAGCGGGCCCAGAAAGAGCTCTGCCTCCACCGTCTTCTCCAGCTGCTCGTTGCGGATCAGTGCCGCAGCATGCGCCAAGCGCGGTTCGTACAGCACATTCCGCACGTCGACGGGACATAGGAACGGCAGCTGGCGGGAGTTGTACTGCCGGCCGCAGATATCGCAGCTCATGTTAATGGACAAAACCAGTGACAAGGCTCTCCCCGCGATCAGCAGAACCGATCAGAACAGGGAGCTGCGGTAGAGATGGAGATCAAGAAACAGGCGCTCAAGGCGCACAATGTCTAGGTAATGCGGCCGTATCGCAGAATTCGCCGCTTCTGGTCGCGTTGCTTCAAGTCGAGAAGCTGTCGACCAAAATGGGTGGCATGGGCAGCCAAGCGAGAGGACGGTCGCTATGGTGTCAATGCCGTCGCATGGGAAGAATCGTCTGTGTACTGTTGTTGCTGCTGGTAAGCCGCACCGGCTGCGCAGTCGTGGGATAGGTTGCTGGATGAAAGTCGAGTTTTGTTCGTGGTTGGATGGCAAGCAAAGAGTCACTGGCTTATCTTATCATAGGCACTAGCATCAGCTGCCTAAGCCTGTCCTATCAGCTGAACTCCAGGCATCGACGCGCTAATGACTTGCATTCTGGCGGTCATCTGACAGCGCGTTTCTCGCAATTAGCGGCCACTCATCAACGTCAGTGAATCACTTTCGCATCGATTTTTCATTTCTCTCGGAGCATGGCGGGCTGCTTCTCTCTCGCTTCTTAAGTGCACGGAAACCTCGGTACAGACGGCCGCTGCAGGTCGACGATTCTGTTTGCATTCTCTCCATCCAATTTGAGCTCCGTCTTCCGCAATGATGGCGCCGGGCACGCCTTTGCGATCTCGGCTTTCTCCGACCAAAAAGCTGGCCCAGGAGCAGCCCTACGTTCCCGAAAAGCATGCCAGCAACGGCGACATTGCCGTTTCTAATCCACACCTTTGGCCTAGAAATGGAGCTGGCGAGGAGGGGGAAAACGGCAGCGCTGCCGCCACGCGCTTTGCGCAGGGATCTACGGCTCGTTTGCAGCTGCGGACGCCCGAGCCACAGACCACGGTGCTCTTTGGAAACGGTCACAGATTGACCCAAGAGGCTGCCCTTGACGACGACGACGCGCAGAGCTCGCCGAGTACGCCTGGCCATATACCGCCCTTTGACTGGGAAGACTTTGAGGCCCGCTATGAACAGGCCTTGGCCGATCTGAACGACCAAGAGAAGGAGCTGCTGGAAGAATTCGACCGCCTAGTGAATGTGAGATTCCGTTTTCCTTTTTTTTGTCTAGGCTAACCACCCCGGCAGTACTTTAACGTCTGGGCCTTGGCTGCCACCGTTCATGACGATGAACGTGCCGTCAAAAGGTAAGGCCCTCGAAACATACGGTTTGGTCGTCTTGGCCACTTTGCTAACCACGGTCCTCTAGGCTACAAACAAGAGAACGTTTTGTCAAGATTGCCGAGCAAAGTCTTGCCCAGCGGAAACAGCACTGTGGGTTTTCATCTACGTACATTGACGGCCCTCTGCTAACCACCACGCGTTGTATGCAGTGACCGAAGTTGTGCGGGCCTTTCAGAGCGCGCTGGCTTTGCTCAGCCAGAACTGAACTCGGCACAGTGAACAGAAATGGCAGTTTTCGTGCTTTTGATTTCCACTTTGTTCTGGAGACCGTCTTGTATTGGCCAAAGCTCCATTCTTGTCCTGCATTTGCTCGCTTTACCATGATTGGACGATGTTATGACTGCTTTTTTCGTGAAAGGGCTTTCTGGGGCTTTATCTATTGATTCTTTCGTGAAAGACCTAGAAACAGGCGTTTTGGGGCTGTAATCTATCAAGTGCGTGAAGCTGCCAAACGGGCCACGTGATCCACAAGCTAAAACGCGTATAAAAAGGAGCTCGACTCCACGATAGCTCCGCAAACTCTCCCAACAACATACTGCGCACCGAGCATGAACGTGCCGCAAATATCGCCGGTACGTCTGCCGCCCTCTTATTTTCCCAGAGCTTTCCTAATGGCTTTTTCGTTGTTCATGGTGATGCTAACAAACAGGCTGAACTGTTTGCCTTTCACGAGGCACATTTCTCGGTATCTTGCGTGGGCGATTTTCGAAATCGCTTTTACAAGCTTCTAGACAAGCCACCCTCACGCGAACAGGTCCAGGATGTGGTTACCGGGGCGTACAACGAGGGACTTTGTGACTCTGTCGTCTTGGACTGCCCAGGCGACGAGGACGAATGGCCGGTAATGGGTGATGATCTCGGCGAGACACAACCCACGCAAGTAATAAACGGCAGCCTCCTCACTAGCACTGACTACGAAGACGCGAACACGACGCGCGATGGAGCAAACAAAGAGTGTGGCACACTGGTAGATCTGGTGAATGCTCTACAGCCCAACGAGCCTTTGAGAAAAAAGCGCCGGCGAAAGAAGAGCAAGAATAACAGCCACGGCGGCACAAGGTACTCGGAAGAAAAGCCTGATTTGCGCAAGCGGACATGGGACGTTGTCGACACCGGTCTCGGGAGTCTGGACTATGACGGCATGGAGCAAAAACGGCTTCCTGAGCCCATGCCATCACAGCGACGCCGGATCCAATACGACGACGATTGAGGACAGGTGAGAGTAAGTTTACACTTTTTCAGGTCATTCCTTCAAAGCTTTGCTCGTTGCATGATGAGAAAATCGTATCAGTCATCCTTAGGCTGAAACCCTTGGGCATGGCAGCCTGGCAATGTCAAAGTTGCCAAGAGGCAATGCTCTACCAAAAAGGGATATGTTGATGGCAATAATCTTCTCTCTGAAGCACACAAGAAAAGAAACAAAAGCATGGCGTTATTGATTCCATCCAGAGACTTTTGCTAACAATCTAAAAAGGCCCTTTTCTATCTCATTAGTCGCTTCTCGTGCCACACCATTTATGAAAAATTACGTTCAAAGTCGAATGAGGCGAAATGGTGAAAAGGTGAGTATTTTGCAGAGTCCGGGCACCGCGCACCAATCTATCACGAATATAAATAGAATGTAGTCTAGAAAGGTCTCTGACCAAAGAAATGCAAATAACTGTCTTGAACTGCAAAGCGGACGTTTTGTTTACGTCCTCACCGTCTCTCAGCGCCCAAACGCCTCTGTAGCATCCTCTGCACACTAAAGTGTGGTGTGGACCAAAGTGGGGCACCCCAGCCTTCTCATGACTCCTGTTGCACATGAACACGGGCCCACTCCAAAACTTCTGACACCGCCTACGGACCCGGGTCAGATTATGGATCGAAATCTCAACTCGGAACCAACGTCTTACCCCTCCAACGGCCATTTCCCACTACATTTACGACGCCTCTCGTCCTGGGCGGCTGTCGCGTGTACATCTCGAAACTTTTTCCTTTTGTCTTGGTCGCGTGTGTTTTTTATCTTTATCCGGCGGCCAGCGCGCCCGCACAAGCGAAGCCGAAATCGTCGCAAACCTCGTTGTCGGCCAGCCTCCATTTTCATCGTCGTCTGGTAGCAGGACAGGCAGCCAGATACGCCCAAAGCAGGACCGCGGTCTTTCCCTTGCTCGACTCGACTCCTTGTGTTGAGGGCTCCTGCGTTATCTGCACGAAACTCGCCATCGCGGCCGGCAAATCAACATGGCGCGAGTCTACGCCGACGTCAACCAGACTATGCCTCGGGCCTACTGGGACTACGACAGCGTCAACATCAGTGCGTCTGGACTGTCTACGCGTCTTGTCATTGTGTTGTTTATGCTAACTTTGTTGTTAGGCTGGGGGGTCCTAGAAAACTATGAAGTCGTCCGGAAAATCGGTATGTGATAATGCAGATGGCGGTTGAATGGGTTTAGATTTTTCTTCCGCTGCCCGTTACAAAGGAGCACCGCTAACTATGAAACAGGCCGGGGCAAATACTCAGAGGTGTTTGAGGGCATCAACGTCGTCAACTATCAAAAGTGTGTTATCAAGGTGCTTAAGCCGGTCAAGAAGAAGAAGATCAAGCGCGAGATCAAGATTCTGCAGAACCTTTCCGGAGGCCCCAATATTGTTGCCCTGCTGGACGTGGTCCGCGACTCACAGGTAATAGGCTGAGACAATAAAAGACGTCAAGACTGGGCACTAACGGGAACCAACGGCAGAGCAAAACACCCTCTCTCATCTTTGAGTGCATCAACAACACCGACTTCCGGTCACTCTACCCCAAATTCCACGACATTGATGTCCGATTTTATATCCTGGAGCTTCTAAAGGCGCTGGACTTTTGCCATAGCAAAGGCATCATGCACCGCGATGTTAAGCCTCACAACGTTATGATCGATCATGAGAACAGAAAGGTACGCAGCAGTGCTTTTTTTCCTCCTCTTTTCTGCTTTTCTCTTTTCCCTACTGTTATCTGCTTGTGTACAGCCGGCTGACGGCCTCAGCTCCGCCTGATTGACTGGGGTCTGGCTGAGTTCTACCACCCCGGCACCGAGTACAATGTGCGCGTGGCGTCGCGCTACTTCAAGGGCCCCGAACTGCTGGTCGACTTCCAAGAGTACGACTACAGCTTGGACATGTGGAGCCTGGGCGCCATGTTTGCGTCCATGATCTTCCGCAAGGAGCCCTTTTTCCACGGCAACTCCAACTCGGACCAGCTGGTCAAGATCGCCAAGGTTCTTGGCACCGACGACCTGTTTGACTACCTGGACAAGTACGAGATTGAGCTCGACACGCAGTACGACGACATCCTGGGCCGCTTCCAAAAGAAGCCATGGCACAGCTTTGTCAATTCAGAAAACGAGCGCTTTGTCAGCAGCGAGGCCATTGACTTTCTCGACAAGCTGCTGCGATATGACCATGCGGTGGGTTCGATCCCTTGCTCTAGGCTTTTCTTTCCTACTAACACCTCTAGGAGCGCTTGACGGCGCAAGAGGCCATGGCCCACCCATACTTTGACCCTGTGCGAGAGGAGGGCACAAGGCAACGGCTGCTGGCGAACCCGCCGACAAGCAGCAGCCGTCCCTAGATAGAACTCGTTTATTATATAGCCATGGAGATACTGTCATGATGATCAGTCTTTGAAAGATTGTGTTAAATTATTTCTTTTCACGCCGGATGGGATGACAATCCCACTCGGCCCAGATCAAAGAATGACGGGCACGGAAGAATCCAAACCGAGAAAGCCATGCAATGGGTGTTTATGTGTCTGCTGTTTTTATATTTCCATCCCTTTATCTTTTTGTGTCAAGCCATGGTGTGCAGGCTCGTTCCCATTGTCTCTCTGCTGTTCGCTTCTACTGGTCATGGGACTTTTTCAACTAATATGCACTCGATACTGTCTTTCCATCTGTCCCCTGTTTTTCAACTGGTTTGTGATGATGTTGAGGGGGCGAGCATGCCTGCCGGACGCTCTCGTGTAGGTTTTTATACTTTAATGGGCGTCACTGTCGTGCTTTCACCAAAACATGCAACAATGCTATCAGGTCTTTTATTGAAGGCTTGGGCGAAATCGGGCTGTATTTTCTAGCAGGGCTCATCTTCTCTACTAGATATCTGTACGAAGCGGCATAAATATATCTGCTCCTGGACGAGAGGCTTCGTGACTCTATAGACAGCGGAAGCAAAAGTCGCGGTCGCACTTGAATCCGTCCTGGCCGCAGCGCCGCCTTGTGCCGCCGGGCGTCTGGACGACGGATCCGTTGGGACTGGGCGCAGCGTCAAAGCCGTGGGCAAAGCCGTGCTTGCGCATCAAAGGCGACGAGAACGGCATCTGTGCCCTGGCCCTGTCCGTGCTGCGTTTCTTCTGTGCCGCCGAGGCCGCCACGGTGCGGGCCTCGCGTGCCGGCGGCCATAGCCGGCGGCCAGAATAAAAGGCCGGCAGCTCGTTGCGCGCGCGGTGGTGCTTGCCGCTGGGCGTAAAGTCGTCGGGCCCCCAAGACAGCTCGTCTTCGTTCTCGTCGGCCGAGTCGTCAGAGACTAGCAGGACAATGCTGCTGCGCTGGTGGCTGTGGCTGCCCGAGGCAAGCCGGTGCTGGCTTCTACGGCTCCTCGGCGTGCAGGCGGCCGTTTTCGGCTGCGGCGTGGACGGCTGCGCCGCCAGGGCGGCTCTCGGTTTTGTGCCGGGGGTCGTCGTTTTGCCCGCCGGAGACGAATCAGCGGAAAGAGGCGCGGTCCTCTGCTGCCCCTGGTCTTTTCTCTCCGTATACGGCTGTACATCTGCTGCCTCCCCGTGCCCCAACGTCTGTTCCGTATCTTGCTCTGCCTCTTGGTCTGGGGGCACGACCACCGTCTTGGCTTTTGGCGGCGACGGCTTCTTCCGCCAGCGCAAACCGTTTTCCTCTTCATCGGAAAAGGCATAGGACGGATCCACCATGTTTCGGGCAAAGCACTCCTTGGACGTTGACGCCTTTTCATTGTTTGGGGGTGGCGCTGGTTGTGTCGGGGCGCTTCCCCTAGTTTCGTCCCGTCCGGCCTCCTCAGGCCCGGCTTCCGAGCCGTCCTCGCCCGGGGGGGGTGTCGGCAAGCTGTTTGCACCCGGCGTAGCGTGAAGCTTGGGCTTCCTTTGGAGCGACGGCGGTACTCTGCTGGTAATTTCCACCACCAAAGTCGACTCACTAAGCTGCCTCAGGGGTGAATAATGCCGTTCCAAGGACGCCTCTTTTTCTTCCGCTGTTTGCGTGTCCTTCTGCTTCTTCTTCTTATTCTTACTGGCAGTGCTCTTATCACCGCCCTCTGACACGGGCGACCTGGGGCGTTTATGTGGTCGTGTAGGCTCGGCAGCCATCTGCGGTCGTCCTTTCTCTGCTCCTGCCGGCGGCGCTGTGTCTCTCAGGGGGCCATTGCCTTGACCCTCTGCCACAGGGTGTTCCGGGACAACAGCCGCCACACTCTTGGTCTTTCCTCCTTCTCCGACAAGCTTCTTGGACCCTTTCTTGGGCCGTGGGGATCTATTTTGGTGGGACTGCAGTAGGCCCTGCCGCAGCGTTGACATTGTAACCTTTCTGGCAGAGGCACCGCCGGATGGCGAGGCGTCTTTGCTCTTGATGGGTGGTGGCTGAATAGCACTTTCATCGACCAAGCCAAGAATAAGGTCGTCCTCATCATCTCCGTCATCACCGTCGTTTGTGCCACCGCTGTGTACCGGGACGGGCAAAAGTTTGCGCAGTACTTTTCGCGTCGGGCCAGTGTAGCTCAAGCCGCTGCCATTGTACGTCTGAACGGCGAGAGCGCCCTCCGTGCGATGCTGCTGGAAGGCAATCTCGGGAAGATCGGGTACAGCCCAGGCCGGGTCTGCCGGCTGGTGGAGAATGGAGGGCAGCGCAGAGAAAGGACCGAAGCTGGCAGCCAAGGGGGCGCCAAACGAGAGGGAGCGGTTCATGAGGCCGGCACCGGGCGGTAGCAGGCTAGACAAACGGGAGTTGGCACTCTCCTGCGCCCTTGGCCAGCAGGACAGCGATGAGGGCGTCTGGCGAGACACGAGAGCCTGTGAAGTAACCATGGCCGTTGTCGTCGGAAGCCGAGCGCTGCCGCCGCCGTGAAGAATCCGCTCCTCATCCTGGCCGGCAGCGCCGTCGCTTTCGTCGTCGTCGCCATCGTCGTCGTCGTCGCCGTCGCTTTGGCCGCCTGCGCTTTCTTCAATGGCACCGAGGGATATGCTCGTTTCGAGGGCTGCGTTGGGCAATGACGCAATGTGGCCGTTGTCGACCTCGATCTCGTCGGTGTAGAAATTGATCTCGTCGCCAGTGTCGGCAAAATCTTTGCCGTACTTTTCAAACAGCTTCTCAAAGGCTGACTTGAGCTTGTTGTCGGACACGGCTCGAGAGAGCTCCAGCTGGTACTGCGGATCCTGCTTGATGGCAAATTCTTCGGGATCCATGGTGATTTCATCCTCGTCCTCGTCGCCGACATGGTACGGCGCAAGGCCAAGCCTTGCTCGCTTCGTTGCACCATCCATGGCCTGCTGTTGGCAGCCCGTTCAGTGCCAAAAGGAGCCGCAAGTTCGCCGCGCGTGCTAGACAATCAAGCTGCAGCCATTGCGTTTTGGGCAGTCGCGATGTTTGTACTTTACGCGAGCTGGCCTACACGGTGTCACGTGATTTATCATGTGAGCAAAAGAAGACGGCCATCTGCTCCGATAACTCACAAGCAACGGCCGATTGAGTCGACGGCCGGCCGTTACTATTGCGGAAACAGCCGATCAATGACGTTTACGGCTGTTTTTCTGCTTTCGGTGCGATTTGCTGCATGGTGAGCCTTCCTATTCATTGACCGAAGCTAGCTCTGCACCATCTGATTGGCTGCGAGCTTGCTCAATATGCAGAGTGTTGTAAGGCGGAATCCTAGGCCTAGTACATACTGGGGAGGGCTGCCGGGGTGCGCCTTCCGCCCATGGCCCACAGTCAAGTCCTACTGCGCAAAGTACCCAATCGCAGCGAGTCCTCCGGGCGAGTACACCCTTAGCCTGTGGCTGCCGCTGAGGCTTGACTCGCTATCGCGGCGGTAGGACTGTTAGAATGGCTGGCCTTAGGGAGCAAGGCAGCCTTTGCTCATCCTCCCACGCTCTTTCCGCTCGCAGGCCTCCATTGCTGAAATGAGGCGCAGAGCTCTTGTCTGAGTTATCCGGACCCATCGGCGGCTGCTTGACGCATCAAAAATCGCCAAACACCCCGCGACGTCACGACTATGACGGTAGACCGTTTGAGCGAGCCACAGCCGTCGTCTACATATCTTCTCGTCTTTGCATCGTGCCCTAAGTGGCTGTCTCGTCTGTCCGCGGTCCGGCAGTCTTGAGCTTTTGAATGGGCCCTTTGATCAGGCCATTTGCCGTTTTTGTTTCTTTAATTGCCCTGTTTGTCCGTGTTTGTTGATTGTCGTCTGTCGTCTTGTTGCCATCGCCATCGCCACCTCCCTGAAAGACGAGCAGCTGCGTAGCATTTGCCTGCCCTTACTCGTGCTCTCGCCACCCGGCCTCGGCCCGCCTCCCAGACGTTTGCCTCTCCCATGGAGGACGACATGCAGTCCGTTTCGGGCCGCGAGACCACGTTTCCGCTTGCCAACGCATCAGCCATGCGGCCCTCGTCTCCCTCCCTGTTTCGGCGCAGCCTGCAATCCACCCACTCGGCGGCCAGCTCTGCTGTGTCGGTCATTTCCCACGAGGCCCTGGCCCAGCCTCTATCATGCGTGTGAGTTCCAGCCTGCTGCCTGTTTGGCTTCCTCGCTTACTGACGATTGCCACTAGAAGCCGAGCAGCTCCCAGGGACCGCGCTGTGCAGCGCTTTCTTGTCTGGGCGGCCATCCGACGGAATGCCTGCCGACAGATGCCAGAGGACAAGCGCCTCGAGTGTCCACTGCTGTTCTGCCAACGAAAATTCGCCGACCACGAGTCCATGCTGCGGCACATTGTCACCTGCGAACACCTCGCCTCCTGCCAGTACTGGTGCTTCGAGCACATGCAAGTCGAACGCTTCAACGAGTTCAGCTCCCGGCAATGCCTCGAAAGCCCAAAGCGTAGCAAGACACACAAGATCCTGGGCTTCGCCAAGAACGTCATTGCCTCGCTCGGCCACAAAGACAAGGCCAGCAGCGGCAGCTCTCGTGGCTTTCCAGACTCTCCTTCCTTTGTGTCGCACGGCCTTGGTCCAGACATGGGCGAGGACGACTGTCTGCGAGACAATGACAGGGACATCTTTGCCGACTGTGTCGAGTTGCCGGGAACCGAAGCTGTTGTCGAAATCGATTCGCGGGAGGTTGGCGATAGCCACCGCTCCTTCACCGAAGCCGCGCCAGCTGGGCTACTGGACAATGAGCTGGTTCCAGAGCCGGGGTCTGCCACAGTCTCGCCCATCGGCACGCCCTTTATTGCACCCGTCACTGCGCCAACTCCCTCTCCGCCGCCTCTGGGAACAGCCTTGTCTCCCGGCCGGTTTTCCCTACCCGCATTGCCACTGCCATCGCCGCCGACGTCAGCACCGTCACTACAGCAATCGCCTACTCTGTCCCCTTCAACGCCCCCATCTTCCATCGACCCGCAGAAGCTGTGTCTGGTCGAGCTCGATGCCGAGGGCCTGAAATGGGATCCCACATTGACTAATATGATCAACGTGGATCCCGTATGCGAGGGAAAAGAGCCTAGCGCAGCGCAGGTCCAGGATTTCCTGGCCCTTCGCAGTAGAGACGACGACTATAATGTTTCAGAAGCTGAGCCCAAGGACGCCAGATACGCCTTGCAAGAACCGGAGGGTACGCTGTTTTCGACGCTGTCAGAACAGCGATCGCCACGGCCGAGTAGTGGTTCGCGCAGCAAGGCACTGTCTCCCAGCACATCAGTGCGGTCGACTACGAGCACCACGAGCACCATGAGCGCCACGAGTTACACGAGCACAGCCACTTCCCTGACCATGGCCAGCACAGTTAGCAACATGAGCGACGCAAGCACCATTGGCAATGCCAACCTGGTTGTTTCGTCCACTTCTGACGGTAGCAGCGGCAATGACGGCGGATTGTGCCCCGGTGTAGTCTGGGACACAGACTTGCCACCTCCGTCCAACGACGTATGGGGCCAGGTTGTCGAAAATATCTCTTACGAGAAAGAGTCTAGCGAAGCCACAGGCTCAGGTGTGGACACTTTGGGGGATCCTTACACGTCGGGAGCACTTCCCTGTCCGTTTGATCTCACGTCAGTGTATATGGGTGTCGACCAAGCAACAAACTCAAAAATGGAAGCCAGCACGGGGGGAGCTAGCATCGCTGAGAATGAGGGTACCGACATTGCAAACTTTATGCCCGCCAGGTCAGAGGCAATGGCTCTTGTCAAAAGTCTAAAGTGTGTTTTATATGCACATACAAAATTCTCTCGGACAATTTTGCAAGCCGGCAACTGTTTTCTGGACAACTCGATTGCGCAGGAGCTGCAGACTCTCCCCTGGGAGTCAATGGCACACCTTGGTATGCAAACTTTGCAGGACCTGTTACTGCTGCGAAGCGAGCATCTGTCTCCGCTCAATACCGTGTGTTTACTTCACCTGGTTTACGCCTTTTCGGTGGCCTTGACCCCCATGACGGCCGAGAGGGCGGACATGTTTTTCTGGCAAGCTGTGGCGTACTCACAGAAGTTTACTTCGCCGCAGCGAGAACACTATCTGGAGGTTGTTGAAGCCATCTGGAAGCCGGAAAATATACTTTCAGGCCAGCTGGAGTACTTTGCGGCATGGCATCAGCCCCTAGCGCGATCGCTCAGCAAGAAGGGAAAGGACTGCGAACGGAAGCATGTACTTGGTAACCCTATTGTTGCGACGGCGCAAGCTTTTCTGGATAGTAAGTTTGGATACCCGCACTCTTTCGCAGTCTCTGCCATACTAACAGTTTAGAACTGGAGATGATTGTCTTATCGGACCTGTCCTGTTTCGAAACCCAAAATTCGGACCTCGTTCAACGGCATCTAGTTCGTGGCGCAGCTTTTGATTCGGCTTCGACTGCTTTATTAGACCACGTTCTCGATACTCTTCTTCGGCAGGGCATCGCTTACCCCGGCGTGGCTCGTTGTGTGAACAGCATCCGCCAGAAATCGGCAGGCTGCACCTTTAATAGCACCCGTCAGTTGGAGCTGGAGCTTCTTCGGGTCGGTGAAGTATGTATCTTTTGCCTTCCGCTTTATCTGTCTTCTGACATGGTGGCAGGCTTCTCTTGGGTTGACGGCAGCGCTCTTTGGCGGTTTTGCGCAGTGTGTGAGGAGTGTTTGTGATTCCGTGTATGCCAGCTTCGAGCCTTTGGATGGACAGCGGTCCTTTTATTACCAAAACGGCATCAGCTTGTTGCGCTCATGGTTGCCAGTGCTTGGAATTGCATTCTCCACGACCACCTCGAAATCCTGCGACTCGACGTTGGCGGTCACGTTGGTCTCTGTCGAGTCGATGCCGGGATTTGAGAGCCATCTCGACGAAAGTGCGTTTGTATCCCCGCCCACACTCGGCGGAGCTGCCTTTACCGCGGCTGAAAGGCTGTCTGTCACTGCCACGGCTTCGCAATCAATCACTGTGTCACCGAGCACGACAGGTCATGTTGGCACGATTGCATCTGCAGAGTCCACACCAATGCCGACTATGCCGACAGCGCCACGTACGACTGCAGCGGAAGAGTTTTCGCCGGAAGATGAAGACGTGGAGATGGACGGTGCCATGGATGTTGGCAACATTTACTGCTGTGACATTTGTGGCTTCCAGCCGACGGGCGATCCAAAATGGTTCCACCGCTCCATGGGCAGGCACAAACAGACGATGCACTCGGCAGACATTATCTACAAGTGTCCAGTCGAAGGATGTACGAGCCAGTACCGCAACAGAGCCGACAATCTGCTTACCCACCAGAAGAGGAAGAACCACTGGGGGCCGGGCCAGTCGGCGGACAGTCAACGGCCACGCGGCCGCAAGCAAGCACGCAAGGCAATGGCAAGCCCAAAAGGCGACGCCGCTACGGGACGGCCAGTCAAGCGGCCGCGGGTGTAAATGAATTTGATACCTATGATTACAACGGTTATTTGGATTTTCTGGTTGGGTTCTATGGAGTTGCTACTCGAGGGTTGTGTTTGGATGTTTACACGTATTGGGACGGCTCGACGAAACGCCATGGGACAGGATTGGAAGGATAGTATCTAAGCTATATCTTGGCGCATCGCGATACCAATGGAGTTTCACGGACTGGAGCACAAGCAATCTTTGGCCCCGTTCCACTTGGCACAGCACAGATCAGACATGTGAAAGTAGGGTCAACAGTGTAAGAACCGTTGCGAGGAAAGCGGTCTCGCCAGCTGTCATGGTTATCTGTCGCCTTCTTGGGACGCACCATGGCGAAGACGCGGCAAAAAAACGCCAACAGCACACGCTATCAGGTGACTGCGGAAGCTGACCGCAGTTCAAGCAGGCAGGATGGAGACGAGCTCGGAGCAATGGATCAGGGCTGCGAGCAAACGGGACAGACGGGACAGACGGGAGAGACGGGAGACACTGGCCGGTTAAAGCTCACACCGGCCGAGGTGCATGGAATTAGCGAGTACCAATTCGACCTCGATCCCACCGATGGAGAGACAAGGACGGTGTCGGCGAGCACCGGCAAGTCGCAGGCACCGATAGACTAGCAGCCTACGGTCACCGCCTGTTGAATTCTTTGCGGGGAGCGTGGTCGCGTTTTTGGTCTCGTTTTTGGTCTCGTTTTGGCTTCTTCCTCAAACGCTTCTTTCCCGCTAGTAGTCTACCAAGCTGGCCGGGAAAAACGCTCGCGTGGGGGTTGGCCGCCTTAGCTGAGGCTAGTTCTGGCCGGCTCGTCGTCGTCTTGGCGAGTGGAAACCCCAGCGAATCGCAGGCGCCAGGGCCGCCTGGCAAAAAGGTTAGCGGCGCCCATCCCACGCCGCTTGCTGCACTCCCCCAGCATTTTCCCGTATCTGTTTTTCCGTTTTTCTCGCTGCGTGTGTCCCCGGCTATCTGTTTTGGTCGGGAAAAACGAAACTCGTAATTCGTTCAAATAAGTAGAATCGGCCTAGCCCTGTAGCTTGTTATCTTTCAGATCCCCCCCCTTTCAACACGTTCCATGTTCCTTCTATGAGTGTTCGAAAGCGATTCATTGTGTCACTAGACCCGGCCGGGCCCAGAGCCTGTCCTGCCTGGTAAAAGAAAAAGACGCTTTCCTCTCGTCCTCACGAACCTCCCTGTCCTGCCTGGTAAAGGAAAAGACGCTTCCTGTCGTCCTCACGAACCCCCCACTACCCAGTACACTAACACTTTTCCCCTGTCCTCTTCTTGTTCTGGTCTGTTGCTTCTCCTCCGCCCCTTCTTCCACTTTTTCTCTCTGCACGCCCTCCGACCCAGGCCCGGCACAGACAAAGACAAAAACGGGGACGGTGATACTATTATCTAACCAGAATGCAACTCCGCAAAATCACGGCGGTCACGACAGGGAGTGTTGCCAAAGCAGAGCAGCACGCCCGCCGTTGGCAGAGCAGACCGGCGAGACCAGCAGGCGAGAAAACCTTGTCTCGTCAGCTGTTTAATAGACGGTGAGGTGAGTCCTGCACGGCTGCTGTGCTTGGGAAAATTGGGCGCGTATTAGTGGTGTTTGACTTTTATTTGTGTTTTGTACATTGTCTTATTTGCTTCCTTGTATTTTCGTGTTTGGTTTTTTTGCTTCCTTGTATTTTTGTTTGTACGTTCTTTTTGCTTCCTTGCATTTTCGTGTTTGTACGTTGTCTTTTTGCTTCCTTTTTTCATGTTTGTGCGTTCTTGTCTTTTTCTTGTTCTTTCCCATTCCCTTCCATTATCTCCTCTTGCCAACCTTTTCCTTTTTTGACCCCCTACTGTGCCTGTCCCCATCTTTCCCATGCTCTTCCGCGTTTCTGCCTCTTCGCCTTTCCGCCGCCTTTGCTTTCCCGGCCGGCCGCAAACCCGCTACATGCACGCCCGCATGCCCCTGCTTCCTGCACCCCGCGATGCTTGCAACGGCAGCGCTCGTTGGCGAGGAGGGCAGGGACCAAGGCAATGCCCGCCAGGAAGCATCAGAAGATCAACTGTTTGCGTCGCCGATGAGTGCCACTGGCAACTGCCATGCAGGCGTTGTCCTCCACAACACTGCTCTGCCCACAAAAGTACACTGCACCCTTCCCATTGCACTACACGAGGCAACGGGTGCCGGCCGGCATGTCAACGGGCGGGCTGCACGACAAACGTCCCGAAAATGGTTGCCGTATTATCAATTATTTGAAAACGTCCATCCTTGTTGGCTAATTTGCTCTTTTCTTCGCCAGCGATATCGCCGTGACCTTTTCTGTAAAATGCACCGGGTAATATTATGTAATTGATTTTCGCTCAAGCTCGTACCACCGTCGTTCGTCAAGGCCCCCCGGCAGAAAAAAAGGAAATTCCCTTGCTAGTACACTAAGCTTTCTGGCCCGTGACGTATGACCTACGGCAGGTGTCCTTTTGCCTCTTTTCTTAGTTTGAGCACACTAGTGTGTAAGAAGACGTCTGTGGTGGGGCGTCAGGAACAGGCCTGGCAACCCCAGAAAGGCAGGCACAACCTTCCGCCCCGACGGCTCCACCTATTTTCGTACATTTTGTCAACGGAAAGTCGTCCCTACGACGTACTCGAGTCCATCTCAGCTCTAGCTACGCCTCACCCGTTTGCATCCGTTGTCTGGCTCCGGTTTGGCGAGGGGTCCGGAGGCAGGAGGAGATGGGGTCGGGTGACTGCATCCGGGGAAGAGAAGAGACAGGGAAGAAGGAAAGAAAAAAGAAATAAGGAAAAAAAAGAAAAACGGGGAAACCGAAAAGGGAAAAGAAAAACGAACATCAGCTCTGGAAAGCCCTGGCGATGCCCATCAGCGGCAAGCTGAGAGCTCCAGCCGGTCAAGACGGTCAAGAGGACTGTCTGCCTTTTGTGGGCGTGGAAGCACAGGGCCACCAGTCCCGTGCCATGGTGAGCGGTCTGGATCGGTGAGTCCATGATGTAATAAGAAGCCCAAAAGACACTAACAAGCTAGCAAACGCCGCTGCGCCCTAGGAGCTTCAGCATCCGGTGCCAAATGGCGCGGATTACGGAGCCAGTGTACGACCCCCAAATACGGGGTCAAGGGCAGCCACTGCCAGGCTTTGTTCGACTGTCGTGTCTCTGCCGCCTTTTTCTTTGTCCGTCCCGGGCCCGATGACGCCGGCGCAAATGGTTTGGGCTCTGGCTTTGGCCTTGCCTTTGCATTCAGCTTCAAGTAAGCGTTTAAAGAGCCGCGCCCGTTTTGCTGCTCCCTTCTCTAGCTCAGGTGGCAAACAAACAGCCGCAAATCCCCCCTTTCTCTCTTCTCCCCCCCCATCTACTCATGGCCGGACCCCCCGGTGTTCTTTTGCTTTTAGTGCGTGACTCTAGATGTCATCTGTCCCAATGACCGGGGCATTATATTATGGTGCATACTACAAGAACAAGTGCAACTTACTACACATCCACATCCACATCCACATCCAACGTCTAAATATTACACCCCCCCTCCCTTTCTCCCCCCCGTGTACTTGGACCCGATCCCCTTCACATCTCCACAGCTTCTAGCTTGCTTGGCTCTGCATATGTGTGTCTGTATTGTGTCTGTATTCTTTTACTTTGTACACCTACGAATAGGAGCTTACACAGACCTTCTCTTGCCCCGACTTTTCCTCTCTCTCCCTTTCAACCTCGCTGCCCAGGGTCGTGGGATTGTGCAAAGTTTCCTGATTGGGTTCATTAGATTTCTTTTTTCGCGTCCTTGTCGCTTCGCTGGCTTTTCTTCTCCGTGTTTTTACCACTTTCTTCTTCCTTCCCCAGCTTTGTCCGTTGCTCAGCATTGGCCTCTCGCCTTGATCCTCCCTTTCACTCTGCCGACCTATAAAAGCCCAAGCTAGGCCTGGCCTCGTTTCCGCTCTGGTTGTTATACTTTCCCAAGGGACGCTTGCTTTGCCTACCTTGCGCCTTCAACCCGTGTACCGACCGTCGTTGCCTTGAACCGAACAGACAGAATACAGTCCCCTGCCATGTCACCATCTGCAGCGCCGCTGACGCCGCCCGGCTCCAACGGCAGCCCTCACAAGGCTGCTCGCTACAAGAAACGAGCCGACGGCGCCTTTGCCTTTGGCCCCTACAGCGCCGAGGTCGAGCATGTCGAGCAAGTCCAGCCACCGGTCGAGCGAGTGTTGGACATTGTGGACATTCGCCGCGCCAAGGTCGAGATGAGCTTGCGAGACGACATTCTCTCCATGTTCCGGCCCAAGAACGGCCCCCGTGCGATGCCCACACTGCTACTCTACGACGAGCAGGGTCTGCAGCTGTTTGAAAAGGTACGTACGCTCGGGGCATGTGTGTGTGTGTGCTGTTCTGCCGTGTTTTGTTTGGGTGGGTGGGTGGACGCGGCTGGTTCGTTGGGGTACTGCAGCAGCAAGGGTTTTTGCCCTTCCGGGACGTATTAGTCGTCCTTCAGCCGCCTTTTTGCCTTCCCCGTGCCCCTGTCTTGGGCGTTGTGCGTTTTTGGGCTCCCCTAATTGCCGTCGTGTGTCGTGTGCCGTGTGTGCTAAAGCGGGTTTTCCCTCTCCTACAGATAACTTACCTGGACGAATACTACCCGACCAATCATGAGATCGATATCCTCAGATCCGAGGCCGACAGCATGGCCAGGCACATTCCGCACGGCTCCATGATCATGGAGCTGGGAAGCGGGTGCGTGATTTCCTTGCTGTTCCAGTCACCCGCCTCGTCCCACTGACCTGCTCCAGGAACCTCCGAAAGGTGAATCTGCTTCTCCGAGCTCTCGAGGCCGCCGGCAAGAAAATCGACTACTACGCCCTCGACCTGTCGCGCGGCGAGCTTGAGCGCACCCTGGCACAACTGCCAGAGTATGAGCATGTTCGCTGCCACGGCCTGCTCGGCACCTACGACGATGGCCGTGAATGGCTGAAATCGGATGCCGTCCAGGGCCGCCAAAAGTGCATCCTGACTCTCGGGTCAAGCATCGGTTTGTCCACGCCTCGCACCCCCCCTCCATCTTCTCTCCCTCCTCCTATACGTCCCTGCCCTAGTCCTGCACTCCCTCCCCCCACGTACTCCTGTACATATCCTCCTTGACGTCTATCGACACGCTCCTTCAACCCGTCCAACTATATCACTCTCCTCCCCCTTCCTTCCCCGGCCCCTACTTGCCGCTCTGTCTTGTTTGACAGGCACTGTCCGTCTCACCACCTCCACCTCATATTCCTTATCTTGTTTCTCCACAGAACAACGTCTATCCGCTTTTCCCTCCAACGGCTAATTCTCTTGGCTAGGAAACTTTGAACGTGATGAGGCTGCCAAGTTCCTTCACGGCTTCTCAGACGTCCTTTGTCCCGGCGACACCTTTCTCATTGGGCTTGACAGCTGCAGCGACCCGAGAAAAGTGTAGTAAGTCATGGACTGACCTTTTTGTTCTCCTGATTTGTCCGAATCACGGTTTTACTTTTTCCATTCCGTTTTTATCACGAGCTTCGTATTTTTCACAACTGCTGACACAACTGTACAGCCATGCATACAACGGTATTTACGACGTGTCTTTTCGCTTAGGCAACTTGATGGAAATGGCTGACAGCTTTGCTTCTATCCAGACAGAGAAGGTGTCACGCACGAGTAAGCATCTCAGTCTGGTTGATGGGCTGTTCTGCCGTCTTGCCGTCCCCTTCTAACAGCAGATAGGTTCATTCTCAACGGCCTCGCCCACGCCAACCGTGTCTTGGGGGAGGAGGCTTTTGTGCTGTCGGAGTGGCGAGTCATTGGGGAATACGTGTACTCGGATGACGGCGGCACGCACCAGGCCTTTTACTCTCCCCTGCGCGAGACCGTTGTGCTAGGCGAGCGCGTCTATCCACATGAGCGCATTCCCATTGAAATCAGCATGAAGTATTCCCAGCAAGAACTTTTGTCTCTGTGGCAGCATGGCGGGATGGAGCCCTTGAAGCAATGGATGCACGCCGATGAGGAATACGGTAAGTCCCGTCGTCTTCTGCGTTCTTTCTGGTTTTTCTGCCTATTCTGCGTTCCCTCTGGCGTTTCTGCCTATTCTGCCAGCCCTCCAACATTGTCAACTGCCGCAACGGCGGTGGCCTTGCTTCTGCCTCCACTTTGCGGCAACCCCACGCTCAGTCGCCCGCCAGACCCTTTCTTTTCCGGCATGCCAGCAACCCACCACACTTTTCTGGCCACTTTGGCTGCAACCCAATGACTGCCGCCGTCTCATGACTTGATACATTGCGGGGGTTACACCTCTCTGGACCTACCCATTGCAGCTGGGTGGTGTGACGCCATGCAAGTGTCTTGCCGCCATTCGTTGTTGCTCGCCGCTACTGCCTCCACAAACAAGCAGCCAATGGTGCTCGCCGCTGCTGCCTCCACAAACAAGCAGCCATTGGTGCTCATCTCGGTGGCTTCTGCAAGTGCTCGGCCTCTGGTATGCCGCGACTAATTCTACTTTTTTTGTCAAATATGACAGTCAAAAGCCTTGCTGTCGTGCTGCTTGCCAATCAAAAGGGCTTTCCGTCTGCAACGCTGGATGACATCCCGACTTCCTTCCTTTCCGTTGTTTTCTTCCGTGTACAACCATCTCCCAAGATCCTAACATCACCTTGGCCGTCCTTTCTCACATCAGTCTGAATACTTGACCCGAGCTAACCGCGCTGTCTTCCATTCTTCAGGCCTGCACCTCCTTACAAAGCCCAAGATGCCGTTCAGTCTGCTTCCGTCTAGCTATGCCAAGACGGTCTCTCCGTCGCTGCAGGACTGGGAGGCCACCTGGGAAGCTTGGGACACAGTCACGCGCCGTATGCTGCCCAATGAGGAGCTGCTGGAGAAGCCGATCAAACTTCGGAATGCCTGCATCTTCTATCTCGGCCACATCCCCACCTTTCTCGACATCCAGCTCAACAAGACCACCAAGGGGAAGCCGACCGAGCCGGCCAGCTATGCAGACATCTTTGAGCGTGGCATTGACCCCGACGTCGACAACCCGGAGCTGTGCCACGCGCACTCGCGGATCCCGGACGAATGGCCGGCGCTCAGCGACATTATCGCTTACCAGCAGCGTGTCCGTGAACGTGTGCGGGCCTTTTACCCCAGAAACACAAACGACAGCAGCAACGCCGTGCCCGCAGTCCCTCGCGCCGTGGCGCAAGCCATTTGGGTCGGCTTCGAACACGAACTGATGCATCTCGAGACGCTGCTCTACATGATGCTGCAGAGCGACAAGACGCTGCCTCCGCCCAACATGCCTCGCCCAGACTTTGCCAAACTGGCAGCCAAGGCCCAAGCTGCCCGTGTGCCCAACCAGTGGTTTGACGTGCCTGCTCAGGACATTGTGGTCGGGTTAAATGACCCGGATGGTGGCACGGATGCGACGTTGCACTTTGGATGGTGAGTTTGACTGGTCGCCGTCCGCTTCCCGCATGCTTGGTAGTATCCTAGACTAAAGGGACGTCAGGGACAACGAGAAGCCTCTTCGGAAGGTGCATGTGCCCACTTTCCAAGCCCAGGGACGGCCTATTACGAACGAGGAGGTAAGCATTTTGCTTTCGTTGACAGGAGAGAAGAGCAAATGCTAATATCGACGCGTAGTACGGGCTATTCCTGTACAGCCGAAATGTGACAAAGCTTCCTGCGTCTTGGTCCGAGGCGCCTACGAAGGACAACGTGGCGAGTAAGACGAATGGGCATGCCAATGGCCACTCCAACGGGCACCATCACGGGCCCGCCAATGGGTGCGCCAACGGACATGCCAACGGCAGAAGCCACGGGGATTTGGCGGGCGGCAAGACGTTGCCGCGGTCCTTTCTGCAGGGCAAGTTTGTGCGGACAGTGTATGGCCCGGTGCCGCTCGAATACGCCCTAGATTGGCCAGTGTTTGCGTCCTACGATGAGTTGTCTGCCTGTGCGGCCTGGATGGGCGGGCGGATCCCCACGTTTGAGGAGGCCCGCAGCATCTATGCGTATGTGGACGGGCAGAAGAAAAAGGCCGAAGCCGAGAAGAAGCTGGGCCTGACATTGCCGGCAGTGAACGGGTGAGTTTCGTCTGTTTCTTGTTTCTTTTTTCTATTCGCGTTCTGGCCCGTGGCCGCCATACTAACACGACAGTCACCTGTCCAACAATGGTGTGCAAGAGACCCCCCCGTCAGACAGTCTCTTCTTGGACCTGGACGGGGCCAATGTGGGTCTACAGCACTGGCACCCAATGCCCGTGACGGCGCAGGGCAACCGGCTGGGCGGCCAGTCGGAAATGGGGGGCGTCTGGGAGTGGACCAGTTCAGTGCTGCAGCCGCACAAAGGCTTTGAACCCATGGCCCTGTACCCGGGCTACACGGCGGACTTTTTTGACGGCAAGCACAATATTGTGCTGGGCGGGTCGTGGGCCACGCACCCGCGCATTGCCGGCCGCAAGTCCTTGTACGTTGACCCTTGCGAGAAATATCCAGTGGCCTTTTACTAACGACTGTAGCGTCAACTGGTACCAGCGGAACTACCCTTACGCCTGGGTGGGTGCACGCCTGGTCCGAGATTTGGAATAGAGATAAAAGAGAAAAGAGGGGAGAGAAGGGAAAGGGGGAAAGAGAGAAAAGGGAAAAGAAAGAAAAGAAAAGGGAAAGAGATAAAAGGGAAAGAGATAAAAGGGAAAGAGATAAAAGGGAAAAAGATAAAAGAGGAAAAGAGAGGAAAGAGGAAAAGAGAAGTGAAAAGGGCATTTTGCCGGCGCCGACGTGTCTGGTTTGGTTATAAAGGGGCTGGATGAACACTTGTCGAGAGCTGTTTCTGTTTGATTTTATTTCCATGTTTCCAAACGGCCAAGGGGGTACATGAATAGGCGGGAAAACGCATTTCTGCATGAGACTGATTCGCCATTATTTTTTATTTTACAGTCAAGTTTATTTATTTGTAGTTTATTTACTTTGAATCTCAAGTCTGAATTCCGTTCTGATTCTAGTAGAACCAGCTCACGGGGCAAGCTCTGACGAGCATACTCTTTCTGTTTCACCATCGGCGTGCCTTTTCCGTGTCAAAGCCCCCCGTTTTGTAAGCATAATGAGACCCCTTTTCGTGTGTCCAGCGTGTACACCAAACGCCCCCAAAACAAAACCATCCTAGCCGCTTTTTACTTTTTTTGTTTACTTGGTCTAGTATTTTATTACGCCGAAACATCCCTCGCGGTTCATAATCTTGTGTTCGGTAATGAAGTTGGTCACGAGCGTCCGGGGCTATTGGTCAGCCAGGAGAAGCAAAAGGAGAGGGAGAAGAGGGAAGAGAGAAGAGGGAAGAGGGAAAAAAGAGAGAGGAGAGAGGAGAAAAGAGAAGACAAGAGAGGACAGAACAGAGGACAGAAAAACGCACCGTCACATCCACCTGGTCGCGGTAAGGAATGGGGTTCGTCGACGTCGGCCGGGCGGCCGGGCGGCGAAAAAAGGTCGGCGGCGGCGGCAGCGGGGGCTCTGCCGGAAAATGCTGGTGCAGCTGCACCTGTTCGAGACAGTTGCTCATGCCGCAGACGATGAGTTTGCGCACAAACTTGTGCGTCTCGGCCAGCACGTAAAAAGGGCGGCTGGGCCGCATGGCCTGGGCGAGGGTGGCCAGCTGAAAGGTGCCCATGCGCGAGAGCACGTTGCCGTCGTGGGTGACGACCTCGGCGCCGACGAGGACGAAGCTGACGTCAAAGGTGGCCAAGGCGTAGGCGACCATGCCGGCGTCGATTTCAATGACGGGCACGCGGTAGCGCTGGCGCAGCACGGCAATGGCGTGGGCGGCCTCTTGGCGCGAGCGGTCGTCGCAGACGTAGAGCACGGTAAAGGGGGCGGTGGACTCGGGCTCGGGTTCGGGCGCCCCGGGTGCCGGCTCGGACGACTCGGGACCCGGCCAGCCGGCGTGGCCGGTGGTCTCCCCCCGCAGACGGTCGGCGGCCTTGCCGAGCAGCGCCAGCACGGCGCGAGACCCGCCGGCGGTCATGACAATGTCGCCGCGGCGCACAAGACGGCAGCCGCGCTGAGCGGCCAAGTCGCGCGCGTCCTTGGCGCGGCGCACAAAGACTTGGCTATTGTCGAGCAGGTGCTGGCGGATCTTGTCAAAGCTGTCGAGCGCGCCGTGGCTGGCCGAGGCCGAGGCCGGCTGCTGGCGCATGGACAGGCCCAGGAAATCCATAAACAGACTGGTGCCTGCCTCGGCCGGCAGTGGGTTGGGCAGGGCGTCGAGCAGGCGCTGCACCTGGTTGCCCGTCACCTCGTACGTCTCCATGGCCGTCGAGGCCGGGTAGTGGCGCAGCACGCCAATGAGGGCCTCGATGGCGGCAATGGGCTTGGTCAGGTCGGCGTCTTCTTCGAGGAGGCGGTGGTAGGTGGCGACGATGCTGCGGCGTGAGTTTTTTTGTTTTTTTTGTTTTTTTTTCCTCTACTTACTCATACTCGTCCGTCTTGGGCTCGCAAACGGCTGCACTGCTCTCGCTGGCCGTCGCCGTTGCCGCCGCCACCACCGGCGGCGGCTGAGTTGATGCCGCTGTCATGGGCACAGTCGGCAGCAGAAGAGAAAAGAAGTGAGCGTGGACACAAAAGGGAGCAAGCAGCAATCGGTGTCGTAGCGGGCCGAGCATGCAATACCGACGGGAAGCGAGGAGGCCAGATGGCAAGTCCTGTGGTTAGCGCAGATGAAATTTTGCTTCGTGCAGTCGCTATGCGAATATGGTGTGGATTGGCTTGCTTCGTGCAGTCGTTATGCGAATATGGCGCAACTGTGTGTTGTGATGCGATGCCCTTGCCCGTGCAGTGATGACTCAAAGCCTCGTCCCATTAGTTCTGCCGGCCGTGACCGCCCACGTGTAAGGAGGGGCTTTCTGGTTCCTGGCGGTGGGGCAAGAGTGGGGGGCCGTTTGCCGTTTTTAGCATACATGGCCGCAACCAAGGCTGGGTAGCTTCCTGGCCACCGGCATCACCACCACCACTCTCGTCTTGTCTGCCGCCCCATTATGTAATTAGCCATGAGCGCCGCCATCGATCCCATCACCGGCCAGCCGCTGGCGGCCAACACCATCCAGCGCGTGCTCTTTGTGGCGCCGCAGGTGCACGTCTACCAAGTTCCGCCGCTGACGTCGACCAAGGGCTACACAGCCGCGACCTGGACGGAAGACCCGGCACGGCACATTTTCACGGCCCGGCTGCGCGTGCTGGAGACGGGCGACGACGACGATGACGACAACGACGACGACGCTGCCGGGGCTGCGGCGGCGGCATCGCGCAACGTCAAGGTCGACCTGATCCTCGAAGACCCGGCGTCTGGCCAGCTTTTTGCGGCCGCGCCCTACACGGCCGCCGACGCGGTCGAGCCCGCCCTCGACAGCTCGCGTTTCTTTGCCGTGCGCGTCCAGGACGGCCAGGGCCGCAAGGCCGTGCTCGGCATCGGCTTTGAAGAGCGTCCCGACGCTTTTGACTTTGGCGTGGCCCTACAGGAGGCGCGCAAGACGGTCGGCATCGTCAGCGAAGACGAGCGGCGCCAGCAGCAGAAACAGCAAAAGCAGCAGCAGAAGCAGCACGACGCCGATGCCGCTACCACCGCCGCTGCCGCCAAGCGCGACTACAGTCTCAAGGACGGCGAAACCATTACCGTCAACTTTTCCGGGTCCAAGCTGCGACGCGCGGCCGCGGCTTCGGCCTCGTCCGATTCGGCTTCCGCCTTTGGCTCCGGCCTCAACAGCTTTGTGCTGCCGCCGCCGCCCGGCTCGGACTCGTCCTCTTCCGCCTTTGCGCTGCCCCCGCCGCCGCCGCCCAACCGCCGCACCGCCGCGCGCCGCTCTGTCGGCGACCCGGCCGCACTGGCGCTGGCAACGGCCGCGGCGCTGGCCAAGCCGAGTCCTGCACGGTCGGCGGCCGAAATGGGCTTTGACGACGGGCCGTCGGGAGAGTTTGCCTGAGCATGTACGAGCGCCGGCAGCGCGGCACAAGACATTACGAGGAAGAAACAACAGAGTACTTTAGCCATCATGATAGTCCTTTTCCATACGAGGAAAAAAAACAGCAGAGTTTCTATGAAATGCATTCGTTTGATATCCTTTGCCCTCACTCGTCCTCTTCGTCCTCCAGGCTCCAGACCGATCGCATCGGCGGCAGGCTCATGCGCTTCGGCCGGTCCGGCGGCAGCGAAAGCGAGGCAACACTATCGAGAGAGCCTCGGCGCCGCGCCCGACTGTCCGACTCGGCGGTGACAAACTCCATCTCCACAGACCCGGAAAGCCCAGTGCCGGCCTCGGTCCCGACGGCACAAGAGCCGCCGCCGTTGCCGATGCCGGGAGTGGACGCAGGCTGAAATACGGCCGCGGTAGGCCGCATGGGCGAAACAATGTGGGTGCTATTGTTCTCGAGACTTGTTTCGGCCTCGCCGCTGCCGCTCGTCGCGGCCAGCATGTACGGCGGCGAATAATAGGCCAGGCCGCCCCCGGCACTGCCCCCCGGCACGGCCGACGACGGCAGCGACATGGCCACCATCATATGCGCCATTTGTTCATGCTGTTGCTGCTGCTGCACGCGGCCGCACCGCTGCATCTCCGTCCAGACGTCGCCCAGGCGCAGCAAAATCAAGCACTCCTGCCGCTCTGCCTCGGCCAGCTTGCTCCGCACAAATCCGGCCTTTTTGCGCAGCTGCCGCGCCTCTGCGGCCGTCTGTGTCGTCTGCAGCTGCGCCCGGATGCTGGCCAGAGAGTCCATGAGCCGTCGTGCTCGCTCGCCCTGCCAGTGCAGTGTGGACGTCAGGTATTGCTGTTCGCGCCGGAGCTGGTCGACAGACGCAGCGGCCGCCCCGGGCGAGATCCCAAAGATGCTGTTGGGCGACCAAGAAGACGAAGCCCAGCCGCCGGCAGAGACGCTGGGGGTGCCGGGGTTGGCCGAGCTGCTGGGAGAAGCCGCAAATGTCGGGGGCCTCCACCTCGGTCGCGGGTGACTGGGGCCAGTCACAGAGGTGTGTCTGGCATGTCGGCGTCTGTGTTCTTGCTGCTGCTGTTGCTGCTGCACTGACATGTCCAGTAACAAGGCCGGCTTGGGCCGGTTATCTTGGGCGCGCCGGCCACTGTTTTGGGCGTCTGCACCGCCCTCTGCGTCGTTTTGTTCCATCAAGACGGTGCCTGCTTCGAAAAGGCGTCTTTTTCGCGGATATGGTTGGCGTGCAAATCGAACTCTCTTTAGGCCTATCGGGCAATAATACATATCAACGTATATATATGCTCAGCTCGCCGCCAGACCGGATGCGTTCGGCCAGGACACCTGGGAGCAAGGCACCGTTTGGCCTGCTTATGGCCCTTCATTGAAGAGGCCAACCCAAACGCGGGACGGATCAAAGGGAGAAACGCCTCATTCACTCCAGGTGCGCCAACCGCCGCTTTGGGATGACTGGGAACAAAGAGTCGCAAGGAAAAAGCAGACCAAACGGGCAGCACCAATAAAAGCCAAAGGAACAGATAAAAAGACTTGGGAGAAACAACTCGACAAGGACAAGGTGCAAAATAAGCGAGCAAAGCCCCAGCGTTTGCGCATCAACAACCTCAACAAGGACTTGTTTGTTCGATCAGCGCTGGTCATCCAAAAACGGTCTCATTGTCTTTTTTTGTTGTTTTTCTTTTCTTTGTTTTTTTGTTGTTTTCTAACATCATTGTCTCTCACTTTTTTTAAAGAACTCGCTTCTGGAGCCTGGGAATTCCGTTGCATTCGAAACATGTGGCGCACAAAAAGGTCGTCTGCCTTGCGTCGGCCAAGCAGCCCAGACTACAGGTGGAAGCCATCGTGCTGGGGGGGGTCACAGAAGCGCCAAAGCCCGGCCTGCTCGGCAGCCTTGCGCACGGCCGAGACTTCTCTGTCGGTCACGGCGCGGTTAATGTCAGCGTACCGGACGGCGGCTTCTTTGCTCGCCGTGCCGGCCGCCGGGCTTGCCTCCCCCCCCGGCCGCGTCCGCTTCGGCTTGCCGACGTGCGCGTCCGGGTGGTACTGCTCCATGATATTGACAAACAGGTCCCGCGACACGGCCTCGGCCAGCCAGCGCATAATGGCGGCGCCCTCGGCCTCGAGCCCCGGCATGACGAGGTGGCGCAGCAGCACGCCCTTCTTGGCCAGGCCGTCGGGCGTGAAGCAGAGGTCGCCAACCTGGGCGTGCATGGCAGCCACGCTCTCGCGCGCCGTGGCCGCGTAGTCGTCGGCCTTGAGCAGCCGCCGTGACGAGGCCGGCTCCCACACCTTGAAGTCGGGCAGGTAAATGTCCACGAGACCGTCGAGCAGCTCGAGCGACGCCAGCGAGTCGTAGGCCGACGTGTTGTAGACAATGGGCAGCACAAGTCCCTGCTGGCGGGCGTGCAGCAGCGCCAGCACCACCTGCGGCACAACGTGCTCGGGCGTGACGAGGTTGATATTGTGGACGCGGCCCACCTGCTGCAGCTTGACGAACCAGTCGCCGAGCTGCTCGGGCGTGAGGTCCATGCCGTTGCGTTGGTGGCTAATGTCGTGGTTTTGGCAAAAGGCGCAGCGCAGGTTGCACATGCTGGCGGTCAGCAGCCAGTAGAGGTCTCCAGGGGGGGGGTCGGCCATCAGAGTCGTACCTGAAAAAGACGGAGCCGCTGCCGTTGTGGCCCTGAATGCAAGGCTCTGACTGTCAGCAAAGACCAGTCTGTCCAGCAAAGACACAGCCTGCCCAGCAAAGACCAGTCTCAGCAAACGCGCGAACACTTACCCTCTCCGAAATGCGGTGCAATGACATTCACCTTGGCCGTTTCGCCAATCAGGCACATGCCCGTCGTCTCGTACCGGTTCACGCCGCACAGCCGCGGACACAGATTGCACTGGCGCAGATGCGCATAGGCCGCCGACCGCTTCTTGGACGCGTCCACCTCGGACAGCGTCAACAGCCGCGGCCGGTAGTCGTCCAGCAGGAAAGGGGGAGCGAGATGCAGCTGGCGCCGCTTTCGGCCGCCATGCCACCCGGCCCCTTGCGGCCACACTCTTGGCCTCGGTAGCCTCACGGCACGCTGCATGGTCAAGGCAAGGTCAAAGAAGCCGGGCTTGGGCAGAGGCTCCGACGGGAAGCTATCGTGGGGCTTCAAAATATCGACTAAAATGCGCGCTATTACACCGTCTTGACTGCGTTTCCACTCACCCCAGCATCATGTCACTTTTGTCCCTGCAGATGCTGTTTTTTTATTTCCGGCCTCTATTTCGGCTCGGTCGTCTCTATAAATTGTTCGGTCCGTCTTGGTTTTTCTTTTCTTTTTCTCTTCTTCCTTCTCGCTCTCGTCTCGTTTTCGTCTTGGCTTCTTTCGGTATAAGTCCTCTGTGGCGCATCAACTGTGGCTTGAAGATCACGCGCTCCGATCAATGCAGCGGACCGAGGCACCCGACCCACAAATCGTGCAGTACTTGCAGGGGACCTGCAGCCCGCCGCTGCGTTCGCCCTCTCCCCTTGTACCTGTGGGGTGCCCTGGCCGGGCCCTGCCCCGCGGACGTCACGGGCATAAGAGATTATTACAAACGAGCCGGCCGGCTTTTAGTAGCTCTTTCGAAAAGGCCTCGTTAGACCCGCCGATTGGGCAGCGCTGGCTCCTTGCTGAGTGTTCTTTCCTGCTGTCGTTTCCGTTCTTGCCGTTTTTCTTCTCTTTTGCTCTTCTCCCTTTCCAGCTTTCGAATTGACTTGCTCGGCCCTATTTCCACCCTCGTGCGCTTTCTCGCCCTCCACCGTCGACATCTCGCTCCTTGTTCTCCCAGCCGTCTTTGCTCGTGCCGGACCCTGCTCCTTCATCCGTCATTCCCTCTGATCTCTAACCCCTATCGATTTCCTCGCCTCCCATTGGCCTCTCCCGCCATTAACGCTCCGCTTCCTCCGATGCCAAGAACCGCTTCCAACTAGGCCTTTTACTCGTAACCCCCTCTCTTCTTCCGACTCCGACTCATTCTGGTTTGGCCTCGTCGCCTGGACTTTCTCTTAATCACCCCCGGTCCAACGGCACAGAGCCTCATGTCCATTTGCTCTTGCTAAACGGCCATTGTTATTATCGTCAGCTTTATCGCCCATCAGCCCAGTATCCCGCTTTTGCCCACGCAAACCCATCATGGCTGGCGGTGTCGAGGATAAGCAGCCGGCAGGTGAGCAAAAAGGCGAATAAACCCCGCCAGCGCGCCATCCGCCTGTTGCGAGTTTGCGTTGCCGCGTTGCCGCATTGCCGCGTTGGCCCCTCTTATCTTGGTCCCTTTACTGGTCGGCTTGCTAACGTGACAGTTGCTGAACAAGTGCCCCAGTCACCCAATGGCGCACCACCCATCGCTACCGCCGCCCCGGATGACCCGAAGTCGGCCCCGGCCGTTCGCTTTCAGTCCACCGTCCAGCAGTTCGACTTTCGGCCCTCAGAACCGACCAGGGAGTCGCCGCAACAGAGCCGCTCCGCCACCCCCGTCTCCATTCACCCCTCCGGCGTCACCCCAGAACAACTCAAGGCCCTGACCAACTCGCTCGAGGCCACTCATCTGCAGGGCCTGCGCATAGCCAACTTTTCCTATGAGCCCGTCTCCCTACCGGCTTCTCGGGTAAGCCACCAGCTCGCCGGCCTCCTGCTTCGTCTTGTCTTTTTCTCCTGTCCTGATCTCCTCCCTTCCCCCCGCTGACTCTTCCAGACGGCCTCCCACGAAGACGACTCGCGTCACACCACCCGTCAACACACTCCCAGTTCCACCTCCGGCTCGCCCATGCTCAGTCCAAAGGGCGCCGAGGTGCAATCGCCGCCTCTCACGCCCCTGGGCACGGAGCATCTCGATACCGAGTCCCGCTCGCCCCGCGTCCATGCCGATAACGGCTCGCAAGCCTCCAGCCACAGCTTCATCACACCGCAAGGATCCACCCAAGACCCCTCGCCCACCTCGTCCAAGGGCGGCAAGCCGGAAGCCCAGCGCCCAGCCTCTGCCGAAGACCACTCGTCTCTGCATGTCTCGGCTCAGGACCGCCTGGGAAACCACCGCAAAGGGCTGTTCAATATTGGCCCAACCACCACCGGCTCCGGCGCCTCCACCAGCGGCGGCTCTCAGCCTGGATCACGCGAGGCCAGTCCCTCCCGGAAGCCAGTGGCTTCGCAATACTACACCCGGCCTCTCACACCGTCGGGCGACGCCAATGACCCATATGCCGCCAACCGGCGCCCGCCCCAGAGCCGCATTGAGCCGCGCTTCATGTTCTCAAAGCTGTCGCGCCGGAAAGACCGCTCGCCCTCATCAACGTCGTTGGGCAAGTTAAAGGACGAGAAACGCCATTCGGCCATCTTTGGCGGCCACCACCGGAGTCGCCGCGACGACGCCGCCCAGCATGACGACGGCAACGCAAGCGGTGGCGGCAATATGGCGCACAGCCGCCAAAACTCCATGTCGGACCTGAAGCGCTTTTTCAAGCTGGGGCCTTCGCATCATCACCGTATCAAGCGCGCTGTCTCGCCTGCCGTCTCCGTACGCTCGTCGGGCCCCAACGCTTCAGCCTCCAAGCTTTCCGTGCAGATACCCTTTGGCGACGAGCACAGCCTCTCGTCCAAGTACGGCAAGCTGGGCAAAGTCTTGGGCTCGGGCGCCGGTGGTTCGGTGCGTCTCATGAAGAGAAGCGAAGACAATACCGTCTTTGCCGTCAAGGAGTTCCGCGCCCGCCACACGTACGAGTCGGAAAAGGAGTATGTCAAGAAGCTGACGGCCGAATATTGCATCGGCTCCTCCCTACATCACGGAAACATTATCGAAACGCTCGACATTATCCGCGAGAAGAACAGGTGGTACGAAGTCATGGAGTATGCACCTTACGACCTGTTTGCCATTGTCATGACCGGCCGCATGACGCGCTCTGAAGTGGCCTGTTGTTTCCTCCAGATTCTCAGCGGCGTAACGTACCTTCACGGCATGGGCCTGGCCCACCGAGATCTGAAGCTCGACAACGTCGTCGTCAGCGAGCACGGCATCATGAAGATTATCGATTTTGGCAGCGCCCATGTGTTTCAGTATCCCTTTGAAAACGGAATCGTCCTGGCTTCGGGTGGGTGTTTCTTTGCCCTTGTCATTTCTTTGCCCTTTTCGTTTCTTTGCCCTTGTCGTTTCTTTGCTATTCTCGTCTCCCGCTTTCCCCTACCTTTGGCCTGGCTAACAACTTTCAGGCATTGTCGGATCGGATCCCTACCTTGCTCCGGAGGTGTATGATGACCGAAAGTACGACCCCACCGCTGTCGATATCTGGTCGTTGGCCATTATATTCTGCTGCATGACCCTCCGCCGCTTTCCCTGGAAGATTCCCCGCGTGACGGACAATTCCTATAAACTGTTCTCCTCGGAGCCGACACCGGGACATGACCCGAAGAAGCTGCTTTTGCCGTCCTCGAGCGAAGCGGCCATCAAGCCGGCAGAGGCGACCGACCCTGTGGCTCCGGCAGAAGAGAAGAGCAAGGATGCCACCAAGGATGCACCAGACACAAAAGCGGACGGACCGCGCAAGAGCCAGGAAAATCCAGAAAAAACTGAAGGTACAGAAAAACGCAACGGGGACGCGGAAAAAGAAACAGACGCAAAAGAAAAAGAAAACGACGCAAAGACGGATGTCGCTGCCACGGACAATGCGCCACCCATGCCAGCCAGCACAGTCGATGCAAACAGCACAAGCAACACAGGCGGCGATGTCAAGGCACCGGAAAAGCGGGAGGTGATAAAGGGCCCATGGCGGATCCTGCGTCTGCTCCCCCGCGAAAGCAGGCATGTCATTGGCAGCATGCTCATCATCGATCCAAAGGAGCGAATCAAAATGGCCGAGTTGCTCAAAGACCCATGGGTGGCCAACACGGTTATATGTAGGCAAGTTGGGCCGGGCAAGGTCATCCGGGCCTCCACCCATACACACGTCCTGGAGCAGCCCTCGACGCCGATGAAATAGTTTCACGTTATGCTGGGGCACGTTTCATACGTTGGGAGCACACGCCACTAGGAGCAGATTTACCGGCAGTGCTATTGTCACCATCCCGTGTCAATTGGCGGCTTTGGTTCCTTTTGTGCACTGTATTCTTGTGGAGGCCTTATTTTGTCATAATTGTTCTTGCATTTTTGTTTTGTTTTTGCTTTTATCTTTTGCTTAATGTCTCTTTCTGTCCTCGGTTATGGGAGAAGTGGGTTGGACAAGATGTTTCAAGTGCCGTGGGAATAGACGGAAATCGTGCTATTGAAGAGGTAGACTTTACATAGAAAAGGCCACCCTCACATCACAAGACTGCTCACTTTGCGACGGCGCATCATAGGATTTGTGGACCATCCGTAGTCACTGCAAAGTCGCGACCGATATGTAGGCGGCTTTGGCGACACCTCGGTTGAGCTGGGTAAACCGTCGGCTGGTGCGGAAAAAGCAATGAGCCGAACAGCTGCCATAGAGACGGTGAAAATGGGGAAGAGGAAAGACGGTAAAAGTGAAAAAATAGAGACGCCCCCACTTTTCCCGCTCTGTTGGTTTCTAGATGGTCTTGGAAGCTCTTGGATTTTTTGGCTCCAATCGGCTTCCCCCATAGTTCATTAAGCCCGCAAAATCTTTCGCTTTTCCCCGGTTACGCTGGAAGTTTGCCGTTCTACATTTACCTCCTTGTGTTGCTGCCGTCGTGATCTTTTCTTTTTCAATTCCCTTTGCCAGACCCGACTGTACTTTTGCAAGACAAAATGGTGAGTCAAACGAGTGAAGAAGAGAGGCACTTGATGCTGGCGAGAATGGGCGAGGCGGACAAAAGTCGTGCAGGGCAAGGCTTTGCTAACGCTTTCAGAGCTCCCTTCGCTCCATCAAGTCGCTGGTGCCGCTGCTGGACCGCGTGCTCGTGCAGCGCGTCAAGGCCGAGGCCAAGACGGCCAGCGGCATCTTTCTGCCCGAGTCGAGCGTCAAGGAGCTGAACGAGGCCAAGGTGCTGGCCGTCGGTCCCGGCGGCCTGGACAAGGACGGCAAGCGGTTGCCCATGAGCGTGGCCACGGGCGACAAGGTGCTGATCCCGCAGTACGGCGGCAGTCCGATCAAGGTCGGCGAGGACGAGTTCCACCTGTTCCGCGACAGCGAGTAAGTTGGGCAGTCGGAAGCGCTGGGGGATGCCGTGCCATGGCTAACGAAACCCAGGATCCTGGCCAAGATTAGCGAGTAGACCACGCCAAAAGCAACCCCGGAACGGGAAAAGGAGCGATTCGAAAGGGGGGGCCGGAGACAATAGGAGCCAGACTCGTCGCGGGCACGTCAAAAAGGCAAAGCGGCCGCCTCTCTGTCGGCTCTTTTCGTCCTCTGCCGTCTGTTCTTTGGTGTCTTGTTTCCTCCTCTCGCGGCGACCGATCATGTCCCCTTCTTTTTCCTACGGGGGGTAAAGGGCAAGGGCAGGCGTCTGCCTGTCCAGCTTGATGACTCTGCTCTCTTCTTTTGGGCTGTCCCTCTACGCCGCAAATGTTTTGTTTGTCATAGGCTTTGCGGTTGGGCATCTGTACGGTATCATTTTCCTTCCTTCTCATGTATGACGGGCGCGGCATTTGTTTTTGTTTTATGGTCAGGGATGGCACGGAACTGGGAGTTGGCTCGGGGCGTGGCTAGAGAATTCCGGTGAAGAAGAGGCCGAGAAGGAAAGGGAGAGGAAGAAAATCTGTACATTTCGAGGATACAAGGCAACAAAAAATTACGAAAACAGAAAAAAAAGAAGAAACAATACAACGAAATCTCCACTCCATTGTACGGCAAAGGAAGCGTTCTTGATTCAGAGTGTAGCCTTTTTAAGAGGCATGCCTTGGACGGCGCCTTTTCTACACCGAGGACGAGCGAGCGCGAGAATGGGATGGTCATTTAAAAGTTGGGCACGTCATCGTCTGTCGGAAGAGGAACCAGCTCCGGCCGATGTTGCCGAATACTCGGCTCTTTGGTGAACGTTGCGCATTTACACTTGCGCGTATCCTAGGCGAGGGATTGATGTCTCTGCTAGATATCCATTGTCAGGTGAGAACCAAGCGAAAAGAAGAAACTGTTTGAGTAGAAAAGCAGATTAAAAAGTTACCAGAATAAAAAAGGACATGACGGCAAAAGCAAAAAATAGGGACTCTCCGTGGATCGAACACGGGACCTCTCGCAAATTCTGACATTTCATGTCAACTCAGGGTAGACCCTAAGCGAGAATCATACCACTAGACCAAGAGTCCAATTGGATGATGAACAGCCATTGCCACTCGTATTATCAGCCCTTTGCACAGGCAGAACCAGGAAGCTTTCCAGCGTGATTTCTTCCACGGCCTGTCTACGGCGTCTCACCAGCATCAAGGTCTTGCATCGAGTCGGTGCTGGATGAGGCCACTGTCCGCTGCTGTACTTTACCTTGTCGTTTCTGTTTCTTTTCTTCCAGGTCAGCATTCATTGTCAATGGGAGAGATTTGAGAGGCATACAAAGTAAATTCTGGGAGAGAAAACAATGCTGAAATTGTAAGAAAGAATATGTGGCTTAAAGCAAGGCCCATGATATGAATAGACGCAGATGGCTGTTTATTCGCATTTGTTCCAGTTATAAATTGATCACCATTGCTAGACAGATAACGGCGAATGGCCATTTGTTGTGCTGGTTCGTTTGTACGGTTCTAGAGTTGGGAAAATGACTGATTTTCTTACTCTCATATAACAACCAACAACCAACTGCCTCCCAACCATGTGCTTTCAAGGTCTAAAGCCTTTTGTTGCACTTTAAATTCTCGGCAATGTCAGTTCCCGCGGGCGGTGATGAAAGATTTATATACCAAAAAGAAGGAGAAAGTCTTCGAGTTTCAAGACCACATCAATGGACTCAAGTAGGCCGAAATCCTCGGGCAATATAATGTTCAAGGACCAGTGATTGCAATTTATCGGGCACCCGTGCGTGTGATGGGAATTGTCTGGCATGTAAAGGACGTTGCACCGAGGACCACCAACTGAAATAGACGGCCATTGTTGGTTTTTTCAAAGACGCAGTGGTTTAAGACGGGTTTCCTCTCTTTACAGCTACATATAACAAAAGGGAACATGCCACAGCAATGACGAGAGGGGTGTTGTTGCGCAGAATGCTATGAGATTAAAACCAAAGAGAATTTCAATGGCCAAGCAGTTTGCCTGTTGAATAAGGTTTTCGATCTTTATCCAAATAAAGCACTGTCGGAAAACAATATAAATGGTCGAGAGGACTCATTGACCAAGAGACAAAAAGACACATGGAAAGGGAAAAAGGCAGTGGCAGGTCGATGTAAAGAAGAGAACAAAAGTAAGGAACGGAGCAGTAAAGTATTGTACTCTCCTATCTCGTTTGTTCTTCCAGCGTACACTGCTAGCAACAGATCTTTAATGGTCTTATTCCATCTGTCTACAAGAACCTTTGGACTCAGATCAGCCTCATACTGTGATAAATAGGTATGAAAGATCAAAATAATTAAATAAACAAATAACGATTTACGGATTCAATGACCCAAAGAACGAATAGAGATGACCAAGCCAAAGTCACTCGAGCAACTTCCACAGACAAGAATCGGCTGTGACGAGCGCCTCTAATACGGATGCTTGCACGCAATTCATGCCGGTTTCTTTGACTGCTCTGAACGCAGGGTTTCGTTTCTACATAACGAAAGCTGCCGTCGGACAGTCAATCTCAACCCCGGCGCTTGTTTGCGGTCGTCTCCCAGAGGCAGGTAATCTACAGCCCAATCAAACAACCTCACTGTTTTCGCTCTGGATTATCCAGGCTATGGATAGATAGGCAGTCGGCGGGTTCGCTGCGACTAAAACTAGGAACAAGGCAAAGCGAGCAGTCTGCAGGAGGAAACCCCGTCCTCCGATTTCTGTGTTGTTTTAAAACACTGCTTGCAGTAATCAAGTACTCAACCCCCTTCCTTTCCCTTGACGCCGTTCTCGGCATGCGTCTACTCCGCATGGAAAAGGACTTGTTGACATGTATGATCCTAGCCTTTAGCCTGAAGGCGAGGGCAAACTGTAAACAAACAACACAGCGATACTACAATGGGAAGCCGGAAACAAGTCATGCTGCTGGCAGCTGGGGCTATTTTCTGAATAGGAAGATTGCAATGCCATGGCGGTCAAACACGCTTCTATCGTGCATCGCGGAGAGAAAGGATCTTCGTGCTCCTCCCCTATTTGGAGAAGCCGTTGCAGCCACGAGAAGGAGGGGGCCAATGGGAAGAATGGAAGCAAGATGGAAACGTCTGACGTGGTCTGTCTCGGTCCAACGGTCGCGGATAAAGACAACAAATGCACATCTTGGGCGGGCTGATCAGCGAGTGAGTGGCCCGCGACCGTTTGGCAGCGCTATGAAGAGGTTGCAAGCTGCGGCCTAATGCAGTACTGGTGGTCAACAGCCGTGCATAGTCAACACAGCTGCATGAAAGGAAGAAGGTGGGTTGTAGAGAAAGCGTTACCGTCCACAGCACTTTTCTTGGCCCGTAGTTGTGCGTCGGTAGACCGTGGTGGGCGATGCATGGTGCGTGATGCGAGGAGGGCTGTGAGAAGTTGATTGCTGACCGTTGACAAAGGATGGGCTGCTCAGCTTGACAAGGGTAGGGGCCATGCTGTCAGTGGCGGAACACAACGGCCATGCGAGGGCGGCTGCACGACTTTTGGAGGAGCTTCCAGAGGCTGTTTCGGCAGGATGGCGAGCGCTCTTTCTTCTCACCAAAAAGGGAGGTGGCAGCCGTTGCTGCAGGGCGAGACGGCCTGCCTCGGACCCGCGTGCTGTCGACGAGAACGTGCCAGCAGCCGGCCTGATGCTCGCCGAATCCAAGCTGGGGTGGGAAGGTGGTGGCGGTAACGGCGGAGGCAGTGGTCGTAGCGGTGGCCGTCCTGGACCCATGAGGGCATCTCGGGCCAGCAGCTGGTTTTGCGGCCGGGCAGCCGCGTCTCTTCCCTTTCCCGCCTCTCATCCCCTTTCCACCCAGGCTGTCCCCTCTGCCCCTACAGGCCTTCCGCCCCGCCATATCGCTCCGCTGGCTGCTGTGTCCATGAGGGCTTTATTGGCTGGGCGGCCAAGGTAACGACGCGCGCAGAGAAATCGAGGAGGGGCGTGCGGTGATGCTGTGCCAAAAAGGGGTGGGGTGTCTGCCGAGAAGAGAACAGGGGCCGGTGTCCATTATTCCCATTTTGTTTCATTTTCTCGCCTGCTATCATTGCTTGAGAGCCCCAGGCTCCGTCGGGCTCTTCTGTGTTGCTCGCTTTGGCTCTCGCGGGCCCTTGTTGAGGCTGTCTTGAATCTCTGTTTTCAAGAGTTGGAGCCTGCTACAAAAAGGTTCCGCTCGCGGTGGAATTCTCGTATCTGGCCGCTGTTCTTGGCCTCCCTGCTTCCGGCCGGGTCCATCCTGGTAGGCGGATAACACATTCCTCAGGCAAGACAAGACGCTCTCGCCCTCGCAACGACGGAAATTGAGGCAGCAGCCGCCAACCTATGGCAGCCCAGAGAGCGGCTTGTTGTGCATTACAAAGTAGATTTAGGGGATGGCGACTGCAGCGCGATCTGCTCGCACTAGGGGACCGTTGCTCTCCGTTGTGGAGGTCTTGGCCACGCACATGGGCCATCCTTGTCGCCAGTGGAGGCGTGGAGGCAATGCAGCCGCGGAATATGTTGCCGAGAGCAGCAATCGATAAGAGGAAGAGAGAACGAAAAAATGTAAGAACAAAAGGTGGAGGCCAGACTTTTCTCAATAGTGTAGAGCTCTGCTACATTGGAAGCGGACCCTCTTCTTTCTCGCTCTCTCCTTCTCGCGGTCTGGACCTCTCGCTGCTTGCGGCTGCTAATGCGCCTTTCATCAGAAAACTGGCATTGGAGGCATCGCGAGGCGTGGAAACGAATTTTTTCTGAAACCCCGCGGCGGAGCATAGGGCCTCTATCCAGATCAGTTTTTGCCAACAGCAAGGGTGGCAAGACGTCAGATCCCTGCCTCGCTCCTGCCACTACCGGCATATTGTCCGTTCTGCTTTTCCGATCTTGGAAAGAGCCATGCGGACAGGAGAATAAGAACAGGCAAAAATACAGTGTACACTACCGCGTCCTAGAATCGGGCATCGCGGACAGGAGAAAAGTCCGGGCAAGAGCGGAGCCATCGACGCCAACGGTGGTGGGACGGCTAATAGAGCCGGGGAAACGGACAGAATGGGACGGACTCGACCAACAGAGAAAGAGCGGGTCATGTCGAGGTTAGAGCGACACGACGGCTGTGACGACAATGGGCGTAATCAGTCAAACAAAATGGCATCAAAAAAGAAAGCACAAAGGCGTCTGTAGTAATGGCTACAAAGGGCCGCGAACAACGGAGCGGACCAAAAAGGCTTGGCAACGAAGCCAGCGAGGCTGCGGGGCTCTTTAGAGACGGTTTGGTGGCCGTTACAGCAGATGGGATGCACTTGGCGAATAGTGGCCGTATATAGCGCCCGGGAGAGGCTGTGCGCTTCGGAGAGGCCGTTTGCGACCCAAGTACAGTACACTACTGCGCACAGGCTAGCAACTAGCAGTCTTTATAGCGCTCTTGTGCTGGAACGGAGGCACTAAAACGCTACACTAACTGCAGGTACGTGAGCCTACGTCGTCCTTTGCACTACTTTGCCATTGTAATGCACATCTCCCTGCCTCCGCCAGGAAAACGGCTGCCCTAGTGAAAGCTCCCCTTACAAATCAGCCAGTAGGCTCGCTAGAAAGTACCGACCGGACTCACTCGAGCGGGCCTAGCGGGCCAATGGGCCAAAGCTGCGGAGCCCATTCAACGCTGGCTTACTCGTACTGGCTCCAGAGGCCTCGCACTTTCAGCTGGCATTGACCACCACTCTCACACCTCCTGTATACGTATAAAGTGAATACCGTTGCAGTTGCCTTTGACCGCCGTCGGGAGAGTCTGTTTCTGTCCAGTAGTATTATGGTTCCGGTCAAAGTTGATGTTGTATATTTCTCTATTTGCCTCGGCCGGTTCTCTTGGCATTTCAAACGAATATTCTCAGACGGTTTCATGCCTGTGTACTCTTTGCCATTAGTCTCTCTTCTCAGTTGGACCGTTGTCTGATTTCTGTGTACTTCTTCGGTCCAAGTATGGCCGCATCGTTTGCCGTTTCCATATTCAAGGTGTTGGTGGCAAAACTTGACTGTTTGTGAGGTACAGTGAAAAAACTGCGCTACTTGCTACAAAACGCGGAGTAGCCTTGAGGTTTCTTCTTTACACGCTACAGATGACGATTTCATACGCAAAGTGCGTCTGTTGGATAGGGGCGACAAATCTTAGCGTTTTTCTCGGCCTACCAGCACGGTGGTTGTGGTATAAGTCGATACGTAATGTAGCTTCCTTTTAAGAATTTAACCCTCTTTTTCATGATACTTGGCCTTGTTTTTCGTCTCTGCGTAATGGATGAACGCGGCTCTCGGAAAGGCCAAGTAGCGGAGCTGCAGATACTAGAATGGAATCAAGAAAACTCTTCCCATAACTAGCACACGGCCGTTGGACTAGGTTTGCCAGCAACTACCGAAAGCGTTATCCCGCAATTCCTTGCCTGGCTGTATTGCCATCACCGAAAATTTCTCTTGAGAAAAAATGGCCAGAGGCCATTCTGTTCTTTGTCTTAAGCCACTTGCTAACAAAGGCTACTGCAGCTTGACAAGCCTAAAGCAGGAACCGGTTTGCACATGTGGCCTTGGAAAGCGGTGCGTTTCAGCAATATGCACAGTTGCAAACGCCAGTGGTAAAAGGGGAGGGCAAAACTGCTCTTATCGAGAAGTGGTAAAAGGCGAGGGCAAAACTGCTCTTATCAAGAAGTGTGTTCCCAGGCGAGGGAGAGAGACACGGCAAATCGGCAGTGTGAGCCTACATACAGTAATGAACAATGCGTACCGTTTTTACACATGCCGATGCCTTTTCATGGTGCTCCTAACTTGGATAGGATTGGCCGGCAAAGGCATTTACACGCTTACACGATGGCATCTCACAGCGGATCTTGAACTACTCCGAGATAGCCTATGCACCGACCACTGCGAAAGCGTTGTCATCACGCTAGGACACTCTGGCCAGATGGTGGGTATGGGGAAAGGCAAAAGGCACGGCTGGATGTAGTGTAAGCACCTGAAAATCAAGTTTCTGGCTAGACGGTCATCAGCGTGGACATTGTCGTTTACACAATGCTAATCACACCGAAGAGCCAGAGTAATGCAGTATAGTCGTCACTCACTGTACTGTACTTTGGTCAGAGCGGATGCAGGCCGATATGGATGAGATAGACTGAGGCTATCAACCACGATTCCCACGCCATTGTCTGTTTGGTTTCTGGAGAGGTTAGGGGCGGCGGGCTGCCTCCTTTGTTGCACGCCGGAACTATCAGGCAGGAAGCGATGTCTCGGCGAGTGGTGAAGTGCGACCGTGACAGCCACCCCTCCTCGCTTTGTACAAGTGAGCTCTTCCGTATCTGACTGGGCACTCAGTCGTAGAAACGCTGTCTACAAAAACGAGTGTGCTGATTGATAAGAGTTAACAGAGTGGAAAGAAGAAGTAATAAAGACAGTGAGATAAAAGGAAATGGAAAAACAAAACAAAGAACAGACGTAAAGCTGATCTCCTTTTACAATAAGATAAGAAGTATACAACATAAAGTGAAGATTAGAAAAGTGATATAGCAAATACGACTACGTGCTTAGCCGTAACCACAAAGGTGATACCTGTTACATGTCTGACGGGCCCTTTGCTTTGCTGAGTGTTTCGCTACAAAGAAAGAAGCCGAGCAGTGGTGATTGCGCAGTTGTTCCCCACCGTTGCAATGACACCGTTAATGTCGAACGGAATCATCAATCGCAATAATGGGTGCTTACGCGATGTACGGAGTTGCATGGTTTAAGCAACCAGAACAGAGGCATGTGCGGCCACGCGCCACATGGAAACCTTTGGGCGGCCATTGCGAAAGATCAAGGCACCTCGTCCACATCGCTCACATGGAAACCCTTGTCATTGCCGCCTTCCAGCCCGCATTCGAAATACATTACGTCTCCCATCACTGTCCTTGTCCTCGCCCGTGTCCCCCGTCCCTTATCTCTTTCGTCTCGTCTGCAGCGATTCTTTCCCGGAGCCGTCTCAGACACTCTCAGACTACCCGTCTTGCTTACGGCCCATCACAATCACATCCGTGCATCCTCTGTCTCTGTCATTCGAAAGAAGAGAAAACGAAGGAAAAAGAAAACGAAAAGAAGAAAGGCAGACTGGGCTGACCGGAAGCATCCCAGCGCGGGCGTAATTCGGAGGCAGGCTCGGGCCAATGTTGTGATGGACGATCGTTCTGGGCGAAATTTACGGTCCAGGACCAACAGCCAATAGGCAGAGAGCACCGGATGTATTATGTAACCCTTGAGACCCAGCATTCTGGCTTGCGAGTTCGAGCCCCGGTCGATCTGCCGCTACGGTTGGACAGGGGTTCTTTTATTGGCAGGTCGAAGAGAAGGGGGGTGGACCAACCACCACGAGGGCTGTTCCTACAGCAGCACGATGTCTGGACAAACGCCATATATTGCTGTTTTCCAAGCCAGCCGTGTTTGATTGCAGTATGTACGACGTAGTGTAAAATAGGCCGGCATGGTGATCCTTTCTTTTTCCGTCTCAGGCCCCCGATTCCAGCTGATGGGAACCGTCTGGCATACCCTCTCACAAGGCATTGGCCGCCCTGATATCCAATTTTGCTGGGCGGGGACGCTGTGCTACTTCGGGCAGTTACAGCGGCATCCGGGTGCAAACAAACTGAATTAGCCAGAAACGCAAGAGCCCTCACCGTTAAACAGCCCAATGGACACGCTCACCGCGACCGTTTAAACGCAACTAGGTCGTTCTCTAGCTGCTTCTTCCGGCTGCAACGTCGGTCTTGTTGCAGCTGCAACATACAAAATACTCCTTTCCTCTCCATCTCTGCATCTCCTGCATTGTCGGCAATGAGCTCGCAACGTTGCCGCCGCAAACAATCTTGTTGTGTTTATTTCTATGGATGTCTGCATTCCACCCCTCCCCCTTCTCCTTATTCGTACTAGACCGAGCCGCCGAGTGGGTTTCAATCTTCAACGCTCACTAGCGCAAGTCTCGTTTCTGCGGGATCTTGGGGTGTGGGACTTGTGGTACATTGTCTTCTGCTACGCTAGTATTAGTGTATTTGCTCCATAGGTACCCATCGGATCGTTTTGATACCATTCGCTGTAACTTGGTGTCGTTTTGGCCGTCGTAACAGTGTACAAAACTGTGAAAGTCCACTACGGTTTCTTTGATGTATGATTTTTTTATTTTCCCTTGGCTCTGCTTTCTTTTTGGAAATGTTCCAATATCTCCGATAGCGCGCCTGTCGTTTCTTTCTTTTTCCTTCTTCTTTACTTGATGGCCTTTGTATTTCTCAGAGCCTGTTTGCGCTTAGTACGAACACATGGGATGGGGGCGATCGAATGCCATACGACAGGCTGAATGTACTTGTGCATAAGCATCTGTGAGGAGCGCACAAGGGACACGCACTCAGGCCGGGTGCGTTTGCTGCGTATTGGCTGTGACTACGAGTATGTGCTGGTCAGAAAGCTTCGAGTGCTGCATGCGCTTGGCCTCTGGCTGCATGCCAGTGTCTGACATTTGAGTGCAACAGCGCAAAGGGAGGATACGGGACACCACTGGCTGGACGTGCCTCTTTGAAGACATTCTCGGTGAGCAGAGGGGTGGTGATAGCTACGACTGTCTCATCCCCATTTTATTTCCTCTGTTGGCGAGTGGTGCCCCCGGTCTTGTCAACGGCTCTCGAGTGCGTCGGCGGGTAAAAATGACACGTCTGATCAGAGTTGCGACGACCGTCTTGTGAATGAGCAGTCAGTTTGCCATGATGCCGGTCGTGAACCGTTTATTTCTTTGTTTGCAGCCTGTTTTCCCGCTCCTTGCCTGACACACTTGAGACATATTTCATCTGCTCAAACAAGAATACTGCTGCCATTTTGTCCGCGCCGTCTTGATGACGCTTATTCCCCGTCGTCTTAATGACGCTTATGCAGCAATCGAATCTTGACGTTGCTTTTCTTCGGATTTACACCCCTCTTCGTCTATAAGGATAAGCCGGAACCATTGTGAATCGGGGCCGCACTAAAGTGAATGAGAAAGGGCCTAAACTACAGCGCATCATTAGTGCCCAGTCTCAAGTATCAGTGCCTGCTACGGGCAGCTCCAGGGTGCTAGCAGGTGAGATGGCCCCGTTGTCGGCCCTACAAGGACCTGCGAGCGCTAAACTAGCGCTAGACCGGGGTCAATGGGACAGCTGGACAAGGATAAGAAGAGACGAGAGAAAAGGAAAAAAAGAGGGGGGGTCCATATGATTGGCTGGCTGCTGCAGCGGCAGGCGGAACGGGCGGAAATAGTGTACACTACACTACTGGTGCGGTACGAGCGGCGGCAAAGAGCGTTTGTGCTAGCAGCTCTGAATGGCATCGTTGAATATCAAGGTGTGCATAAATCCATCACTAAAACGGCTATGATGCTGTGGCCGTTGCTTAGCTGCGGGATTTTGCCAGATGATGCGCAAACCGAGTCTCTGTCTTATCAGCAAGGCTCTCTTCAGGCTCATCTGATCTCCCTTCTTGACGACAATACAGCCGCGTTGGCTGTAGTAGCATACTATTTATTCTCTTGAAGCACGGCATATTACACAAGTCCACTCTTCATCCACACCTTTGGTGGGTCGTGCACAGCCGTTGGCAGACGTCGAGGCTGCGCACAGAGCTCCCCCCAAAAGGGCTATTTCTCGGACGGACCCTTCCAGCACCCCGAGTCCCTCTGCCAGGAGAGTAAAGCCAATTTCATCACTTGCATCCAGGATGTAGCGCTATCCAGACAATCCAGCTTTCTGGTTCGGGCAGGGCTTCACTCCTTTGGTCGCAACAGGATGAGCTAAGAGGAGGGAGTGCGGGAGGCGAGCTGGGGAACACCGAGATGGCTTCGCCAAATATTGCTGGAATTGGCTTCTAGTACACAAAAGAAAGCCACGAGCTCACGCCCCAAGGCTGTGTCTTATTCTCTTATCTGAACCGGAGGCTGGCCGCGCGGAGCAGAATAGATGCACATGTGTTCTCTCTAGCTCGCTCTGGCTATGACCCTTGCCCCCCTAATAAAAGATGCTTCAGCCTCGACAAACGCCCAAGATTTGTGCCGAGCAGGTCCTGGAGCGCGCATTTGGGCCGTGTATTCACCTGCCACGTTTGTTTCTTTGTCCTTTCTGATTGGCGTCATCGGAAATGGATTTACCCCGTGCCGGCGGCCATTCGAGGTTACATGGCGGTCATCTGCGGCTGTGGCAATAGTATGCACTCTTGATTAAAACGGCAGTTCACTACATTAATAGTCCAGATATGAAACTGCGACAAATACTATGAGCTGGGCAGACAACATGATCGCTATGCTGACACAAGCTGCACGATGCTGTCGCTCCAGGATACAACCGTGGTTACGCTCATAAAGCGAGATGCAGGCTAAGCGCAAAAGACGAAAATCGAGACAAAAGCTTGGAACCGGTGAAATTAAGCGTTTGAAGCAGGAAACGGAAACGGCCCTGGCATGAAACTGTCTCGTGGCATTGCGTAATAGTGCCTATAAACGGCGCTATATATAGTGTAGCCAGAGGCTATGACAGACAAACAGACATGGGGGACACATGGGATTCGCTAGAAATCTCCCAAGAAGGCTTAGACTAGATGTTGCAGGCAAAGGCTGACGTGTTAAGCACTTTATGGCATATTTCCTGTCCTGGCCGTAATGTAGTGATGCTCTGCCCTGAATTCAGTGCACACTACATATTATTGTACATTTCACCCTTTTGCGCGGCCACTGATTACGCCGTAGTACATTGCGGTGGTTAAGCTCACGGATGTGTGCGCTCCGAATGGCAAGTGAGTGGAGGGGGCCGTCTGTCTAGGAGAGATGCGACTGGCTGCTGCATCCCAAAACCCTGGTCAAGCCACTGAAGATCTTCCTTTTTGGGGGAGCAAAGCACAGAGCAGCAGGGGTGTTGTGGTAGCATGCTGAGCTGGCGACAAGGGGGGGAGAGGAGGAGAGAAGAGGGCGTGTGTCGCTCTGATTGGCTCAGGCCGAGTCTAGTGGACCGAAAAGACGCAAGCAGCCAGCGTGCACTACTCTGTAAAAGGGAAAAATAAAACGGTTGTCACACAGCTGCTGCTCTCTGTCGTCGTTTGGCAGTAGAGCCAGGGTCTCTGGTACTTATGCAGGGGCGAAGAGACAGCCCAAGACTAAGTGGCGAACCCTCTGTCGCCGCATTCGCCGAACAGGCCCAAAACGGCAAATTTAGCGAGTCTAACCATCTTGGCTGTTGGCGGCTTGCCGGGTTTGTGTCCAGACTTAGACGAAGGCGATCGGTAGAGGCCAAGTCGTTGACGACAAAGTGCAGAGGAAAAAGGAATTAGAGGGAAGGGAGGTAACGCCTCTTGTTATTCAACGTGATGCCGTTCATGTAATCAAGTTTTAATTATAAAATCGATAACAAGTGTAGTCTCGAAAAGTCTACGGAATCCATTGTTCTTTCTACGCGATCCATGTTGGTCCCAGCACACAGGGCCGGGCCCGGCTGGATGCATTTCATGATTGCCACCTTTGTATGCCATCACGGCCTCTTTTCTTCGTTCCTTGGTCACAGCCGCAACCAAGAACGGAACCCCGAAATGACTGGCTGCGCTCGAAACGTGGCCGATGCAACGCTGTCAGGGCTGAAGGAATAGCGCTCGATCTCTGCGTTTGGGTAGGTCCCGTAGGCATCGCCATTGAGAGCGCTGTGCCGGATAAACGAATATTGGGCCGCGGCAGACGGTCTGCTAGAATACGGACATGCGCGTAGGCCGTCTGTGTACACTGGTCCGTTACTAACGTTGCGAGGCTACGACGTGCTGAATACGAGCAGCTAGCATATGCTTGACAAATGTACTTGTGGTGAAGAGGCAAATCTATAGGGGCGAATGCGGTGTAGATACTGTGACGTACTTGGCCTCGATCTCGGCGCTGTGACAGCTCACATTGTCAAAACAAGCGGGGTCCTGCTATCACTACGACCTGATTCGTTTCCAAGAGATTGGGCTTGGGGCCATAACAAGCCTGCCGGCCGGCTACCACTCCTCGAGCCTTGGTACCAGCTTCGGATTCTGCGGACGATATTCAAGGGGGGCCTTCAATGCTGCCAACACAAACGTTGGCTGTGGCGGCGTGGCAGCGTGGCCTCCACGATCGGGACCAAGAAAGAGTCCGATGGCAACGATATTTCCACTCGACTAGGCCGGACAAGTGTAGAAAGTAACGGCACTATTATTACACAGTTAAAACAATCCGGGCTCCGGCCGTTTACGCCACACCATTGGCGGCGCTACGAGGGCCCTATCTGATGTGGACATGTCTTCCGCTTTCTACGGCAGCCGTCGCACATGGTGGCACTGAGCAAGTTGAAAAACAACGGGCTGTTATGCCGACATTTTCCTTTGCCTGGCTGGAAAGAGGAACCAGGGCCGGATGGTAATGAGCATTTCCTGCCATTTTGGTACGGCTGGGGCTGCCTTGCAGGGCCTCATATCCTTGGTGACAGCATGTAATTCGATTGTCGGCCAATAATAGAAGAATGAATCTGGCCGGGATGTTTCTTGGCAGCCCAGTTTCCCCCCCAAGATGGCCCATCCCAACCCAACGGCCAGGCTCCGCCGTTGGAGCACGGCCTAGCTGCAGCTGGGGCTCAAGGCCAGATCCCTCCTTGTTTCATTTCTTCCTGCCGATTGGTGCTTTGTAGACTCACGGCGTAGGCGTCACAGCATGTCAACAGCAAGCTGCTGCATCTCACACTCACACGGAGATGCCTACCAGTCATCGCCGTCGAGCGTGGTATCGGCCTTGCGGCTGATGTGTAAAGTGACCGGGCCTGAATACGATTGCTTATTGAGGCCATGGGGATAAGTGAAAGAGCTAATAAACAGCAACAGCAGCAAAACAGGGTAGCCACAGCCAAGCAGCCTCGTCAGCAGGGTCAAGGCCATCGCCACATGTTGCTGACAGCTTTCCTTATTCTACACAAGACCAACGGCAGTAGCTAGGCGGCGGCGGCCGGCCTGTTTTCACACGGGAGCACGGTTCGCGCAGAGGCAGTTGACGGTTGTGTTCGACTTGGCACAGACAACCGTTCAGTCTAGCCTGCGGCTGCCATGTTTCCGGGAGGCCACAGCTGGCTCGGCAAGTGTAACAAGTGCAGTGTGTAGCGTTGGGCTTGTACAGGTACAACGGCGCGACGGTTTCCGGTAGTGTAATGCGAGGGCAGCTAGAGGGCAAAGCCCGCTGGCTTCGGGGACGCCGTTGTCGAATTCCGCGGAGAACGGCTGCAAGGGACGGGCGCCCGGCGCACGAAAAAGCAGGGAAAACCAACGGCCGCTATGTGGCGCCAGAGGCGAAAACGATGGCGGTAGACGAGGCAGGCCAAGCCCAAGACTACCAGCACAGGGAGGCGGAAGAAAGCAGGTACTGCACGCCAACTTGGCTCTGCTCCAAGGCACCAGTGCAGATCGGTTTAGAGCCGTTTTGTTTTTGTTTTGCACCGGTATGATGTAAGTAAAGGAGTCTGCCTGAAAGGAGACAAAGAAAGCGACCAAAAGAAGATCAAAGCCCGAACAGAGCCATAGGCGATTGATCGAATAGTCAACCCTCACCCTAGCTATCGCGGTACTGCAGCAACCGGACTGATCACGGTACTGCAGCCGGACTGGTATCTCAAGTCGTCGCCCGTGCCCATGGCCGGCCTGGTTTACCACTGTTATTATTTTTAGCGCAGCAACCCTTTCTACCGGCAGGGGCCGGTTATTATTGCTTATTTTCTCTTTAGCTTTGGGTGCTGGTTGCAGTCGCAGCCGCAGCCGCATCTTGGACGGTGGTGGAAGGACTAATATAGGGATACAACGCTGACGGCACTGGGGGAATGAAAGTACGAGGTACACACCAAAAGCAGTAACTGCTGCAAAATAGCAGGGACCGAGAGGGTGGCAGCGTCTCCTCTTCCAAGGCAACGCAGGCAGGGTCCGAGCCTCTGATCCCCGGCAAACCAAACAAACAATGGAAGAAAACGTGACGGGTTTGGGCGAGGGCCGTCATCTTGGGATGCTTGGTTTGTGCCTCCAAGTGCGACTGGCCGCCTTGTAGGATCCAAAGGGGCATACGAGCAACGTTGTCCATGTTAGTGTAGCAACCGCAGCCTCGGGCATCGAGGCCGGACAAAGTTACAAGCACAGCGTCTGTCCTTGTCGGACGCACAGCAGATGCGTGCAGCGGAGAGCAAAGGCGAGCAGATAACAGCAAACGAAAACGAATGCTGCCCGCGTTCAGATCCCGAAACAGCCATTGGCACGCAACCAGATAGTGTAGTGTACACTACGTTGTACCTTTGTGGCTTTTTGTGGCGCCCATGCTTGCCAAGTGGAAGAACAGGGGATCAGTACGCACAACAGCCGTCGTCTTTCCGCCATCCCTGGCCTTTGATCCGGGAAGTGGGAGGAGATAAACAGGCCAAGCAAGATGAGAAGCAAGGCCCTTTGTTGAATGTGAGGATCTCGCTATAATAGTCCAAGAGTGAGCGAATACATGCTATTAGTCTACATTTCGGGCAGAGCCTTTGTCATCTGAGACAAGGCTTGGCGGAACTCGCAGTTGATTCGCGGTTGCGGGACTCGACGCATCATGCCTCTCACGCAGGCACCGCCGGCAGCCTTGGTTTTCTTTGTTGCCTATCAGTTGGAGGGGCGAGCGGACCCGCCACAACGGGTCAGAAGCAGCCACAACAAAGAACCAGTCTGGACGGGCGGCTCGGTACAGCAGACAACCACTTACCGGCCATGGCCATCCGTCATGAGCCTCTCCCTTCCTCCTCACACTACACGTGCGCTTCTCCTCCCCACGTCACGTCCTTGTCGGTCGGGAAGGCCGGCAGATATGGGAGGGGGGTCATACTAGTGTATTCTTGTTACATCGCAGGCCATGGGGACTTGATTTCACGGCTCGAATCCTTTCTTATTCTCCTATGGTCGGGAGCGTCGCATGTGTATGGGGTGCAGCACGTATGAACAGGATGCAGATGGTGATGTCGTGGTGGGCCTTGAAGGCCTGCACGTTATGCTACATCTGCGTGCCTACCCTGGCTCTTGTAGTGCATTATTACAGGGTAGTGTGGAAATCTCTCCGATACTATGCTAGCATTGCAGATGTCACAGAACGCTCGTATTCCAGATCGGGATAGGTACTGAAGGAAGATCTGAGCTACTTGGCAGCCGGACAGCATCTTGTTGACGTTGACCGAAAAGAGGGCTAAAGGCATCTGTGTCTGGCGAGCCAAAAGGGAGCAAATAGGAGAGGAAACAAAGAAGAAAAGCAGAAAAAAGAAAAGGCAGAAAAAAGAAAAAGAAGAAAAAAGAAAAGCGGAAAAAAGAAAAAGCGGAAAAAGAAAAAGCAAAAAAAATCTCGAGGAGAAAAAAAGAAACCACAGCCCCGACGGGACAGCTGTGCACAAAGCATAGCAACGGGGACTTTTGTACTTCTTCCACTTCTTCTCCCACTTTTCTCGAACAGTGCCCGGCAAACCCTGCCCTTCTCCGCCAGCAGCGAGAGATGGCACCGCTGCAGCTTCCCGTCCGGTGGGCTGGCCTCTAACGCAGGGTAGTGTACGGAGTACACCTCTTGTGGCACGCTGATTCCTGCGGCTTCTTACTCGTGCCCTTGGAGTCGTAGTGATGTCGTAGACAGCGCCGGCTTTGTACAGCAAATCGGGTTCAGCCAGCGGGGGCTCGAGCTTGCTCTGCAAAGCCTGCTGTTTGTCATGGCTTGGAGAATACAGAGTATGGTGTCGAGAGTATGGTTGCTGCTCGGCGCGTTGGCCCGAGGAGCGTTGCATCCACTAGAGCTACAGCTGGACAGCAATGGAAGAGGCAAGGTGAGGCTCGCTGGCCGGAGATGACGACAGTACTTGGTGCTCTCTTTCACTCGTGTTCGTTTATGGACCTTGACGGCAGCGGCTGTCAAAATCAAAAGGGAAAAGGAAAAAGGGACGGAAGAGAAAAAAGGCAACGGAAAAGAAAAAGGAAAAACAAGACCGCAGCCGTTCGTCGTTTGCGTTTTAGCGGCGGGCGTGTGTCTTGCTTTGGTTCTGTATCTGAGGAATGCGGGACGTGCAATTTGGCTGAGAACGGCCGCAGGAATGGTCCGCGATGAACACAAGGAACGGTTTTATTTTTATTTCTACTTTTTGTATTTCATACAGCCCCGTTGGGAGCTCCCTTGCTCATCTCGCCGGCTCTCGTCTCCTTTCTGGCAGACTGGCGATGCTTGCGGCTTGCTTTGGCCTCACTTCTCGCCGGCTCTTGCCTCGTCCTCCTCGCCGGCTCTTGCCTCGTCCTCCTCACCTCGTCCCTGGCCCTTCCTCCGCCGCCGTCTTCCTCGGGCTTCCGTGCTCCATCTGTCCGCGAGAAGAGATCGGCGGCCCCTAGGGCATTTCTGGATCGACGGCCCTCAACGCTCGGCAAACAACAATCTGCAATGATTGCAAAGGGCCGCTAAGGGACAGTAAATCAGATGTGGGCGTGGGAAGGCTTGGGGAAGTGGACCTGCGTCAAAGCGGCGGCCAGAGAGCTTGTCACTGTCCCATAATGGGTGCAGGGGGGCAGTACCTGGGGCCGGCCGGAGTGGACTCGCCTCTGTTTTTCAGCTGTGCCTGTTGGAGCTACGGGGGGGACCACATTCTTTTTGGTTTAGTTTCTGCTGGACAGATGGCCCCGTCCTGGTACAGTAGTCGCAATCGGCCGCCAGCAGCGATCGTCGACTTCGGCGAGCCGCATGCCTTGATGCGGGCGAACGGTGGTTGCATTGTACAGTAAACAGGACGGAAAAGGGGTCTGAAGCGAGTGGTCGGTGCCCAATCCTATGATCAATATCAGAGCCTTGCAAGGGCCTCAAGCAAAGGACTAAAGATTACAAAGCCTTGCAAAGGGCGCCTCTGCAGCCAAAGACGGGAGATGGATAAAAATGCAAAAAATGTTCAAATAAGCCGTCAGACAGACAGAATTTGCTCGATGACGCATGCCGCCACTTTTTGGCCACAAGGCTAACGAGAGCGTTCTGCTTGTCTGGGGCTCATTTGCCTGCAAGATTCCTCTTTGCCCTTGGCCTTGCCCCTACCCTATGCTAAGAGAAGAGGGCGTGTACGCTAGTGTATGTCCGGCCAAAACTGATAAACATTTCCACCCCCCTTGCTCGCCATGGCACACCCCCCGCCTCGATACCGAAGTCCCGGCCAAAATTTGTGGCAGATGATGGAGAGGACGGAATAGGTTCAGAGGGCAAGCGTGCTCGTCCCTTTCTTCTCCAGAGGGAAAGTGCATTTCTGGGGCTCCTCTGCTCTCGGCCGTTCGCCATATCAGCTCAAGCAAGAGCGACTGCCACTTTGCGGGCGCCTTCCTGGTCTTGTTTGGGAAATAAGCTGCCTCCACCGGCGGCGACGTGAAGAGCAAAAGGTGCAGCAAAACGGATGCAACCACGCTCGCCGCTGTCTCGCATTTGGTCGGCCTCCAGATCTTCTTCGGCATTGCCCTCCCCTCTAGCACTACCCTCTATCCACACCCCCCCATCCCTTGGCTGTCCATACCAGCAGCCCACAGTGTACACTACCCTCGCTACAAACAACAGAGCACATTACTTGGTACTATACACTATACACTACACTACACTACTCCTCGGCTTAGTATAGGCCATTCAACCAACGCCTAGGCCGTCTGCCGCGTCTGCCAGCACCAGGGACTGCCCGCTAACCCCCCTCCATCAGATCCTACGGCTGCCCTCAAGCTGAGGAAGCCTTAACTCACTCCAGGGCTTGCTTTTTCCTTGGCTCCACGCCCTCTATCTCATCGCATCTCTTCTTATAACATACCTTTCGAAGCCCCCCCAGTCCTTCCCGCTCTTCATACTTTGACCTCTCCACCCACCCCCCAGACTCTTGTCTGGATATATACTGGCTTGCTCGACCTCTCTTGATCCAACCCTTTCGACATCTTTAGACCTCTTTCTTCCCATCATATCGTGCACCATTAGACCCTGATTGCCTGCCCTGTCTTCATTGCTAGTCGGTCAGCCTGCACAGCTTGGACATGGTGCGAATAAGCATATCTACTGTTCTGCCTCTAGTCTGAGCCTTTGTTAAAGTGCATCGTGAGCCTCGCCCTCGCTCACACAAACCTTTACCCGCCCTTGGTTCCTCCTGTCTTGTATAAATAAAGCCTTGCGCCCGCTGTCTCTGGTTTTTTTCCCCATTGTCCTCTCCCTCACCACTAAGACCTCCATCGACCCAAACACCAACCTTTTGACGGCTATCTACCAACAGTCCATCGAACGGTTTTCAATATCACCACTCTTCGCCCTCTTGCTATGTCATTATCTTGTGGCACAATGACAAAGAAGACGTCAACCGAGACCGAGACCCGGCGAGGGCCTTGGTCGTCCCACGAGGACAGTCAACTCATCCGCCTAATCAAGCAGGACCCGACTCTGAACTGGGTGAGGATTGCCTCCGAGCTCGTTACCCGCACACCAAAGCAGTGCCGGGAACGTTACCACCAGAATCTCAAGTCCAGCCTCAACCACAACCCCATCACTCCGGAGGAGGGCCAGCTCATCGAGTCCCTCGTCATGCGTCTGGGCAAGCGCTGGGCTGATATTGCCCGCCAGCTGCCGGGCCGCAGCGACAATGCTGTCAAGAACTGGTGGAACGGCAACCAGAATCGCAAACGTCGCGCCGCTCAACGTGCCTTGGCTGCCACCGCTGCCGCCAGCGTCAACGCCCAGGTAAACGGCAACACTACCGGCACCTACCGACACCAACGGAGGCTCAGCGCCATGGACCAGCTCTTCGAGGCCGCACAGATGCACGACGAGTCCTTCTACTTCTCGCCCACCTCCCGGCCCATGTCACGCCAGTCTACCGACGGACCCCTACCCTCGCCTTACCCCCGCCGCCCAGCCTCTTCCGGTGGGATTGCCCAGCTGCCGCTGCCGCCGCCGCCGGCCCATCAAGATCGGCCGTCGTCCTCGTCCGCCGCTGCCCCCCTGTACAACCCCTACACCACAGCCCCCACGGCTCGCTATGCCCGGCGGTCTCAGTCTCCCGGCGCCGCCTACTCCTCTCGCCCCATCAGCACGGGCACTGACTACAGCAGCAACGGTAACGACAGCCGGCCTCGTAGCTACAACGACTATGAGTATCGCCCCGATTACCGTGAGTATCGCCCCGTGCATCGCCCTGAGCACCGCCCCGAGTATCGCTCCGAGTATCGCTCCGAGTATCGCTCCGAGTATCGCTCCGAGTATCGCCACGAGTATCGCCCCGATCATCGCTCGGAACGCTACTCCGAGTACCGCCCCGACCACCGCCCAACGCACTCAGGTTCCGCGGACTATCTCACCAGCCCTCGCGTCAACTCTCACGCTACCGTCGCAGAGGCTACCGCCGGCTCTCCTGGCAACTTGTCGGAGCAAGGCCCGCCGCCGTCGCTCATGTCCGATGCCGGCACCTGCTCGCCTCGCATGCCTTCGGCCCGCCAGTATCCTGCCCAGGTCTGGCGGCTTCCGCCTCTATCGTTTGACAAGAAGCCAACAGGCGAAGACGAAGCTTCTGCGGCCCGGTCGGGCCCCTCCGCAAGCAGCACTAATCGGCTCCCTCGCCTGGATGAGCTCCTGCTCGGAACAGCCGAGCTTCCGCCTGCTCAATCGCCTACTATCAAGAACTCGGCCGAGAACAGCTGCTCTTCATCACCTGTCTCTCGGAGACCCTCGGGTCTCCTCACGGAGCCAATTTCCCTCCGGCGAGGCTCCCTGACCGAAGCCGAGCAAGAAGCTGCGGCCGCCATGCTGACTCTTCCTGTGCCTCGCTCCCAAGTCGACGACCTTGTCAACGAAGCATCGGATAAATACTTCCATGAGGACGTCAAGTCTCGGTTCCAACCGTCCGCCTTTCTCCTCCAGAAGTAAGCGATTCTGAACAGCAGCATCATTTGGCATGGCATAGCAACCACATAACGGCGGCATATTCTCAACACGATTATGATACAGAACTTGGACGGTTCGGGCAGAGTATTGTTTCCCATGTACTTTTTTGGCTATCAGGCCACTTTTTTTTCTTGTACATTTTTTGTGCCTTGGAGGCATTATTATTTTTTATTCCCTCTCATTATTATTAGACATTGGACTAGAGCACCGGATTGTGCTAGGCGTTTGGGCAACTGGGATTTCAAAGGAGGCATCATGTCTTGAGTTTAGACTCTTACGGAACAAAGGGTTTTCAGGAAAGAACCGGATTGTTTTGTCACTTGGATGGCCGGTGTTTTCGGAGTCAGGATGCCGAGACAAGCCAGAAGGCTGCGGCAGGGTTTATTATTTTGGTATCATTACTACAGGAAAGCTAGATATGCAGACTTTACCTGTTGGAGACATTACAATGCAACTTAGAATTGTACTCCCACATGATGCTCCCTCTTTGAAGCCGCTTCCGCTAAGTTTCTGGTATATTTTTATTGTTTTCATTTACGTTTTTCGTTTGGGATTGTGTGTGTACGTGTGTGAAAAGGTGTCCAGTTTTTTTTTGTATATCAAAAAACGTCTTCGCATAGTCCCGGGCCGCACTGCCGGCACCAGGCCTTGTGCCCATGGCTTCTCCCTGGCGGCACAAACGAGGCGAACCGCCGCACGGTTTGTAAAAAATATCTCCCCTTTGTTTGCTTCTCGTTTTTTTCTTGTTGGCCCGCCTTTTAAACCAAAAATACACCCTCACAAACGGGTGTAAAGTTCCAAAGTTTTTTTTTGTTTTTTTTTCAAACAAACTCTCGAGAAAAGCCATCTTGAGCTGCGACTGCACACACATATACCAAAGAAAGACTGGACACGGTATATAGACTACAAGTAAAAGGTTCGCACCAGGGCGGGAAGCAAAAGCTATCAAGGCGATGCTACCCGAACGCCGAGGGCCGAAGACTCGAAAAGTGGTACCATGACTATTTACGTCGAGCCAATAGACAAGCCAAGGGGGAACCAAAAGGAGTCTACATGGCTCGTCACTGCTCGATGAGAGTTTGTCTTTTTTGTTCCGTCTTTTCCTGCCAGTCTTGGACCAGCCGTGTCTCCCTTGGCTCCCTGGACAGGGCTGCATAGGGCGGCCTGACCACTAAAACAGAAGAGGAGGAAGTGAAAAAGAGCGCAAAAGTGTTTAGCAGAAAAGGGATAAAAGGCAGCCCAAGCAGCCCTTTTATGCACTGAATCCTACTGATTTTGTATGAGATGAACTGGATTGCTGGCTATTGTTATTGACTTTCTCGTGCTATTGTCTACATCCATCGCGGCCAAAAGGGGAGGGCGAAGCGTATCGAACCATGACAATGGCAGACGGGAGTGCTAGAGGCTCGTTGCGACGTCTGTCAAACGTGGCCGGGCCTTGTTTCCCTTCCCTTGGCCGCTCGCTGTGCCTTTTGCCTTCTCCCTCGCCCCATGGCTTTTCATCAGAGATAAATAGCGTGCAAACAAGGAGCATTCTCCATTGGGGAGAAAACAAAGACTAAGAATATCAATATATTTGAGCCATTATTTTAATTACAATGGGAAAACTAACAAAAAAGTCCAGCTGGCCACTTGACAAGTTGCGCCTGATTCCATGGCATGCACAGTATACCTTTGTAAAGAAAACCCAAAAAAGCAAATACATTAAAGTGTAAAAAAGAGAACAAAGCAAGGCCAAATCGCCGGAAGCAATAGCGCCCCTCCCTCTCTCTTGATTGCTTCACCCACTTACGGCGCATGACAGCGTTCGAATTCGTCTGTGATGGCTCACCGAAAACAATAAGAAACACGACAAGAACGCTGTGCTGCTTACGGTTTTCCTATTGCTTTGCGCTGCGTTCAGTGCAACATGGGTGTGAAAGGCTGTTTTATATTACCAGTAATAAAGACGTATGTCTAGCCTTTGCTTTTCTTTCAGGCCTCTTCCCCACAAAAAGACAAAGCAAACAAGCGCGGGAGATGGTCGGTCCCGGTGAACTAAGGCTCCGGGCGAAGCCATACGAGCACAAGGCCAAAATACAAAAAATACAAAAAAAATCAAAAGTGTGGGGGGTGTAAATAGGCTTAAAGTGGAGACAGGACAGAACAGAGACGTGGTCCGTGCCATGGGCTAATAACTCGTCTCAGCCCGCTTTAGTGCATACGCCTACATGTTGCTGCTCGCCAGGCCGTTCAATTTGGTGGCGCGCTTGTTATCCCGCGCAGCTCGAGCTCGAGAGCCAGGGCGCTGATGGCAATACAGAGTGCATGCTTTTTATGGTTTTGACGTGAATTCATGTTCGTTGCATTTCCTATTGTGCTGTGCAAAAGCTGGAGCGCTTTGATCGGCCCACAAGCCGAGAAGCAACGACTATTGACTGTTTCGGTGAGGCGGACGAGGTTCGTTATTCCTACGCCCCCTCCTTGTTTTTCACTCTCCTTCTCTCCCATCCCAAGATAAGCATGGACCGAGACTGGCTGTCATTTCCCGTGCTTCCTTCCAAGAGCTTTTGTGAAAGAGACAGAGCCTGGCCTCCATGAACGGCATATTCCGATATACGCAGTCTCATTGATATGTTATCCGTGCAAAGAACGCCAGCTACACACCTCTTTTCATCTTACGCGTACAGTGACAACGGCTCCATCACCGTCGTGGCGTCGGTGTTTCCCCGGGTTTCCCGGCCATGTCCCGCGCCCTCAGCGAGTCCGTAAAGGTCTGTCCTTTTTATGCCGTCATAATCTATTGCAAAGACTTTGTAGCTGCTGCGGCAAGCCTCTTTTCCCGCCCTCACACCCGGCCTGCATGGCTTCCCTGTACCACTCTCTGCATGCACGACAAGGGCGCTTGACTCGGTGTTTCCCGACCAGCCTGTGCTCTGGCTCTGCGCTTTGTTGAAGTGGTCCCCTCCAGCAGTGCTGCACCTACAGATGTAGTCAATCAATTGTTCGGCATACTCGATCACTGGATAGCTACGGTATATCTTGCACACGTCCTCTGCTCCTCTGGCCTGGCCTGGCCTGTAACACAGCCCTAGATCTCGCTCGGCTCCTGCGGCCTGAATGGTTTGGCGACAGGGGCTCTCTTCGCCGCTCCCCGGGTCTGTTGCAGCAGACGGCTCTCAATGGCAAAAGATTCACCCACGTGACCTACGACATGAACGACCGGCGATATCCAGGACACTCCCAAACTCCCAGAAAAAGGGCGTGGAAGAGGGTCCTGTCTCTACAGAGTAAGTCCAAGCCGTCTTTCTGGGCTGCAGGGACAAGTAGAAAAATAAAGGCATGGGAGCGTCTCTATGATTTTGGTTCTGTAAGAGACGAAGGATCTTGCCAAGAATATCATTGTCCGAGACAAACAGTTGGCCGACATCAAAGCCTGCTGTACTCGTACACGTACACACATTGTGCGACCATTGCATGTTTGCTCATGTCTGATGAAATATGTATTGCTCTATTTCGATATTCCCATACTATCAAAGGCACGCCGTGCATCGACGCCATGCATGATGGAACAAATCGCCATTCAACCGGAAGTGCTACAGTACAATAGATGGGTACGTGCGACGAGAGCGGCTGGAAGGTGTGTCTTTGACTACTATAAACCTATTTGTATACTTATATGGTTGACTCTATCGAGACTCTGGCAGCCGCTCGGCGAGATTTCTGCCCCCCGAGCTAAAATTTCAAAGAACAAAAGAAGTGTACGCATTCTTCTGCAGTGTGAATTTAGCAGCCGTTTGGTAGCGTATAATCAACAGTGGAAAGCGTGTAAATATGCCACTTCTACCAGCGCTGCTCTTTAACTATCTTCCAGCGTTATTCTCCTGATTTGCCGATCCACGACGATCCGCGGAATCCTTCCTGGGACTGGGAATGTGTGATGCAAAGACAATAACTGCCAATCTTACCGCAAAGGAGCATGGACCTTGCCAAAACGATCTATCCCATCACCTTAAAAGCTCCTAGCCAGACCCCCTCTGCACGCGCATGGCCCAAACAGGCATGAGCGGCAGAACCTCGTGGAGAGAAAATTGTACGGTAGAATAGAATCCTGTAAAGCAGGAATCGACAAGGGGCGGCTGCACTGCTGGAGCAAAGCGAGGCGCATCTGCCAAACAAACAGTGAACAAAACGCACAGACGGCTACAGAATCCTACAACAACGCATTGACCAGCCTCACGCCGGGCAGAGGCTTTCTGGGGGGCCGGAATGGTTAAGCTGTGTGCTGCTTAAATTGTGGCTTTCCAGGTTAACAGCATGTTATTATTATGTAGCTCCGCCTCCGATGTTGTGTCTGCCAGCAACAGGTACTGGAATCGATTCCTCTGAAATTGAACTGCTCACCCCCTTTCTCTCCCTCCATCTTTTACATGTTAGTGTAACTGCGGAGAATGGTCACAGCTCTGTCTTTTGACACGCCTCTCTCTTGGTGTTGGAAGGTAAAAGGGCTGCAAAAAGAGCCGAGAAACGGACATCAACCGAGCCCTTGGCAATTTCTTCGTATCCGTGCATAACGTGGATCGGCAGCCTAGAAGAGTAAGATGAGAAATACAGATACATGAGAATGAATATTGCTCGACAAGGACACTTCGATATCACACCGAGAAACACATGTAGAGAAAAACAATCACAAATTGTTACAGAGCCATGGATCACCGGCGTGCAGTCTTTTTTGGACCCTTTCTGAATTTCAGCCACTCCGATCCGATTACTGACGCCCTTCCCCAACGATTTGCGTATGGATATTCCTTCTATCCACCCACTTCGTGCATCTGCCCTTACAGCCAATCTCCACAGGCCATTACAAGGCCTCCAGAGAAGAAAACAGAAAAGAAGAACTGGGGAAGACCACAATTTGTCAGACCATCCCTTTCTTTCCCCCCGAGACATGTTGTCCGATCGTTCTCACCACACTTTATTTCTTCTTTGAAAACCGCCCCAGCAGGACCCGAGACAGTAATACCCGTGACGCAAACAAGGTGTATGAGGGTAATACCAGTACTGGCACATCTGGCCGCCACCAGTTTTGGCCTCCTTGGTTGCCGTCCCTGAACATGTCTCACGCTCTATTGTTCAACGCGATGCGGAGCGCACTATGGCATCCTTCCCGCCGCATTGTTCTTGTTTTTTCCACTCCATGTCTTTCGTCCAACTCTGCAGTGTTTCTAGTGCCAGCCCTGAGGAGACTGTACCAAGCAGTGAAAACAAGGTGGCCGATCTTGTGTCTCTGTTTGCTTTTACATAGGCAATAAGCGGTGTTCAATAGCATGATCGATTACGGATATCTTGAGCTTTCCTCTCCCGCCCCTTCCTTCCGTGGGCCTTTAGTCGTAGGAATGTATGCCAGGCGTGTCACTCATAGTGAGCGAGGGAGGAACTCAATGGGCAGCATTGCCGTTGTACGTAATCGTGATGATGGAGAGAGACCGGTGGGTCATTTGTCGTCATTCCTACTGCGCTGAATCTCCAACAAGCACATACCGGCGAGAAAAACGGCCCTTTGCATAGGAGTCAACGGCGTGAAACTGTGTTGATTCAAATCTCCTTGCCTGACTGTTTTTCTTCTGCCTCCCCTTTCGGAAACAAGACCGCATTTTCTTCTTCCTCTCCTTTTCCTCTTTTCTTTTTTCTTTTCCCTCTTTCTGCGGCCTTTTGTCAATGCCCGGAAGATGCCGTTTCACGGCCCTTGGCTCGTCTTTGCCTTTTTTCCTTTTGCAACGGTGGATACAGATGTACAGAAAAGAGGCCACAGTCGACTTGCAGACCGCATCTCTCATTTGTACCCTTTTCATCCTCCCTTTCATACTGTTTTGCATCTTGTTCATTCCTGTCCTGATCGGACACACCTTTGTTGGAGACCTTATAGGCCGGAAAAGGGACAGGGCCTCCATTCATCTTCCCCACCGCCATCTCCTGCTTGAGCATCCCTTCCACTTACACGCACCCCCGCTTGCACTGTTTCTCGAGAGCCGAATCGTCAAAAGGGGTCACCGGGAAGGAGGGGCGTGTCGTGGCCGAGAGCCAGAACCTTTGCTTGTCCTTGGATCACTGGACGTGGCTGCATCTCACGTCTCGTGCGCCTGCGCATCCTACACACGATGACATGGTTGCCGCCAGGAGGCTTTGGTCGTGGGAGTGGGGAGCCGATGATGAACCCCCGTGGCCGAGTAAGCCCCCGAGCCATTTTTGCTGCAGCGACGACGGCAGCCAGATTCGCCATTCCCCCTTGGAGTGTCATGAAGAGCGCCCGACCGTTGTCTGTTGACCAGATGTACTGCGTTAATACCGCCGTCTTCTGGGTAAAAAAGGGATACACAGCTCAACAATTTGGCAGTCAAGTGGTGTAGTGTTGTTGGCTGTTGGTCGTTGCACTTTTTCCGCACATTACCGGCATTCTCGTCACTGCATGACCTCTTATTCTCCTGCTGGAACTCTGCGGTGGTTGCTCCAGACTGGCGAACTCCTTCGTCATGCTTCTCTTTGCTTTCTAGCATCAACCATGTTCCCTGCACAACGTACAGCACCTGCATTGCTTGAAAATACCAAAAAGTAACAAACAAGTATCTGAAATGGAACGGTCGTAAAAAGAGACAAACCTCCCAAACAGCAAAAAAAATACAGCAAAAAAACGTACAGCAGCGGGTATTCGCTGGTCGTCACCGACCCAACTACTAATCCACCGATTACTGGTTTAACTAGGGGAGAGCGGACGGGATCCCGTGTTCTCCAGTATCTATGGCCGTACGTGATAGAACTACGGACAGAGATGCTTTATATAGAGTGGGAATGGATCATCTGTTGGCTTAGGCGAAAAAGCTGGCGAGAATTAAGACGAGAAAAAAAAGCAATAGAAAAAAATCGAAAAGATATCTGGAGCGGACATATCATCGCCCAAAGCAAGTGTTTGATTGCTAAACCCTGTCTTTCCGGCATTTCAGTATCACGCCTCGCCAAAGAAAGATAAAAAACCTCGCTGGCCGGCGTACCTCGCCTGGCCCCCATTTGCAAACTTTCCCTCCCATGGAAACTGCGGGCTGTATCATGTAAACCCTCCGTTAATCATAATCCCAATCTCGGGACTTGGTCATGCCCTTTTGCAACTTGTGCATTCATACATTCGGGGTTCCGCCCGAGACGCCAAACCCAAGGAAACACAAAAACACGGACATATCCGACCAAAGTCGTCCATGAACAGAAGAAAAAAGAACGCCAGAAACAACAAGAGTTATCAATACAGGAAAGTATTCCGAAAAAAGAGAGCCAATACCCGAATAGCAGCGATGAAAACAAAAGATACACGCTCGCTCCAGAAAGAAAACTAAAGATAAATATCACCACCTTCGCCGGTTTCCCATCTGCGCCATGCTTCGCCGTATGCTCTTTCCAGGTCCGATACCCATCGACGCGTATCAAACAATCCACAAGTCCATTTGTTGTCCCATAGGAGCTTGCGAAGGTCCGACAATCGACCAGAGCTTTCACCAAATGTCCCCTGCCCAGAGCTGCCGTTTTCGACGGGTTTGACTTGGTATCTGAGGCTGCTGGCCAATTTGATGGCCAGTTTTTCGTACTGTGACTCGTCGCCCGCAACCAAGTCGGCCACAGCCTGCTCACCCTCTGCATTTTTGGGAAGAGCCCCCTTCAAGATAGAGGCCGCAATTCGCGAGCACATTTTGTATTCATAACGAGGCAGAGTGAGGAGCGGTGTGCTGGACCACAAGACGTCTGCGGCGGTGGTATGGGCATTGCATTCGGGTGTGTCGAGAAAGAGGTCGCAAATCCGCGCTCGGGTTATGTGCAGGTGCTTTGGCGCCACGTCGGTGAAAATGATCCGGTCAGACACGCTTTTGCCGGCCCATTGCGTCGCCATGGCCCTCAAATTGACCTCTCCCAACTCGGGGAACCGAAGAAGCCACAGAACAGCGTTGGGAACAGCTGCCAGGATTCGCAACCAGCTCCTGAATGATGTGGGATCAATCTGGGAGACACTGTTAGTTCCACGATAATCACCCAGTAAAATCCGATAAAAAAGATGGTACCTTGTAAAGTTGATTAAAGTTCCCTAGGATGACTGTGTCGTCGGATAGTTGAGGGAAAAGATCTTTCCGCATCTTCCAACGACGGTGCTGCTCATCCTGCCAGGTCAAGTCACGCTCACCCGCATCTGCTGCTGATTGCTTGTGGTCGCAGCAGAAGAAGGATTCGCGGCAGTAAATGAGGTTTTCCGAGTATATCCAATTTTCAACATCGGCGTCGGCCTCGTCACGGAAGACGTCCTCGACGCTGACATTGCCGCGCCACGGCCGCAAAGTAGACGGCGGCACTGCTGTGGTATCAGCCAGCAGGTAATCGCACCACTCAGCGCCGAGCGTTCCGGCAAAGCCCATAAAGGCCATCTGAATGGGTGCTGGGCGGGCTGCAAAAATCTCATTTCTTGCACCGCGCGTGTATCCATTGAGGTTAACCAAAATGTGGATGCCGTCCTCGACTATTTGGTGGATGATCTGCTCAGGCGACCAGGTCGAGACATCCCGGAACACGGGAGCCTCGCGCTCAATCTGCTGACGGTGAATGGACTTGTCGCTGGGCGAGGTGGCATAACAAAAGGCCTTTGCTTTGGACGGGTCATGAAACCCAAAAACAGATTGCATCCTGTCGAGTGAGTTAGCCAGCAGTAATAGTAGCAACAGAGGAAAAAAGCCGGCAGATTCTTACAAATGTGCCAGTGGATGATTGTTAAAGTCGGAAGAGATATAGCCAATATTGAGTTGAGGTTGGGGGGGAGCAGGCGGCGGATACACCGATGCGGAAAGCCACGGCGACCGAAGGGTAGAGCAGGAGATGCGCAAAGCATTTCTCTGTGAGATCAAGCGCACATCTTTCGCGGGCAGTGGGCATGTAAAGGTGTGGAATGGCAAGACCGTGGGAGCGGCGGGCACAGTCAGGCTGGCAGGCAGTCGAGGCCTTGGATAGTCCCTGGGCGAGGTGTCCTTGCCGAGAAGGTAGCGGTCTTGATACCAGCGCCGCATCACAACTCGCGTCGCTCGCTCAACAAGACGGAGAACGCGTGAACCCTCCCATGGTTGGCCCGCCCAGGCCCTGAGCTCAGCTGCGATATCGACCGGCTTGCCCTCGCTGTTGGTGCTGGCGAGCAGACGGTGCTTTTCGTCAATACCCGTAGACTCGCCCGCCGCTTCCTTCACCTGACAGGCAAGCATGGCAATGGCGCTGTCGTGCAGGACGCCGCGGCCCCATTCGGAGCTCTCGCGCAGCTGGCGGGTGACAATATCCACAACACGCTGCATGAGGCCACTTCCATGGCCCTGGTGGCGAACATCGCGCAAGATGCCGTCCTTATCGACATGCCAGCGGTCGTAGCGGCCGTTGTAGAGCAGCGCACCGCCTCGCCCCCGCCAGTCGCAGACAGAATTGAGCGCTGTGGACAGACCACAGACGGCCTCGGCAAAGTCGGGGTTAGACAGAACGGCTCGGCGATAGTACACAATGGCCTCGGCAATGCGGCCGCGGTCTTTGACTGCGTTGGCCAGGTTGGTGAGGGCAATGTCAAAGGTGCCATCACATGCCACGGCCTGCTCATACATCTTGATGGCAAGTTCAATATGGCCCACGTCCTTGAGCAGACTGCCCAAGTTGGTGTGCAGATGCACATGGCGCGGGTCCAGCTTCAGGCCGTAGCTGTAGTAGCCAAAAGCCAAGGCGAGGCCACTACCTGGCACTATCCCCGTCGGGATTCTGTTGGGGGCAAGCGCCGGGTCGGTCGTTTGCATCTGCTGCTGGCGCTGCTGCTGCTGGGGGGAGGACGGCGGCTGCTGCTGCTGGATGCTGGCCAGAAGGATGCCGACGTTGTTGGCTGTTGACGGACTTTCCTGCAGCGACAGAGAGAGGTAGTACAGAGCAAGAATATCGGCCACGGTTGAAGCCGGGCCGCCAGACCCTTGCGTTGCGTACCCGTTGCTCGCCATTCCGTCCTGGAGTATCTTGGCCATGGAAAGAAGAGCGTTGCTTGTGGTGGCAATGGCCGTCTTGCGATGGTGGTTTTCGGGAATATAGCAAAGTCCCGGGAGCTGGCCGCCGGTCGCAGAGAAGACGGCGTTGGCTGTCAACTTTGCCTTTTCTGGGGCGAGAAGGAGAGGTCCCGAGTTGCGGCGTGCAAAGTATGCCGGAGCGTTGTTGGAGGGTTCTTCGACAGGCTGCAGAGCCGTGTGGATGTGTTGCACCAGGCCTTGGATGGATTGGAAATTTCTTCCCGCCCCGATGAGAACAGCCTCTTCGTAGGCCTCGGATGCTTTGCCAGTCTCCTTCATCGCATACAGAATGTTGGCCTTTGCGTGTATCAAAATGATCATTCTGCCGTTGTCGTGGCCGGGGATCGCGTAGCCACTGGAGCCAAACCCAGGCTGAAGGCTGGCTGTATCAGGTGAGTTGGGTGCCGAGTGACTGTCGCTACCATTCTTCTGTACATCGGAACCGCTGGCCGCGCCCGAAGAGGTGTCAAGCGGTGTTTGGCCTGCATCGGGAGCCCCTTCTTTCTCCTTGTCGGTAGCGCTCGAGGCCCCGTTGGAAGTCCCCGGTTTTCTAATGCGCAGGGCATCCTGCACGTAGCTGATGACCCCCGCAGCCTCTCGGTTTCGCTGCTGGGTAGCCAGCAGATTGGCCAGATGCTCTGCTGGTTCCAGATAGCTGGGCCGGGTACGGATGGCTTGGTACCAGTGCTCCTCGGCCTCTTCACGGCGCTCCAGACAGTAGAGGGTGGCGGCAATGTTGGAGATGACTTCGACATGATCGGGCTTCAGGGCGTAAATGCGTCGAAACCACTCCAGTGCTTGCTCAAAGTGTTCCAAGCCATAGTGTAGGCAGCCGCCGAGCAACATACCATCAATCCATTCCCACCCACTTTGCTCGCAGAGGCTGGTGAGAACTTCGACAACTGCCTTTGCCTGCGGAATAAGAGGCGAGTGCTGCATTTGCGCCCCCTCGTTCGAATAGGACGCGGTGTAGGATCTGTTTGACTGAGCCTGGTATTTCAAGGCGGACTGCATCATGCGATGCTGCAGGGATAGGCTTCCTTGATTGAGGTGGGAAGCGTATGCCTGTTGTCGTTGCTGCTGCCATTGTTGCTGCTGCTGCTGCTGCTGCTGCTGCTGCTGCTGCTGCTTCTGTTGCTGCTCTGCCCGTGATTGTTGTGCGAGGGCCGCCAGTTTCGAGGGAGGCCGAAGACTGGGAACCGGTCGGCCTTGAAGCGACTTCTTCGTGTGGGTGAGATAGAGTAAGAGTTCGGCGTACGTCTTCTCGGCGTGTGCCAGAACACGCTCCTTGAACTTGACAAGCCCCGGTGCGGTTGTGGGAATGGCTGCGCCGGGAACAGATGCAGGGTGTGGGCCCATGGTGAGCATTTCTAGCGCCTGGATAGGCGACTGGAGCGTTGCCGCCAGATCTTCGGATGGGACAGTAGAAGCCTGCTGGAAGCTGTGCCTCAAACTCGGCTCGGGCTTTGGCAGACCTTGATGGTAGACCGAGGCAGCTTGCGGAAAGCGCAGGAGATTCTGCTGGCTAGCCACAGACACGGGGGGGAATCCCATGTTGGCTGGCATGGTCGGCGAAAAAGCGTTGTCGCAGGCAATGCCTGGTGGAAGGAAAGACGGGCCATTGGCAGCGTTTGGGGTCACATGCGGCAACGAGTAGGGCTGGCTCTGATAACCATGCAGCAGGGCGCTGTCGGGCCATATGGGCTGTGCGTTGAAGCTGGAAGAGTTGGAGGCAGTCGGTCCGGGAGATGTCTGGTAGGACGGGGAGAAAACAGGCTGAGGCTGCAAGAGCAAGCCGTTGGTCCTGTTTATGCCCGCCATGTTCCCATGCATTGGGGCCCTTTGCAGAGGCGCCGGCAATATCAGACTCCGATCTGAGGGAGGATTTGCGGCAACGCCGGCGCTGGCGGCCGAGCCGGATCCGACGTCCGCAGAGGCAGCATTCGGACCGGTGTTTTCTCTCGCGGATCCCACAGTCCCGACAGCCCTGCCAGCACCCATAGGCCAGCTCCCCATCCCAGTTGCGCCGATGCCTATCATTCCGGCCGTGGTGACTGCCACAGTAGCAAAGCCGGTGGCATTTCCAGACACGTCTCTCGACACCCGATAAGACCAAGCGCTGCCGGGAAGACCCGACTGCTGGCCCGGCGTATTGCCCCGGTAGTTCATCGCAGTGGCGAATTGGCGCTGCTGCTGCTGCTGCAGACGACCAGAGCTGTCTGGCTGGACAACCGCAGTGGGGAACATGGTTGCAGACAATGCCATTTGCTTGAATGGGGGTGGGCCGGCGGCGAGGCTTGCGTGGGAACCATCGTATCCGGCGTCGATGGTCCCGCTGGGGGTTTTTCGGCGCAGCTGGTGCTCCTGCAGATGCTGGAGGGCGATATGTCGAGCGGCGCTGGTCGGGGGGTATGGTGTGTTGCTGGGAAGGGTGACAGGGAGTGCGTTTGGGGCCTGTAAGCGCCGCTCATTATGCATTTGCTGGACATGCGGGTGCTGTTGCGGGTGCTGTTGTTGTGGCTGCTGCTGTAATCGATGCTGTGGGTGTTGTACTTGCTGAAAGGCAGATGTCTGAAACGTAGCAGAATCAGCTGACGACTGCAGGCTTCGAATGGTGGCGGCGCTGCTTTCCGAGGGCGAGTAAGAAACCGACGAGGGTGTAGTACGGCTCTGGAAGAGATAGTGGGAGTGTTGCTGTTGGAATTGCTGCACCTGATGCGCCTGGTACGCTTGCTGTTGTTGTTGCTGCTGTTGCTGTTGCTGCTGTTGCTGCTGTTGTTGGTCTTGCTGCTGGTGCTGTTGTTGCTGCCGTTGGTGCTGCTGATGCTGCTGCTGATGCTGCTGCTGCTGTTGTATGGCGGCAAAGTAATCTGGCTTCAGGTGGGCATGGAAGGGAACGAGAGGCTCGTAATAGTGAGGCGTTGGCGTCACCGGCTGGCACATTTGAATGGCGGATCGCTGCATGTTGTCGACTCAGGCCGGGGGACACCGCCGGGACAGAGAAAAAAGAAAAGAGCAGAGGCTGGGACGAGTGGTGATGGGGGTGTGAGTGACACCGACGGGTGAAGCAAGATTGATAGTCGCGGCTTGTATCGCCGTCATGAGCGCGATTTCAGCTCGGCGACGAGGCGCGGGAAACGTCGATTTCAGCTCAGAGTCGACGAGGCGCGGGAAAAGCGTCGATTTAGGCCCAGAGTCGACGAGGAGTGGGAAAAGGCGTCGATTCAGGCCCAGAGTCGACGAGGCGCGGGAGATGGCGTCGAGATCAATGGCAAAATAATGGGCCGAGACGGGGCCTGGTCGTCAGAGGGCGCAAAGACGAGAGGAAACGGGTCAGTGCAGAAAATGGATGCATATGCAAGGCTCGTTTAAAAGAGCAGTGACAGCGACAGCGGCAACAAAACGGACTCGATGGAGGCAGAAACGAAAAGAGAAAGAAGAGAAAGACGAGAAGAGAAAAAGGCCGGTGAGAGCCGATATCGATAAACGGCTACGAAAGAAGGCAGGAGAAATACAAGGAGCATGACAAAACCGAAGCAAATCGACGGCCCTGCGTCAAAGTGCGCAGCGATGAAGATTATCGTCGTCGTCGGGGTGTCGAGAGAATGCAGATGGAGTGTGGCCGTGGTAGGATAGAGAGGGTGCGAGCGAGAAGCGCAGCCGAGAGAGAACAAGGAAGAAAAGTTGGCAGGGCTGGCTGGTAAGATTTTCAGATCTTCAAGTCTTCAGAGTTTGAGCCAAGCCTTGAGATGCACTAAATAGCGTGAATAGCATGAAAAGCGGGAGGACTTTAGCGGGCTTTAGGGGGGTCCGCTGGCGTGCATTTTGGGGCACCGCTGAACAGGCAGACGGGAGAATTGCTGGAGCCCCAAAATAGGACGCCAGAGCAGGTTGCCGTGGAAGGTGCGACGCAGTGTACAGAGTACAAATTGATGTCGCAGTATATATCATATGCCTTGATGTTTTTATGACAGAATGTGAGGCAAGTGAATGGGAGAGATCATTCACGGACAGAGTCTGTATTCATTGATCGAGACCGCTGGAGGAAGTGATGACGGCGACCACTCTTTTTTTTCCTGACCGCCCGACAGGTGTGGAGGGAGGGGTGCGGTAGTGTGGGAAAGAACGACGCTGAATAGTGGGGGCGGCAGGGGTAGGAGGAGCACATTGTCAGGCCTACACACACCAACACGACGTAGTGTGCACTACACTACGTAATATAGCGTGGGTCATAGTAATTACAGCTATTGTTCACAGACTCGTGTGAGCTCTTGCTATTGCGCTGCACAAGCAACAATCCTACGTAAGCAGCCTCTTACTTTTGTGTACCCTGTCGTCAAAGCATCGGTCGGACCCAGAGGCGCCGGGCCAAGACAGGAATGCTGCAGCCGAGGCGGAGGGTCAAGAATCGGGGCCTAGACGCACTGTCGCCGAGAGCAGTCGGCGATGGACGGGCGGGCTGTGGTGGATCGTATTTAACCGCAGTGGATAAGGAAGTGCAGTCTGGGCTTCTTACAGCGCAAGGAGTTCAGTAATACGAGTGTAACCTTACTCCTCACGCTGAAGAGCAAGTCACAACTAAACGCTTGACATAATCAATAGAAACTAGTATTGACAACATGCCTGGTGGCCAGGATCGGCAGCTTTAGCAATGCGATGCTTTGTGGCCTGATAAGGAAGCCCTTTTGAAAGAAAAAAAAAACGAGTTTCTATAGCCTCTTCACTAACATACCAAACGTGGGCTACACGACCAGCCCCGCCGTCGGGCTGCGCTAGGCAATCGAGGCGAAAATCGTTGCGCTAGACCCCGCCGGTCGTCATCTCCAAGATGTGAAGCCCAGCTCTGGAGGCACCCAAGCTATGCCCCTACGGGCTCCCGCGCAGCATTGCGGCCCCGTAATGGAATACGAAGTCTGGAATCGCAGAGAGCCGTTGGCCCACTTGTTCAGTGAATGTGGTGCAACCGTTATTTACAGCAGCCTTTGCATTCATCTCAGCCCATCCGGGAAACAACCTCGTCATAAAGCAACGGCCAACTGCACACATCTCAGGCTCTGCGTACGTGTGTGGTGGCACAGAAAGAATGGCTATGCCAATGGTAGCGCTTGCGTGGTCGACTACCAACAGGCGTCACTCTGCTTTCAACGGTCTTTGTAGCGTGCATTAGCACGTCTCGCCAAGGCGGCGCCTGAGTAGTCCTCACCCTAAAAAAAGCCCGTCTGTTTTTGCATTCTTCCCATCTATACGACGTACTTTTTGTACAGTGTCGTTTGCTGCTCAAAAGTGCAGGTAGCGTGGCATCATCGCCAACAGGCCCACGTGTATCTAATTGCCTTGGTTGGATCACTCCCGACTGTCACGCATGGAATGCCGGCTGCCATCCTACGTGGTACTTTTTTTCTTACAGCCCTGATCGTCCTGGCGCGGCATATCCAAAACTGTATGACTGTATGTAAGCAACACAGCCCGGGCGACCCGAAGTGGCACACAAGGACCAAAAGACGAAGGAAACTAGGAGGGAAACAAAGAAAAATGAATGTAAAGTGAAAATAAAACAAGTATAAGAAAGTTATTCTGAATTTCTGATACCAGCTCCCGCGAGCAGTCCGATGCCACAATAGGTCTATTCATCGGGGGTAACGTTAGGACGCGGTGCTACGCCACGTCTGACGCAAAGCACAAGTGATCGGGTCAGATTGTCTTCAGCAAGGGTAGACAAATACTCGACAGTAGCTGCCATCTCGGTGTGCTACGTCGCCAGCTGATAAATCAAAGGAAGTTGGAGTTTAAGGAAGAAAGCATGACATAAAACAGTTAAATGAAGAATGGAGCAAACAAGGTGGAACAAATCCAGAACGAGAGCAAGAACAAAAGCGGAAGACGAATTAAAACAGAAATGGCCACTACGTGAATTAAATAACGAAACAAGTAAGACCCAACGCCGCAGCCAACGGCAGAAGCAAGGCGGCCTGCAAAACGGTAGCAAGAAAACTATTTCGCATCTCGCCGTTAACCGTTGGCCAATAAGCGGCTGCGGACAACCAATCTCAGGCACACCGCCTACAACGTCTCCAGCCGCCGGTAGGGATAAAGCTAAAGGTGTGCGCCGGGAAGGGAGCTGTGCAATCAAGGCACAGCAAAAGAAAAGATAAAGTATGGAGCTCGGAAGAGAAGCAAGAGATCGGTTTGATGGGATTTGGCGAGAAGGAACGGGAGTCGGGCTGCACAATGGCATCCACAGCAGGGCTCGTTTTCTTGGCACTTCTCATCAGCGGGTGACAATCGTTTCCCTCCTTTCTTGCTGTTTTGCCACGGACACAGTCAAGCCCCCATCTCTTCTGTAAACCTCATGCTAGATCGGGCTGTGTGTATTCAACTACGAGTTGGCATGGTATTTAAACAACTTCCCCAAAGATATGGCAACCGAATTGTTGCTTCGATATAGTCAACGGAAAGCGCACGATACCATTCTCGAGAAAAAAATCGGAACAAAGTCTGTTAGATCTGTGTAGATACATATCGACTAATATATGGCAGTGAATTCACGGGACAAATCCCCGAGACTGCACATGAGCAGGATACCCGAATAAAACTGATGACACCGATAGACTTGCCTCGGACTACTGAAAAGGAGGAAAAATCATGTGCCGATCTGACAGCAGGCTGCTGCTTACGTGGGGGAACTACAACAACTTTGCTACAATGGCTTGATGCATTGTTGACCTTAAATGATGGACCTCCGCTTTCACTGAACAATAGAAAGCCGCGGTGAGTAATAGGCCAAATTTATCTTCCTGGACACCGAAATTGAAAAGAACCATGGGAGAGCGGTTGCTTTTCAGAGTGTGGGCCAGGTGAAGAAGTGAAGGGGGAGAGAGAAGTGAAAATAAAGGGGGGAAAGGAGGCAAAGTAGGAAAGAATGGAAACACATAGTATCACAGAGGAGACCCAATGCTTCCCTCCTCCTCCTTGCTGCGCTCTGCTCCCCCATGCCCGCTGCTCTGCCGCTTCTTCCCAGCTGTCTTCTTGGCCCGGCCAAGCCATGGAGATGCTGGTCTTGCGCGGAAGCCAAGAGAGCAGTGCGTCTGAGCAGAGAACAGGAAGAGCATTCGGAAGAGAGCAGACAAAGGGAAGAGAGAAGAACCAGCGCGAAGAGGATGGGCCGGAAACCGGCCGCGTGTTTTTGAAATGTTTTTTGCTTTGTTTTCGCTTTTTGGCTCTTTTTTGTTTTCCTTTCCAAAAGAGCCCCGTACCTTGTGGCCTTTGAACCGTCGCTACCGCGTCCCTTTTTGATTCATTGTTTGGCTTTACCTTTTTTTGGCTGTCCCCCTTGTGCTCTTTTGCTTGTTCTCTGCCGCGATATGGGATGTCGTAGAAACAACAAACAAGGGTTGATTGTCATTTAGAACCCTATATGAAAGGTGTTTTTTTCCTTCCCTCTAACCTCCTAGCTCTGGCGCGGGAAGGAAGAGCGAAAGCGCCAGAAAAGAAAATAAAGCAAAAAGGGGCCTGAACTCCTTGATCACAATGCCAAGAACCCGTACACACAAGCACAACCGCCGCTATAACCCACTCGTTCGTCTGCGTTTTTGTAAATTTTTGATTTTATTTTCGCTCTTTACTCCTCGGGAACTGCATTGTGTTAGTCAAGTCAGGGAAGATGGGGAAGAAAAGCATCATACTGTCAATCTCGCCAGCATCAATAGCCTCAGTGATCTCCTGCGGGGCCTTGCCGTCGACCTGGCAGCCGACGCTGTAGGCAGTGCCCAGAATCTCCTTGACGGTGCCCTTGAGCTCCTTGGCCAGCGACTTGAAGCGCATTGTCCGTGCGATCTCAATGATCTCTTCCAGCGGCACCGACTTGCTGTGCTTGATGTTCTTCTCCTTTTTCCGGTCCCGTGGGGGCTCCTTCAGCGCGCGGATGATGAGCGATGATGCCGTCGGCACCACGGAGACAGCGGCTTGACGGTTCTGGATCGTGAGCTTGACGGTGACGCGGAGGCCCTTCTGCAGCGGTTGTTAGCTTCTCAAGTACTTCTCCGTCTATCAAATCCCTCTCCTCTCTCCCTCTCTCCCCTCTCTCACGTACCCAGTCACCAGTGGCCTTGGCAATGTCTTCGCCGACCTTCTTGGGCGACAGACCCAGAGGACCAATCTTGGGAGCCAGCGCAGACGAAGCGCCGACTTCACCGCCTGTAGCTAGCAGGTGGCTGTAAAAGAATGTTAGAATGCTGTTCTCCTAGCCTGCCAAGTCACCCTCCCACCCCTTTGTCCATTATCCGACTCTTTCCTTGGCCGTTCTGGCTCTGATCCTGCGACAAAAGACGGTCGGAAAAGGGCACAGCAGAGGGAAGGTGTTGCGTTGAAAAATGGTTTAAACATACATAACCTTGATCTCATTGGGGTCGATCTTCGGGGCTGCAAACAGGAATTGTTAGCAATGCTGAACCCTCCCGAAAAAACAGGCCGGCTTTCCAAGAGAAAAGCAACAGCAGTCCGCCCAACAACAATCCATCACTTACGCATTTTGGCGGTTATTCGGTGGTCACAGTGGCACGGCTCGGCGATGTGTGAGGAAAAGAAATTCTGGAGGATGAAAGCGGAGGAGGGCGAAAATTGGGAGATACAAGAGGCCCCGTCGCAAAGAGTAAAAAAAAAAGTAGGGTAACTCCTAGCCCCTAGGCCAGCCCGGAAGCCTATAGTAGGGCCCTAAGCAAAAAATGGGTGAGCAAAAAAAATCTTTGTGCGGCTTTTCAGGGCTGAGTGGGGCATAACCACAGAAAATGGGCTTCGTCCCATTTGCTGATGTAATAGCACCGCCAAACTTGCTGACTTATCCAGCCAATCTTATCCGGCAATATTATTCATCATTCTTTCACTGACATCTGCTTCAAGAACTTCAAAATGGTCTCTTGGCATCCGTATTTTCTGTTGCTTGGGCAGTTTTTTCATAGTTTTATTAAACAACACATGATCTTCACAACCACGTAAAAACAACCACCTCCCGCTCGCTCATCCATCGCTTGTCCTCGTTCCTTCCGTTCTGCCTTTCGCCAATCCTAGTAAATCATGACGCTCTAGTTTGTGCCGCTCACAGCCAATCTGGTATCGTTAGTAAACGAGCAAGGGAAGAAAAAAATTGAAAAAGGGAAAAGCAGATCCGGCTTACTTCATCAAGTGATCCATAAATGTCTGAAGGGACACGTCGTCCGTGAAGATCGTCTGCGACGAAGCACTGACTCCGCCGTAGCCACTTGTATGCGTTGTCGACGGATTCAGCTTCGAGAGCAGGAACCGGGCCTGTGAACCACCGGCGTCACAGACAATAAAACGTGGCAGCGGGAAACGATCGGTGATAAGATCCTAGGTCACAGTTAGGAGACATTGCCTACGCAAACGAGCAACGACCTCCGGGATAGTACAACATACCCTTGCGTCCTCTTTCGGCTGCTCCAGCAAAGAGGCAAAGTTCTCGTAGCCCTCTTGGTTCTGGTAGCCGGCTTTCCGCCATTGTGCAATGGTCGCACCGTGGAAGATGAGGATGTGGAAAAAGGTGTCGAGGAGAAGGATGTGCGTGTTCTGGATCGAGCTCGAATCCAGCAGCACCGGGACACCACCATCCTGGTCAAAGGTGTACGAGTCCAGCGTTGGCTGGATCATGATGAGCGAGTTGCTCACGTCCTCGTGGTTCAGCACATGGCGGTAAAAGGCCGTCTCGTCGGGCGAGTTGTTGAACACCTGCAAAAACTGGCTTCTCCGCAGGTGGAACATAAACTGCGGGTACAGGCTAAAGTTCTTCTCCAGCCGGAACGACGACGGGTCGTCTTTCCGGTAGTCGGCAAAGCGCGAGCACAGGCGGATCAGCATGCGGTCGACCCAGCGCAGCACATCCGGGCCGTCGTCGACGTCGGCCTTGAATACGGCAATGCGCGACATTAGCACGGCCGCGGCCTCCTGGTCGAACGAGCGCGCCAGGCTCGGGTCGCCGGCGGGGCCGCTCAGGTTGCGCGCAAGTGTGGTCACGCGCAGGTGGAACTGGCCGGACGGGTGTTGGTAGTAGGTCAGGAACTGGATCATGCCCTTCTGCGGCGCCTGCGACACCTGGGCCGGACCGCCCTGCGCAATCTCAAAGTAGATGCCAAAGCTGGCGTTGGGGTCGATGCCGCACATTTTCCACGCGCACGTGTTGCCAATGCCGCATTCCGTCTCGCCCACCGACGTGGACTTCTTGTTCAGCGACACGCCGTGGCCAATCATGCCGGTCACCTTGAGCTCCTTGGTCGTCAGCACCTCCATAACGGCGTTGAAACCCATCAGCAGATTGTCGTCGCCGTCCTTTTCAAACACGCGCACAAACGACTGCTTGAACATGGATGCCGTGAAGCTGTCCGTCAGGATAATGTGGCCGCCCGTGGAGTTGCACAGGCCCTTCATCTCCAGCAGGCCGACCTGGTCCAGGCAGCCGGCAAAGATGTCGACAATGTGGCCGTTGTGCGCAGACCGCTTGGCCAGGTTCTCGTAAAACTTGAGCGCCTTCTTGTAGTACTTGGCGTTGTCGCGGTCAATGTCGTGATGCGAGCGGATCGGCTCGCGCAGCTCCGGGCCGACCACCATGCCGGGGCCCTCCGTGGCCGGGCCGCCAACAAACAGCATGATGCGGCCGCCCGAGTTCTGGAAGCACCACTCGAGCAGGCTGACGGCGATGCTCAGAGCCACGCCCGTGCAGCGCAGGCTGCGGCGGTCGTTGGCTACGGGCCACGGGTCCTTTTGCAGCTGCTCCAGCACCTTGGTCAGCTGGAACTCGCCCTGATGGACGGGGAGCAGGAAGCGCGTGGTTGGACCCGTGGTCATGTAGCTGGGCTGTTGGCCGATGCCGGGGCGCATAACGGGCTGGCTGAGGCCAAGCATGTCGTGGACCTGCCTGGGGTTGTACTCCTTGTTGCCGCGGAAGACGTAGGACTTGGCGCACTCGGTGTAGCCGATCTCGTGGACCTGGGCCATGGTGCCGTACGTGATCAGGCCGACCAGCGCGTTTTCCGGCAGCAGGCTTAGGCTCATGATCAGGGACTCCTTGAGAGCCGCCAGCGCGTCCTCCTCCTGGCAGGTGTCGACAACGTAGAGGAAAATGGGCGGATACAGTACCGGGCGCGAGAGCCGGTACTCAATCGTCGTGTTGGACGGATGCAGCTCCGGCGGGATTGCGTTGGTCGTAATGTCCTTGTACTGCGGCGGCAGTGGGTTGCGCGACAGGCAAAAGGGGCACACCCAGAGACGGGCGCGCACATCGACTTGGCTGCTGGAGTTAGCTGGTCTGTAACGGCCAGAACCCCCGACGAAACTTGCACTCACCAGAACGGGTTGAGCACGGAACGGCATGGCTGCTTGCACGTCACCGGCTCAAACTGCAGCAGAGGTGTTTCCGGCTTCTCCTTCAGCGGTGTGTAGAGAGCCCCGATGGGAACGACGAGCCGTGACGCTTCCTGGACATGGAAATCAGTACCACCACAAAAAACGCAGAAGCAGCGTAAAGACGCATTGCACATGATCAAAAACAACAGCCGCCACCGCTCCAACTCACCATGCGCGTGCTGGGGAACACATTCCAGCTGAGGCGGACGCCATCGCGGTCCTCCACCTCGCTCCACTGCTCCTTGAGCGTCTCGTAGTCCATCGCCGGGCCGGGTGCTGCTTGCATGGCGGACAGATTGTTTTGCTCGTTTTGGTCTGTCGAGTCGGCTTCTTTCGAGGTTATCGGACTTGGCAGTCTGCAGCGGAAACGGTCCCGGAGGCGTGTTTGAGCTGGCCAGTAAAAAGGGGAAAATATATGATGTAGCAATGCTTCTTTGCGCCCGGCAAGTCGGAGAAAGAATAGGACAAATCAAAGCAGCCCGGTAAGTCGGAGAATAGGACAAATCAAAGCAAAGACGAACGCGAAAAGTTGGGGGCGAGCGCAAGCCAATCGAAAATACAAACTCGAGGTGAAAGGAAGAATGTGAAACAAGATGCGAGCAAATCGCGAATCTCGTGTACAGGCGCAACACACGCGGGCCCGGCACCGGAAAGGGAGGCGAGACGTGAGGATGGAAGAGGGATAGGCGGTAAGAATAGCAGCAGCAGCGAATTCGTCCTGGAAACGCGCAATCAGAAAGAGGATTACCCCCCAAAGACGGCAAAACTTGTCAAAAGGACAGGTGGGCAAGTTGGGAACCAGGGAGAGGGGAAGGGGGAGAGGGGAGGAGAGGGAGGTGAGGACAAGAGGAGAATGGAGAGGTGTATTACTTTTTGTGGCAAGCAGACAGAAAAGACGACGATCGGGACAGGTTCCAGCTGGGGGAGGGAAGCTTTGTGCTGTTGTGGCCGGTTGGCTGTTGCCCCTCCGGCCAGAAAAGAGGACAGGTTCATCGAATCGAGCCAAGCTAAGCGGTGAGGTGTGGCGCGTGCCTTGTGGCTTGTGACAGCCGGCAGGGTGGGTGGGGCATATCCCCGGTTTAGAGACATCGCGTCACCGAAGTTCGCAATGCTTTCCGGCCTGGATATCTCCATTCACAACGCAATCGGCCATGAGCGAGAGCACGGGATCAAAGGAGAGCCATCTGGAACGGACGGCCAAGGAGCCGCGTGATCTGGTTTGTTCACCGTCACCATAGTTTTGGCCAGCGTCTTTTTTCTTTTCTTCTTCGGTTCTCTCCCTTCTCCCCCTCCATCTCGTTGCTCCTCCTCCTTGCCTGCCCGCCTGTTTTCCTAACACAAAGCTATGGCCGTAGTCTCGCCATGTCGTCGTCCTCGATAGCATCAGCCCGGTCGGCCGGACCGTCCGTGTGCTGCGCCTCCGCATCCCCCAGGGAGCACCAGATATTTACTTCCGCCCCGGCCAGTGGGTCGACCTCTTTTGCCCGGGGCTGGCCAAGCCAGGAGGTTTTACCCTGACATCATCGCCATCGCAGGCCTTATCGGTAGCCCGTGCGCCTTCATCACCAACACCGCCCTGCCCGCGGTATCTCGAGCTCGCCATTAAAGCTTCCCCCGAGAACCCTGCTGCGGCCTGGCTGTGGCAGCCCGAGACCGCCATCCAGGGCGCTGAGCTGCAAGTGCGTATTGGCGGGAGCTTTGTGTATCCGCCTGCCCCTTGTTCTCTCCCAGCCTCTCCGCCACCGAAACGTGTCGTTATGGTTGCCGGTGGCGTCGGCATTAACCCCTTGATGAGCATGCTGAGCTACATTGGCGAGCAGCACACGGAGGCGGGAGCGGCAGCAGAAGAGCGCCCCGAGGTGATGTTGTTATACTCTGTGCACGACGAGGATGCCGGTGCGGACGAGATAAGCCTGCCGTCACGAATCCTCTTCCTGGAGCGAATCGCATCCTTGTATGCCTCGGGCCGCGTGCGAGGCACCTTGCAGCTCTTTCTGACCGGAGGGGTGGACCAGAAGAAGGATCACAAAGTAGAGCAGACAATACCTTGCAGTGGCCTAGACGTTCCGTACCAGCGGCGGAGAATCGCTACCGCCGACCTGTCTTCCGCCGCCGTAAGAGACGCCGGCGACAGCCATGACGTTTTCGTCTACGTGTGCGGCGTACCCACCATGACAGATGTTTTCGTGATGCATCTCACAGCGTCAACGGCACAGGGAGGGCTCGGCTTGCCCTCTAAACAGGTTTTGGTAGAAAAGTGGTGGTGAAGGTACTGGTGACGATCCAGAATAAGTAAAAGCAGGGATGTTAACCCACAACAGAACATTCAGGCTTTTACACTCCAAACTAAAGTGCATACACGCAAGAGAGACAAATGAAAGCAAAGAAAAACTAGATGCATGGGAAGCCACTCTTTTCCAACGATCGGATGCCATCCAAAGAATAAAACCACCCAGTTAATAAACCAAAGACATGCCCCGTTACTTCCCCTGTCCCATTACATCATCATGATATTCAGCCCCCTCATGTGACGAGCACGTCCAACTCCTTCTCCGATGGAAACGCCACTGCCATTTCATGCTCTGGGTAAGATTCGTCTTTTTCAAAGGCAACTCCAGGGCCGTGGTAGGCTGGGTTTTCAATGGGTATATCCGCGAATACGGGCATTGGCCTTCCCTTCTTCCCATTGGCGATTGCAAGCTTCTCACGGATACCGTTTCTTCGGTTTGCCCCGGAGCTCTCTTTATTTCCAGCCCCCCGCTTCTTCAATACCAATGCAGTATGTTCCAGAGCCAGTTTCTGTAGCTGCACCGCAGGATCCTTGTAATGGCGCAAAAAGTTAGCAACGTCGCAAAAGCAGTTTGTTGGCATCCATGTCATGCCATGGACACATACCCAGTCAGTCTGTTGGGGCACGCCTTCGGCGGCCGGAAGCTGGTGCTGATCACGGCCAGCACTGGCTTCATCAGAGCCAAAACCAGGGCCGTCCCCGCCCCAAAACTTGGTTCGACGAATCGGCGCTGGTGTGACTGGAAGACTGGGCCTTTCCACTTCACTCGGGAAGTCAGTGACTTTCAGTCCAAGCCCTCTCTGGGGGGGAGAGGCCACGACTTCAACATCCCTGCTTCCCGTGCCTCCACGCATGCTTCCGAGTCCACTGCCCGTGCCAACCAGAGGCAAATTCTTGGGTGTTTGCGTGCGGCTCTTCACGCGACGATGTTTACTTATAGCCTCAACGTAACGCTCGATCTGCGGCACTTCGTCCCAAGCGTTGGTGCGCGTAAAGGCAGCCCAAGGATCCGACGTAGGGTGAGCGCGAGCAGTGTTGGATGGCATGGTAGGAGTAGTAGGCTCAGTCTGCAAGTCCACATGTGGAGATCCTGTAGCGAGAAACGAGTCAGCCATTTTGTTGCGTAAACGTGATGTGAGTGCAAAGCCAACCGACCCGATTGCGCTTCGAAATTCCTCTGATCCGCATCATGGGCCGGTTCCTGTGGTGGGGCCATTAGATCCTCGACAAAAACGCGTGTTGGCGCTTGCTGGCTGCTCTCCCAAGGGAAGATAGGCGGGGGCCGTTCGTAGACCGGTGCCGGTGCCGCCTTTGGTACCTCATACCACAAGCTCCGCGGCGGGCTTGGGTATTTCTTCGGCGGCACGTACGGGTTGGCATCTTGGGACATTTCGTAACGGGCCTGTGGGAAGTTCATTGCCTCCGGCTTTGCATTTGTAGGCGGCGATTGCCTGGTCTAGAGTTAGATATCATGTTTGTCAAAGCTAGCAGGATCGTATGGTTCTATAGTTACCGTTGGGCGTCCCAGCTATTTTCTGATTGCTGACCGTAAGACGAATTTCCCAGATACAACGAGGGGTCATCTTGTGCTCGGGGCCGGAATTCACCCTTGACGAGATACTGAACAAACTCGGAAGGCGGCAGGCCCGAACGTGAGGACTGCGCAAAGGAACATTGGTCAGGATGCTCGAAACTGTAAAGGAGCTGCACAGAAAAGGTCGACGTAGAAAGCAATAGGAGGAAAGAGAGCAAAGGGGAAGAGTCCCCCATTGCCAGGGAAGAGCAACAAAGACATACCTGTTGGCGGTAGTGTCGGTCGTAGACAGCCCACCATTGGCCGACCATCTCGTCATAGGCAGGACTGCCCGTGGACGCGCCACGGCCCTGGACCCAGGGCTTGTTGGCGCCAATGAAGTGCACCATGTTGATGCTGGACTGGAGATGGCGGTAAGCGGGGACGTATTGGTAGTGGGCAGACGGGGTGACATTGTAGGTGAACGGCAAGCGATGGTAATTGTCTCCAAAGTGCATGTTGAGGAGGCCCTGGTCGGCGCCGTCAAAGGAGATGCCTTGGTCGGCCATGGCCATGAGCGCATCGTACTCGCCGGCGTCAGGGGCAATGACCATGACGCCCGTGTTGAAGAGGTCGGGCCAGCCAATGTCGGGAGCCGCGGCGAAGGCGTCAGGAAGCTCAAAGAGCTCGTCGGGTGCGCGATAGGCGACCACGTCGGCGTCAATGTAGACAATCTTGCGGTATTGCGTCTGCTTCCACAGATTGATCTTGGTAAAGGCCGAGTGCAGATCGGGGCGGCTCATCAGGTCGAGATTGGCGGGCGAGGCCTTATTCCGGATGCGCGGGACGGAAATCACATAGTCATAGACCGTCTGGCCGTCAGAGGTTAGCGGGAGGTGAGCGTGGCAGAAGACAGAGCCGGACACGAGAGGCATTACCTTGAGCTCGGTGACAGCTTCGGTCGAGACGGTGTCGAGAGTGACCAAAACAGCCAGTTTCTTGGTGGTTCCGGCATCGCGAAGTGAGTGGCCCAAGATCAGGGCGCCTGGAAAGGCATCAGGTCAGTATGGACAGACTGCAGCATGCAGAAGTAGAAGCTTAGACGCCACAGTCTCGCCGACGTGGACAGGTAAGCTCACCAGGCAGATAACTGTCGTTCAGAAGAAGCTGTAATGCGTTAGTATAAGTTGCGTCTCGGGGAGCAGTCAGGGCAGAAGTGGACGTACAGTGGCATAAACATCCTCGCCGTCCGAAGAAGCCATTGTGGATGGGCGATGGTGCTGCTGTTAGGTGCGAAGAGAGAGGAGACAAAGGAGCGCGTGTTGGGCTTAAATGAGCAAAGGTGCTGGATGCACAACAAGGAAAGAGCGGTGGCGCTTGCTTTCCCAGTAGAGCCAGAGTTGAGAGCGCCGGAAGGAGCAATGGAGAAGACGTGAACTGAATTCAATTAGTCTGAATAAGAGTTGGAATAATGAAAAAGATCTCTGTGGTCAAAGCAGATAAAGTCGGGCGGGCTTGAAGTCCAGAAGTCAGAAAGGGCAAGGATGAAGCTTTTAAAGATACGCCAGAGGCTTGGGCAGAAATTGGACAGAAACTCAAAAGTGCGTGTAGACAAAATGCAGACGCTGGAGGGAACAACGGAAAGACTGATGGAGAAGGAGGGGGAGAGAGGGGGATGTGGAGTGGCGAGAAGAGAAAGGCACGACGGTACATTGCATGTTGCGCAAAGCCTGACGAGCCTGATAAAGAAGGAGCTGCGGCCCGGCGGCCCCTACATACTAACGGCTGCTAATAGCGTAGTGTAGATAATGCCGTTAATACTGTTGTCCTTTTTGTGCTCTTAATTTCCGCCCAACTTGCAGAAGAGCATGGAACCACCCGTGGCAAAAGACACGGCTGATTGGCGGTGCTCTCCACACAGACAGGACGGCCCCACACTAGTGCCCTGTCATAACTATGGGACGTTTTATTAGGCCGTATTGCTTGTAGAAAGCATACCGCAGCCCAAGCAACACGCGGGCTTGACAGACTTCGTGATACTATCTCGATGTGGCCCACAGTTGAGCTTAGCCGGGGTCCACGACTCTGTCAGGCACAGTCAAAAGTGCGTGTATGGCATGCGCTGATAATTTTGCTATCAAATTCAAGCGAGCGCGTTTACTAAATACGCATGCGGGATTGTAAAGGTGCACAACCTCGTACATCCAAAGCATAGCAGTTGCACATAGGCGGGGGAACTCGTGTTTCTCCCCCAAGGCACAATCTAATAAGGCGTATGGATAAAGACAGTCCAGGAGAATACAAACCAGATAGCAAGAGCCTTAAATGACAATAAATAAATGCATGGACCCAGGTAATGTCCCCTATTGCTCAGTCAACCACACTCAAATATCCTTTTTAAAGGCGTGCTCCGGCTTGTGTGTCGTCTCGTAGTCGACGTGCACGTAGGCGCGCTCAATGTCCGGCAGGCACTCGAGCTTCGACTGCAGCGCCTCCGCAACGTCGTGCGACTCGGCCAGCGAGGTACCCGGATCCATGACGACATCGACCTCGGCAATCAGGCGGGGACCCGAGTGGTACACACGGACGGTGTCAATCTGGCGCACGGCCTGCGAATGCGTCACGCACACGTAGGTGATGAGCTGCTGGGTCTCGACCGAGGCAACGACGCCGACCAGCAGCAAGAACTCGGAAAAGGCCGTCTTCAGCCACAGATAGGACACGGTGACTCCAATGACAATGGCTCCGGCCGGATCGATCCACCACACCAGCTTGCTGCCGCCGACACTGGTCAGGATACCGAAGCCGTTGATGAGCAGGTCGTTGCGATGGTCCTGCCACAGAATGTACACCTGGCTGTAGCGGTCCTTTAGCAACCAGGTGTAGAGGAAGAGCACAAACTTGGTGGTAAAGGCAATGGCCACGGCTAGGACGGAGGGCAAGTGGAACTTGTTTGTTTCGTCGTCGCCGCCGGAGCGGGACACCAGGTCGCGGATGGAAAAGGCAATGAGGATGAAGGAGACAGAGGTCATGAGAAAGCAAAAGACAATGTTGCCAATGGTCTCGAGGCGCGCCTTGCCCGAGGGGAAGCGCGCCGGGTTGACGCGCTTGATGGCGCGGTTTGTCAGAATCAGCGTCGTGTTGGACAGCGGGTCGAAGATGGCGTCGGCCATGGTGGTGAAGAGCGAGAGCGAGCCAGAAGACACGGCGCCGTAGACCTGGAGGCCAGCCAGCACGACGTTGGCGGCAAACGAGCCGTACACGGCAATGCGGTAGCGCAGCTGGTCGTCGCCCTGCTCCTGGCGCGCATCGGCCTGGTGCTCCTCCACGCTCTTGAGCATGCGCTCGATGGTGGCATTTTGCGCCTGGTAGAATCCGCGCAGACGGCGCGTCCGCACAGCTCGCCTTGCCGATGATGTCACCGAGGGCAGAAACGGGACCAGAATGGGCAAGCACCGGGCCAACAGAGCGCCGCGGCTCTGTGGTTGGGACGCCCGGCCACCGGCACCGGCGGCAGCACTGGCAGCGGTAGCGGCAGGAGCACCAACGAAAACATTATCATCGGCGCTGTCGTTGCTGTCGCTACCGCTCCCGATTGCGGAGGAGATGGCTGGCTTCCTCTTCCGAGTGCCGGACGGGACAATGTTGGCCAAGTCCGAGTCTGTCTTGTAAGCTGAGGCCAGACCGTAGGGATCGGTCTCGACCGGAGCCACCGGCAGGCGACCGGCAGCACCGAGGCCTGTCGTCGTTTGACTCTCAATGTCGGTCGCGGAGCGGGCGCTATGGCTGCTGTGGCCACCGAAGCCGCTGGGGCTCATTGGATGAGAAGACGGGTGCCGCTCGGTGGCCGCGTCAAACACCTCGTCGGTGGCGGCGTTGACCTCGACGCCTGTGCTGGACGCATGGTTCTTGTTGTCGACATCGGGGTCGTTGTTGTTACTGCTGCTTCTGCTGCCAGCCAGAACCGTGGCCGGAGTCGTCAGAGAGTGGCGTGCCGGCGACCGGGACGCGCCCGGGGAGATGTACTCCAAGGGGAACACATGGGGATGCATCGTGATGCTGTGGCTCAAGTCGGATTCCATCGTGTCAAAAAGCTTCCAAGCTTCTGGCAGTGGCTGTCGAAGCGGCTCTGCAGCTTTGGTGGGGGGGCCCTAATGTGGTTAAAAGAAAAAGGGGGCCTGGGACTAGCAAGAGCTTGGGATGAGCGGCCGCCGGTCAAAATGACGCCGTCGATGGGTCTTGTTGATGGGCAGCGCTAGAACATCAAAAGTACTTGACCAGAGATGAGCGGCAGGCTTGCGGTTTATCTACAGAAACACCGTATATCTCAAGACGCCGGGGAGCAGGAAGCCGGATGTGGGGTGGGGTACAGAGCGAGTCAGAAAGAGGAAGGAGCGGCAGAGATAAATGGGCAGAAGCAGTGCGATGCCATTGTACCACCAGCACACCACGGGAAAGTGCAAAGGGGCAAAAGAGGATCGGCAAGGCGAAGCAGCAACGCCATTTATCGGCCATAGCTACACTATATCTGGGGGCGACAACTATCAGCGGTTGGGCCTCGATGCTTTGCTTATGCTTGCTTATAAAACTATCAAGCTTTGCCTCAGAGGAAGGTGTATGCTCGTAATGCAAGGGTCCGGATGCGGTGTGGATATGTGACGAATAAGGGGATTTTGATTTGCTCATATTTGGGGGAGACGCGAAATGGCGCACGTGCTTGCTTTCATTGGCCCGTGGGGGCAGTTGTGGTGGAAAGAGCGACTGTTGTAGTGTACACTACAAGTCTGTAGATAGAACCCTTCAGCAAACGATGCGCTTGACTCACACTTTTCTTTTACCGGACCTGAAAAGCTCTTGGCAAGGTCCTTTTTTCTTACTATCCGATGATCTGCCATATGGGCTTTGCCAGAGTGGCTATGCTTAACCAAACGCTCGAGCTCCACTTTGCCGGTGCACTCTTAATAGCGACTAAATACATTTTCAGGACAGCTTTAATAGCTGTCAAATAGTGCACCGATCAGGCCGTAGTCTTGGCACAAGCCTAAAAGGCCTCTGATCGGTGCACTATTTGGCAATAGCATCTTCTCCAGCTAAATGCCATACGCTACTTTATCTATTTGGTGGTACTAACTGATGAATTGCGTAAAGGAGTGGACAAAGACATACAATCACGTTATTAAATATTTATAGGCTTTGTTTCCATTGGAATAATTTGCTCCCTTTTGATTTTATTACCACATATAGAGCCAGCTTACACAGCTTAACATACATATTAAACGCCCACTGGGAGATCATTGATAATATGCAAGGAAGAAAAATAAAAATGATAACAACTGATGTGAAATTACCACATAAAAAGCCAGCTTACACAGCCCAACGGATTGTACAGACAACAATGGGTAAAGAACAATAGTTGCCGTTTTGTAACAACAGTAATACCCCCATCACAACTTTCCCCTAATTATCCACTCTTTTCTCTCTCCTCGATTCAGCTACATAATGACGGCAGGTTCAAGGAAAAGGCAGACAAGCAAGCAATTCGTAAAGCGGCTTACTCTGGAGATGAAAGACATGCAAAAGATGGACGGGACAGTGGCCTACCATGCAAGATCGCACAACAGGTAGAAATCGAAAGCGGACCGAGGCAGATCCCAAAATAAGACAGCAAGCCTATCAAAAGTCTGGCTGAAAGCAAACTGGAGATGGAGCTCGCTACAGCTTCGAAGCGTCGTTCGAGGCCAGAGTGCTTAGCTCGGCCGCGACAGCAGTGGCTGCGGTCTCAGCAGCTGCCGGGACAGCAGGAGAAGCTGGTGCCTCAGCATCCTGTACCGGTGCCGGGCCGGCTGGTGCTGCCGCCGGCGCCGGTGGCTGTTCCTGCGTTTCCGAGGCGGCCGCGCTCTGGCCGTCCTGGCTGCGCGCCAATATCCACTCAATCAGGTCCTGGTAAAACGCCCGCCGGTCGGCCTCCGGCTCACCGTGCAGCATGTGGAACCAGCCGTCGTACTTGCGAAAGGTCGTGTCGCCTCCGCGCGCGAGCCCCGCCGGCAGCGCGTCAAACCAGCGCCGACTCGCCTCGTAGCTGGCCACGCGGTCCAGCGTGCCGTGCCCGAGCCAGAGCGCGCGCACGCAGTCGGCGTTGGGCACGCAGAAGCCAGCGGCCAGCTCGCTGGTGCGGTCCAGCATGGCGGCCAAGCTCTCGAGCGTGCCGGTGTCGTGGCAGAGCGGGTCGGCCGTAATGTGGGCGACAACGGCCGGGTCGCGGCTCAGCTGGGCGGCCGGGATCTCGTGCTTGAGCTGGAAGTTGGGCAGCAAGCGGCCGGCGAGGCGGCCAGCCGAGATCTTGAGACGGCCGGGCTCCTCGCCGGCCATAAAACCGAAAAAGGGGGCGTCGAGCAGCCAACCGCGCACGCGGCTGACAACGTTGGTGGCCAGCGACGAGCCCGTGGGTGCGGCCATCATGGTGGCCGCCAGATTGCCGCCCATCGAGTGGGCCAAGACAAAGACGGGCGGAGGCGTGGTGGCCGCCGCTGTCGCCTCGCCCTCGGCCTTGCCCGCCTCGCCCGCCTCGCCCTTGACGTCCTCGTCCAGCCGCGCCTGGATAAAGGCGGCCATTTCGCCCACCACCATGTCGGTCGGCCCGGTGCGTCCCCGGTCTGCGGGCGTGTGCACGCTGCGCCCCCAGCCGCGCTGATCGAAGCCGTGCACGGCGATGCCTTGGCCGGCCAGCGTCGGGCCGAGCTCCCAGTAGTTGTTCACATGGTCGCTGAAACCGTGCAGCAGCACCACCTTGGCCTTGGTCGGGCCGTCGGGCTATTTTGGTCAGCCCAGGACTGGGAAAGAAACGCCAGAACCAAGCCAAAGCACTCACCAGCCAGGTTTTTGTGTACAGCTCCTCGCCGCCAATCTCAAAAGTGCCCTCTTCTATCTTGACCATGGTTGCGGTTCGAGTGAAAGCGTCAGAAATCAACAGACGCTGGTAGTCTTCCGTTGCTCAATAGGCTGGTTATCCCCAGAAAAAAAAGTCGTAGCCTATCTCGTTCCACTAGAATGACTGCTGTCGGAAAGAACACACAAGCCCCTTTGATTATCAGACGGAAACGCGGGGAAGGCACTGGTACAACATGAGCGTTTCACATGCCGAGCTCAGATGCGGAAGTAGCAAACATAAATTAGGGGCGGTCAGCCCGAAAAAGTGGCGGTGCAAAACTATGACGTATTGTTTACTTTGAGCCCAGAGAAAACAATCACCGCTACAAGACATGGCAAAGCCGCAAAGGCCATAATTATGAAGTGACTTTATACACAGCAAGGTTGCCCTTGTTACTGCTGAGACCGTCATCTTCTCGTTTGAGGATAAAGACCCGACCGCCAACCAAAAACACAAGTATCAGAGGCCTCCTTTCGGTTCCCAAAACTGATTTTTATGTACCTTTTCCAGCCTCCTGTCCACTCCCAACACCGCCGGGCTGATTCCCTCCGGCCCCAGCCCCCGGCCAGTTCCACGATGATCGTCCCTCATCAAATCGTTCCAAGCACGCCCCATGGAGCGATACTGTTTGGGGAAAATAGTCCAACAAGTAATGGAACAGAAGCAGCAAAACAGAAGAAAAAGAACCATGCGAGAGAACAGCTAAAACAAAAGTGCCTCAAACCCCCGAAAGCTGGAAGCCAGTCGTTAAGCAACAAATGGACAAGTATGGCAAACCGAGAATGCAAACATGGCAGCAAAAACATGGCAGCAAAAACATGAAGCTGCCGCTTCGCTGTTCCCAAAAAAGCAAACCAAAAGAGAACAAGAGCCCGAACCAAACAGAAACAAAGAGGTAATAATAGACAGGCATGAAATGCAAGCCGCGAACCGCCCCAATAAATATGCATAGACCTCTGTCTTCCGGCTAGAGGAGCATATTCCCAAGCCATGACCCGCCACCACCACCCATTAAACATACAACCGTTTGCATACACTCTACCCCTGCATCCCCGTTTGCTTCGTCAAGACAGTCCGGCTTCGGCCAGAATCTCCTGAGTTTCTGTTGCTGAAAAGCTAAATTTTTCCATTGGGAAATCCTCGTCTGGTGTTCGGATACTGATCCCACTGTCGTCGTGACTGGCATTGCTTATACTCAGCGTATCCTGATTGCTGTTGCTGTTGTTGCCACTGCTGCCGTTGTTGCTGTTGTTGCTGCTGTTGCTGCCTACTGCCGTGCCCCCCTGAGCCGGTGCTGAAGGGAACGGTGCCCGATCTGGCTGTGACTGTGGCATATGCCGTAGCCCTGAATCGTCGCTCCCGCTGCTGTAGCGAGGCCCTTGCCGGCTGAGGTCACGGCCCATTGGGACGCTTCTCTGTGCTAGGCCGTTGTTGGCCTGTCCGTTGCTCGCCGGGCACTGGCTGGCCGACGTCTGGTGGAGGAATCCGCCCTGCTCGGCCAGAAAAGACACCATTTCGTCGATCCAGCACTTTGTCACCCACCACGAGCCAAAGCTTTTGCCCTGCTGGATCGTGAGATCCCGCATGACCGCCGTGCCCACCCGCTGCACACACCAGACAATGTCCCGATGTGACGCGTAAGGGAAGCGCGCTGGCAGTGCCTGCAAGAAGTTCACCCAGCGGTCCAGAATGTTAGATGCACCACTGTCACCGGCGTCTGCACTTCCAGGTTGACGGCCATTGCGCGCCGCCATCTCTCCATACAGCGTGAGCGCTTCCATTTCCCATGACACGTTGACCGGGTCTAGCAAGTCGCGCAGCTCCATGAGCAGCATGTTGACCAGGTCGTCCATGCCCCGAGCGGGCACACACTCGGCCACCTTGCGGATGCGCACGAGCGTGATCCAGTCCAGGTACATTTGGTCGCGGTTCGCCGGGTTCGACAGCATGTTGGCGGCCGCGTGAGCGGTCAGGTTGACGCGGAGCGCGCGGTCCAACAGGCCGGCGAAAATCGTGGCCGGCGCCTCCTTTGCCCGAATCACATGGGCCGGCTGGCCCTGGAATGACTCTCGAATGTGCGGCACCAAGCGCTCCGAGATGTTGCGCAGCGTGTCCAAAACAGGCTTTGGCACCACCTGCAGCGTCAAGCCGTAAATGATGCGCATCATGCGCTGGTACAGCACAAAATCAGACTCCTCGATCCATTGCGCCAGCGCCGGGTTGGCAAAGAGCTTCTGCACGGGCATCGTAAGCGTGCCCTGGAACGAGGTGAACAGATGGAAGAATGTCTTCTCCTTGCAGTATCGGATGCACTCCACCAACGACGTGCAATGTGAACGGTATAGCGCCGCCAATGACTTGGCCGCGTCGGCATCCGTCCCCCTCGGCAGAAACGGCTCGATGCGCGGAAGGACAAGCGGGTCAGCCTGCGAATACGGCTCCGTGTCCGCACTCGAGGCCAAGAAGATATTCTGGACCGTCTTGTTGGCTGCTGTAGCGTTCAACTGATCCACACCCATTGCGTCTGGCTGGTTGTATAGGCACTGGACGTAGCTCGCCAGTCCCGACGTCTGTGGCTTCGTTTGCGGTTGCGGAGGTAAGAACTGGTGCTGGAGGTCCAAGCCGGAATGTGACGGAAGGTGTTGGTGAAATTGGTGCTGTGGTGGTTGCTGCTGTTGTTGTTGGTGATGTTGTTGCTGCTGTTGTTGCTGATGATGTTGTAGGCCGTTGTGCATGTTTGCCTGCAAATTGACGCCGTTTTGCAAAGATGAGATGCCTTGAACATGGCTGTTTGCGTCGGACACAGCGTAGCCGGCTTTGTTCGAAAGTGCGCCATTCGATCCAGCGACACTGTTAAAGTCAGCACCGTACGATCTCTCCCGTGCCATGGCTTCGCTGCCTCGCTGCTCATCGTACCTGTCGCCGACATAGCTCTGTGGAAAGCTGACACTGTCAAGATGGGGCATCTGTGACAGCCCGGGCGAGTCGCGCAGATCCGGCTCGTCCTCGGCCAGGGTGAAGTTGACGTAGTGATACTTTGACTCTCCGCGAACACCGAGGCGGCGGGTCTTCAGTCCAGGGAAGAGAACACGCACCAGCTTGCCGAAGCTGGCCGGGTTCAGGACCGTGATGCGTTCTGTTGCGCAGCGTGACGCATAATTTGCATACACTCTGCCACGCGGCACCGAGCCTTTGCCCTTGGAGCATACCTGGTTGATCCTGGCAAGTCTTGGTCAGTAAAGCAGTGCAAAAAACTTATCGAGCTCCGAGAATGAGGAAGACGACAACGCCCATACCAAAGCATCGCAAAGACCTGGCGTGTACGCTCCGAATTGGGGCCTCGTTCGTTTCCGTGCAGTTCACGAGCAACTTCCTGGAGATTGCGATCGCGATTGGCATTGAAGAGTTGCCGCATTTCCAGTTCGTTGTTGGCACTGGAGCGCGACGGCTTGGACGGCGCAGCAAGGCCACCAGCGCCCATCAAGGAGGAGTCGCCATCGTCGCGATCCACGGCCATCTGGCTGTCCAGCTCGGCAAAGCTGTTGTCGGCACTGAAACTGTCTCCCGGCAGAGATTGCTGGTGGCCCATGCCGTTGGTGTGATGGTGGTGGTGGAAAGACGGGGGGGCGCTGCCGGCCACGGACGCATTCATGGAAGTGTCCAGACTGCTAAAGTCGTGACTGGCGTCCAGCTGCGATGCGGCCTGCAAGATCATGTCTTCGGCACTCAGCTGATGCGTCGCGACTCCAGCCATGGCAAGGCTCTTTGCAGACGAGGCTTGGGGGTGGCGACCGGCGCTGTGGCCGTGGCCGTGAGCGTGTCCATGGCTATGTGCGTGTGCGTGGGCCTGGTGGCTGCCAGCGTCCAACCATTCGGACAGATCGGGAAAGCCGTGGTCCATGTTCGGTTGTGTGCTGGCGCTGTGGACAGAACTTGTCGACGCGCGCGACTGTGAGCGACGCTGTGCGTCTTCGAGGTCGGTGGCCGCCAAGGCCATTATGCGGGAGCAATCAAGGAGGCAGAAAGACAGAGAGAGGACAGCAACGCGGAGAGAAAGAGCGGAGTGACTGGCCGCGAGCAAGAGTTAGAGGAAAGAAACGTCACGAGAAGAGAGCATGTAAACAGACGCAGGGAATATTGAAAAAGGGGCAGGGGTGTATGCGGAGGACAAAAGATTACAAAATAGGACAAGTGCAGCACACGGGACCGGGGAAGGAGCCAGTATTACCTAGGCCTGCAGATAGAGTGGAGGATTGTTGTTGTCTTGTGTTTTGTTGTCTGTTTTTGGGTGTTGATGTTTTTTTGTTGCTTAGTTGCTGCTCTGCCTCGGCCAAAACAATGACAGCGGCCGATTATCCAACAGCACGCGTGCAGGGCTCTCACAACACAAGAAGGCAGAGAGGACAGGCACGGCAGAGAGTGTGCGTGACGTTGGAGGCGGCGTACGGGAGCGAGAGGCCGGGCAAGCTGAGACTGGAAGGGAAGGAAAAGAGTGTTTGGCTGATTTGTTTTGATTTTGGTGGGCTAACAAAGATCCGCCTGTCTCCAAGGGGAACCAAAACAACTGGATTGTTTTTTTCAGCCACAGCGCAGTCTGGGCTGCGCCGTGTCACGAGGACGTGCCGTTGCTGATTGGCTGTGTAGCTCGCCGCCCCTCTTTACAGCAACTGGTGGAATTTGGGTTCTGATTCCATTGTAGTGGATACACGTAGCGGCGGTGCGTATAGGGTGGAGACAGCCGGTAGAAGCTACCAGACGATAGCGCTAGCGGAATGCCTGCCCTCATTTCACGCCTGAAGATCCAGGCGGCAAGCCTGCGCACTGTATTCTGTCCACCCAGCAGGCACTGATCGGAACCAGATGCCGCCGGTAGCACCGTGCGCACAGGCCATTCTTTGTTCCAGCTGTTAGCAGCGCTCTCATTCGCTGCCGTGGTGCCGTCTGGACACAAGGGCAGTCGTCATTACCCTCCCACCTGCTGAACTCATCGACTGCACTAGTTTTAGCCGCTTCTGGCTTGATAAGTTTCCCAGCCGGTCAGTTCTTTCTGCCTTCCTACCCGCTTCCATCCTTTCCGTCGACAAATTTCGAATCACCTCGCATCGCATCGCAGCGCTTCGCCGTACAGCCCGTTCCTCCTTCTCGTGCAAAGCTTCCGCTTGATCAAGGTGAGCAGCACAGGGCCGAAGCGGCCAGAGCGGACAGAAAAGGACACAGAGGCCAGATTTTAGTGTGCTTCTATTTTTACCGCCAGGGTCAACTGCTGTTTTGTGTGATTTTGCCATGTTGCTAACTACTTTCACGCAAGCCGTTCACAGTAACTCGTGCCTCTTGTTTGACTCGTTGATTCCACTGCATATTTTCTGCTACCGCCCACCATGTCGTCGCCCCAGGACCGCGTCCAGCACTACATCCGCCAGCTCGATGGCGAGGTATGTTTCCCCGCCTTCTGGCTGCTGCCGCCGTGTGTGCTGGCCTTTGTGCCGGATAAGGATTTCTGCTGACCCGAGTGCTTCTGCAGCTGTCCAAGTACCCGATTCTGAACAACCTGGAGAAGACCACCACGGTCCCCAAGGCCTACGCTGTTCTCGGCGCTGGTGCCCTGTACCTGTTCTTTATCATCTTCAACCTTGGCGGCCAGCTCCTGACCAACATTGCCGGCTTCGTCATCCCTTGCTACTTTTCGCTGGAGGCTCTCTTCACCGTCAGCAAGGAGGACGACACGCAATGGCTGACCTACTGGGTCGTCTTTTCGTGCTTTACGTGCGTTTGCCCTTTTTTGATGTCCGCGGGGTGCTTTTTCCGTTTCAATGGTGCTAACCGTTGCTGGCCAGCGTCGTTGAGAGCTTTGTCAACGTTGTGTACTGGTTCCCCTTCTACTTCACCTTCAAGTTCATCTTTTTGCTGTGGCTGTCTCTGCCGTACTTCCGGTAAGTTCCCCTCGGCGTGCTGGCGGCCTCCCTTGCCGACGTTTGTACGCTTGTAAATGCTTACTAATATTTCCATTTGTAGCGGCGCCGAGCTGATCTTCCGCTCCTTCATGGTCCCTGCTCTGGGCCGCTACTTTAAGAAATCTGCTGGCCTGCAGGCCCGGGCTGCTGCCGCCGCCAAGGCTGAGTAGACCGCTCCGGACCTGAAGTAGTCCAAAAGGCTGCGCTGGCTTCTTTTGAAGGCGCGCCTTGTGGTCTCGATATGGCTTGGCTACAACTCCCCCCTCCTTCGCCGAGACAAAGCTGTCCCTTGGAAACCTGGCAGGTGAGCTACCAGGCTGCAGGGGCAAGGCAGGGGACAAGGAGAAATTTTTTTGTTTGGTTGTGATGGGCTTTGTCGGCAGCAGCGGCTCCACGGATGCTGCCAACGGTCCGTCCGAAAGCGCTTTATGAATGACTCCCTCGGCATCGGACATGGTACATGAAAACCCAATTTGGGCAAGTGGGATGATAGCATGGTCAATTATTTACACACGATGGGAGACTGCTGGCTGGCATTTGTTATGTCTTGGTAACGGAACATTCCTTTGACGATTTCCTTGGTTTTTTTCATTCCTTTATCTCTTCTCGCCCTCTGTTCGTTTATTTCTGTGTGTTTTCCTTGATTTGGTTATATGTGCCTTTTGGGTGTGTATGGGCCGGCATGGGCAGACATATCAGCGCCTCCGAGACTCTCGGGGGGCCAATTTTGTGTCTTGTCTTGCATGATGGGACGATGCCAATGCCTCGGTAGAGTGGGAAGGTGCAGACGATTGTTGAGGTTTTTGGCGGTCGAGGAATGGAGGAGCGGTTCCTGTACGCAAGCATGGTCAGGCAGTTTAAAGATGCGTCGTTGCAAGTTTGTGTGGAAAGGAGCGTAGAAAAGCGACTTCACGGCTTAAGGCATACGACGCTGTGGCTGAAGCAGTCAAGCCACTGTAGCGCTTGTTTCGGGGCCTAAACCGGACGCTGCGCCCCTAAACCCGTTACAGTGAGAACTGCAGCTTTGGTCCGTTTGAAACTATTCACCTCTACGCTGCCGACTCCTTTTCTCCTGCTCCTCGTATTGCGCTGTGCGTACCTCCTTCCGGCCTTGTCCATAACTCTGAGTCTTGAAGACGCCGGATCAGCTTGACGAAACAAACAGCCTCGTGTTGCACGGTTAATCGACTCCACGACGACTGCCCACGATAAGCCCTGCACGGATTGGAGCGTGCCATTTACCACGGCCTACGGCATGCCTACAAGGAGACGATGAGGATAGCCAGTGCGCATTCAGCTATGCAGCCGACGCGGGCGTCAGCGGCCTGGTGCCGGGCGATGTGGCTGCTTCCGTTGGCCGTCTTGGTCTGGTGCCCGGCCATGGCGGCGGCGACGGGCGCTGGCAGTTTGGGGGCCGTGGCCTTGAGCGAAGGAACAAGTGGCGTGTGGGAGGCAGCAGCAGCGGCAGCGATTCCTGCAGGCATTGATACAGGCGGCGTGGACGACACGGAGGAGGCCCTATACGAGCCGGAATTCAGTGCGTTTGACCGGAGCCTGATCGGGCGGGCGCCGGTGGGCGTGACGTCGCTCACAAACAATGTACCGCAGCAGCTCAATGTCAATCCCGGCACAAAACAGGTGTTTGTGTTTGAGAGGGCGGCCTATCTCGCAGAGGAGAGCAACGACACGGCGCCTGCCGACCTGCGGCGGCGACAAGAGGACGCAGAGGAGGGGGCCGACGACGACGGCGAGTGGAGCGGCCTAGAAGACGACGACGACGACGAGAGAGCTCTCCGCCGGTCCAAGCGGGCCACGAAGACCAAGACGATCTACCTGTCGGCCAACACATGCATCCAGCCGCAGGCGGTGGCGGCACAGGTGTCTTCAGTCAGCAGCAGCAGCAGCAGCGGCACCAAAACCCGGGCATCGACAGCATCGACCTCCACTAGCATGCAGGCGCCGCAGCTGACCATGTACGTGTCGACCTCGCCTGAAAACACATCGCCCGGGCCGCACAGCGACAGCAGCAAGCAGACGTGGCACGTGCTGACGGAGGGCGCCGTCATGGTCATCCTCAACGCGACCGAGGACGTGTACCTGAGCATCTCGGCGTCCAACATCTCGACGGAGCTGAGCGGCATCTACAATGTGCAGGTGGCGGCATCTGTGGACGGCTGGTACCACAGCTACGACAACCAGACGGACGCCAACCTGATCTGGGTGGACAGCGACGCCTCGGCGGCGCTGCTGATTACGCACAACCTGACCAACGCGTCGAGCAGTGCAGAGGCCAACCGCACGGTCATGGGCCAGCCGCCGTACGTCATGTTTGCGCAGAACACGGCGGACCAGTCGATCAACGGCGTGCGCTTCTCGTACTGCGGCCTGCAGACGTATGCGCAGATTGCGGCCACGAACAACGGCAAGGACACCAGCATGGTGACGACGGGCATGACGCGCACCGGGCTGGGCAACCTGCCGAAGCAGCAGTTTTACTTTAGCGGGCTCAACGCGAGCACGAGCTACGAGGGCATCCTGGCGGCGCTGCCCGAGGCCGGGGCCGGCCAGATTGGCAGCAGCGTGGCCGGCGGCGGCGGGCGGGTGGCGCGCGCCACCAGCTTCTCGACCAAGGCGGCAGACAGCAGCTGCAAGGTCATTTTTAACCTGACGTTTTGCAACGAAACGGCCTACGCGGTGCCGGCAAACGCGGCGCGCTTTGCCAATGCGTCGGCGCTGGCGGCCGTCTACGACGACTATGCCGCCAACATGTACAGCTTGTTTAGCAACGTGCTGGCGCAGATTGCCTGCGAGGCGCCCACGTCGCAGCGCTACTCGCTCGTGCGCGGCTGCGATGACTGCGCCGCCGCCTACAAGACGTGGCTCTGCTCGGTCGCCATTCCGCGCTGCACCGACTTCTCCGACACCGACGCCTGGCTGCAGCCGCGCGCCATGGGCCAGCCCTTCCCCGTGTCGGGCGCCATGCTCAACGCCTCGCAGCTGGCCCTGTACCCCAACACGACGGCCTTTAACGCGTCGCGCAACCCCTTTATCGACGAGATCGTGAGCCCCGGGCCCTACAAGGAGGTGCTGCCCTGCGACGACATGTGCTACAACTTGGTGCAGAGCTGTCCGGCGTCTATTGGCTTTGGCTGCCCGACGCCCGGCACCATTGGCTTCAACACGAGCTACGGCCTGCGCACCAAGGCCGACCAGAACGGTTTCATCACCTGCAACTACCCCGGCTCGGCCCACTACTATTCGGCCGGGCCCGCCACGCCGTCCCCGCCGATGCTTCTGCTGCGGCTGTGGCTATGCGGAGCAGCGGCGCTTGTGCTGATGGACTGGTGGTAAAAAAAGAAAAAAGGAGAGATGGAGAGCGGCCGTTCGACGTGGACATGCATCAGTTATCACGATCTGGAATCGGGAGGGCGTTTTGCTTTGGGGGCATGGCGGTTTTTATATACTTGTTTTTGACATTTTCCACTTGGCTAGGTTTCCCTTATTGCTTCTCTTTTACCGCCCGATACCGATGAGGCCAAAGAGGCCGACGAATGATACATTTCAAAGTTTATGTATGACCCTGTTTCCCGTGGCATCATGTTCTCTCTCCCTTGCCCTGGGTCTTTTGGCTTGCCTGCAAGCTCTTGACCTGTTCCTCCAGCGCCGCTACCTCGGCTGCCTGGCATTAGCAAGGAGCCCCAAAAGGAGTCAAGAACGGGCTTCCGTACCCTTGCGCTCGGCACGGATCTCGTTGTGCTCGAGCTTGGTCCAGGCAAAGTAGGCCAGCTGATAGGTGAAGACAGCCATGAGAAAGACCTTGGCAATGGGGCGCCCAAAGGTCTTGAAGAAGGAGGCCTGGGCGGCGCGATTAGCGAGGACGCGATGGCGGGAAAGAGGAGGAAAAACTTGCATGAGGCGATTGTGTCATATTCCAGCGGCGGGTGCCGGCCGTGGGAAGCCGCCGCAGATTCGGGGCCGCGCCAAAACGCAGGGCGGCCGGCCGCAGGCGTAGTGTGGACGGCGAAAGAAGCTGTTTTGGTGGCATGGCGGCGAGTCTGGCCGAGGCAGGACAGGATGCTTTCCGATTTCTTTTTCCGGGCGGCGACTGGTACTTTGTCCCAGCTGCAGCGCAAGCCGACCAATCACAGCACAGCGCCTTTTAAGCACTAGATCCACCGGCGGCGACACGACTACGGGGAGATGGTACAACACGGCGACTCCAGCACCGGCCGGCCATCCCAAGAGCGGCTTCGGGGTACTCACTGTCTGCAGAGGAGGCTACTGGTAACGAGAGAATCCCGGTTGCAAAGCCGGTCGATGTTCACTGCCACATCCCTCGAACCGTTGCACTACATAATCATTGATTTTTGTAAGTACTTGCAACGCCTGGAGGACCATTGAAGAGCGCTACCAAGAAAGCATATCCTACTGCAGTTCCGTCTACGGTGGCTATTGCTGCTTACCGCATTCCATGTCGCGGCCATGCCAGCTCGACCAGTTCTGGCAGCATACAAAGGAGCTGCTGAAGCACACTAGTGACCCATAACTCCCTGGACAGCTGACGCCCCACTCGAGCTCAGCTGCCTTTGCACAGAAGACGTAATGCCTCTAGTTTCAACCTTTCCCCCACCTTGATTTTTTGTGTTATGCTCCGTCCTCACGTTGGCTGTCAAACTGTTGCTGTTGCTGTCGCTGTCTGTCTCTTCCTGGTGGAATCGCTCTAGCAAAGTCAACGGAACCGTTTGCCCTCTTGTAGACCGCATTGTCCCTTTTAACGCCGGTTGAGCCTTTGCCAGATCTCTTGGCATCTCAGTTTGGACATTTTTTGGACATCTTCTTGGCATCTCTTCCGCTTGGCAATTCCCACTCTCATCTTGTCTGTTGCCTGTATTCGATTTTCTGCTCTTGTCCTGCCTGCCATGGCTGCCCAGAACCCCGGTGACGAGGGCAACAGCAACTTTCGGTGAGTGCTCTTCTTCCGCTCTGAATCTTGCACTGACAGCGAAACAGGGTTGACTACGTCATTCGATATCTCGTTCCGGCCAAGGGTAGGTTGCGCCTCGAGCCTGCGTCTCTACTGCGCACCCGCTAACCCGTCTTCTCCAGAACGAGACCAGGCCGAAGCAGCCTTTGTGCAGCTCATTGATGCTCTCACGGCGGCCGGCTTTGCCACCGAAGTCCGCCCCGGCGGTGACCGGGCGTCGCTGCTGGTGTTTGTCCGCGTCGCGTCCGACCACCTGCTGCGCGCTCACGTCTACCGCTACCGTCTGCAGGACTGGCTGTATGGGATCCGCACGACGGCGCCGCCGACGCGGAGCAGCCATGCCGTGGGCTCCCGGCCCGGCTCCAACTCCGGCTCCAACTCTGCCGCCCCCCCCGATCTCGTTGCCTACTTTGCTGAAGAGCCCATCTCCGAGGCCGAGCGTCTGCGCCTCGTCTACCAGATGATCGCCAAGCCCAAGAGCGAGGGCGGCGCCGGCATCTCCATTCAGAGCGGAAGCGCCGGCGGCGCCGCCTCCGCCGCTGCCCCGGGCCACGCCAAATACGTCGCCGCCATCTTCCCGCTGCACGACCACGCCTTCAACCGGGCCTGGATCAAGCGGTGGAGCACAAAGTACATGCTGGACGCGGCCGACCTCGACGCCATCCGCGACAAGTTTGGCGAGAAGATTGCTTTTTACTTTGCCTTTTTGCAGAGCTACTTTGTCTTTTTGCTGTTTCCCGCCGCCTTTGGCTTCGGCGCCTGGCTGCTGCTCGGCCAGTTCTCCTGGCTGTACGCCACCGTCAACTGCCTGTGGTCCGTCGTCTTCTTCGAGTACTGGAAGAAGAAGGAAGTCGATCTGGCCGTGCAATGGGGCGTGCGTGGCGTCTCCAAGATCCAGACGCCCCGGCCGCAGTTTGTCTTTGAACGCGAGGCCCTGGACCCGGTGACGGGCGAGCGCGTCAAGATTTACTCGCCCTTCCGCCGTCTGGCCTACCAGATGCTGCAGCTGCCCTTTGCTCTGGCCTGTGTGCTTGCCCTCGGCAGCATGATTGCCCTCTGCTTTGCCATTGAGATCTTCATCACCGAGGTCTACAGTGGACCCTTTAAGCAGTACCTCGTGAGTGGCTTGGAATACGGTGACCGGGTTTCCCAGCTGACCAGCAGACGTTTTTGCCCACCATCTTGCTGACCGTCTTCATGCCTGTTATCACCGCCATGCTCAGCAGCGTGGCCGGGCGGCTCAACAACCTGGAAAACCACGAGACCCAAGACGGTACGCTTTCTCCCACCCCACCCCCCTACTCTTGCTGATATCCTCCCAGCCCACCAGGCCGCGTTTGTGCAAAAGATCTTTGTCATCAACTTTATCACGTCCTATCTGCCCATTTTCCTGACGGCCTTTGTCTACCTGCCGTTTGGCAAGGTTCTCGTGCCCTACCTGGACGTCTTCCGCATCACAGCCCAGCGTCTGAGTCTGACGGGTGACAGCGACATGGGCAGCAGCAACGACACCAAGTTGGAGGCCGAGGCCGCCCCGGTCGGCTTCCAGATCAACCCAGACCGCCTGACCAAGCAGGTCATTTACTTCACTGTGACGGCGCAGGTGGTCAACTTTTTGCTCGAGGTCATTGTGCCGTACGTGAAGCGTCGGGTGTTCAAGGCTGTCAAGAACGTCAAGGAGGAGATTTCGTCGCGCAACAGCACGTCGCCGGCCACGGCTGCCGACGCCAAGGACGATCCGGACGAAGCCGCCTTTTTGGAGCGCGTCCGCAACGAGGCCACGCTGGACGTGTACGACGTCACGATTGACTATCGTGAGATGGTGGTGCAATTCGGTAGGTCTCTTTATGCCGGACTGACCCCCCGTCCCTTGTCTGTTTTAACCCGGACTGACCCGCAGGCTACCTGTCGCTCTTCTCGGCCATCTGGCCGCTCACGGCGTGCTCTTTCCTGGTCAACAACTGGGTCGAGGCCCGCGGCGACGCCATGAAGATTGCCATTGGCAGCCAGCGGCCCATTCCGTGGCGCGGCGACTCCATCGGCCCGTGGCTGACGCCGCTGGGCTTCCTCTCGTGGTTCGGCAGCGTCACCAGCGCTGCTGTGGTGTACCTGTTTCGGATCAACCCGCACCGCATTGACGGCTCGCCCTGGGACATCAAGGTCTGGGCACTGCTGCTCAGCATCCTGTTTGCCGAACACGTGTACCTGGTTGTGCAGGTGGTCGTGCGCTACGTCGTCGAGAAGCTGGACAGTCCCGGCCTGCAGCGCGAGCGGGCCGAGCGCTTTGCCCTGCGCAAGCAGGTGCTGGCCGAATCCCTGGGCACGGCAGAGCTGGAAAAGGCCGTCGGCGGGTCGGCCGTGGGGGCGAGCGAGCAGATGAACCGCGACACGCTCGAGGCCGAAGCCCAGCAGGCGGGCCCCAAGACGCCAGAGGTCAAGTGAGTTTCACGTGTTTTGCCTGCGCTTCTGCTTTCTTCTTTCAGCCTTTTCTCTTCCATCTTTGTCTTGTTCGATTCCACCTCCTTCGCTCCCTTTCCTCCGGCCCGTCCGCCATGGATGCAGACTACGCGCACTAGAGGGGTGAAGGAAGTGAAATGGAAGAATGGAACAATAGAACAATGGAATGGAAGGCGAAAGGAACACCTGTCAGAGCGGGAGGGGCTACACTACATCTGCTACCACCCAACAATGGCCTAGCTTCTGTGCGGTACGGCGGCTAACCAAACTCAGGTTTTGGCTTCGCCAGCGTGGTCCATCCGAGACGGTCGAGACCGGCCGGGCGTTAATATCCGAGGTGGGTGCTTCTGTTGCCACTGTCCGGTTTGCAATGTAGTGTACTGACGGCGCAAGCAGCTTCGCGAGAGCAAATAAGACAGCGTAGCTTTGGCCGCAGTCACAGGAGATAGAGGGAGTTCCCAGCGAAATGTGGCCAGCGAAATGTGGCGAGAGGTGGGCCGACGGGCCCGACGGGGCTGATAAGCGAACGTCGAGCAGTTTTTTCGCCTTACCAAAGGCGCCAGAGGTCCAAGCTCTGGCACCCTAGATTAGACTCAGGGGTTCAAGCGAGATACGAAAGGCATGCAGTGCGAAGGAAGAGAGCGAGAAAGAGGGCGAGTGCAAGAGCGTGGCATTGCATGACCCGGGGCTGATGACGCTGTAAGTACGGCAATGGCCAGACAGGCCGACTTCGGTTGGGTAGCAAAAGAGAACAGTGACATACTGGCCTAGCGTTGCCAGCGTCCGCTAGATAACGGGCAAGATTGGCCCTTTATTCTGCTGCCTCGGGAAGAATGGGCGTCGAATAGCGGCAAACTGGCCAAGAGGGCTGAGCACGGCCCTAGCCAGCCGCTGGAAGCCCTGTAACGGGTAGTGAGTACGGAATAGGGTAGTGGTCGTGTGGGTGCTGTTTGTTAGTGTCGATTGGCTTGTTCTTTGTTCAGAACAATGGCAGCTTACCAACCATGATCAATCGGGGTTTTTCTATTTTCTCTTTCTCTATTTTCTAGAGTCTCTTTTCCCTTGATTTCCTCTTCCCCTCTTCGCACAGACATCCATCTGTGCTGCGATTGCAGCTGCCAAAAGCACAGCCGGGGCTCAAGCAGATCTGACGGGGAGGCGTTCTATCACCGTCGGACTTTACTACGTTGCTTTGCCTGCGCGTGCACTGCGCCTGCTCATCCCGCGACAAAGGGAGCCATGCCGTGCAGCCTACCGTCCCAACGGGGCATGGCGTAGGGCAAACTCGAGGAAAGGGCCCCGCCTTGATAGAGGCAATCACCCAAACGGCGCGCTGGTGGGGCCATCTCGTCTCCGCTCTTCGCCTCCGACCTTCTCTTCTGGCAGACGCTCCACCCTCGATTCCCCCTTCTCCCCTATTGCTTTGGCTACTCTAGCTCGAGTTTGGCGTCTGTTGTCCCTTTGGCCTCTGCTTTCGCTGGCCCTCTCTTTCCTCAGGGTTGCCCCCAAACCGTGGCGTTTCTCCCTGTTCGAGCCGTGGCCGTTTCGACTGTGTGGGAGGACCCCTCTCCCCCCGGTTTTCGCCGCTTCTTCAGCCTCTCTCGTACCCCTTCAGGCCCCTCGTGGTCTCGTTCAGACGCCCAAAATGGGCAAGGCCCGCTGCGGCAACTCGCTAGAGGTATCCAAAAAACCCGGAAGCACTTGCTCAGGGGGTCGACGGCCACCAGTCAGAAGCAAGCCTTTGCATGCTAGTACCGCAGCTGCATATGGCTATGCCATCAGGAATCAACTTAGTGCGGCGGTGCCTCTACTGGGCCACCTCCCCCCTGTTTTTGCTTGCTGCTGTTGTCGACACACTGCCCCAAAGTAGAGGAAGTACATGTTCTGCTGGTACACTACTTGCTGGTAGTGGTTTTAGCGGTTTCTTTCATATCTGGCTCTCTGAATGGGGATGCCTTTGGTGTCGCATTTGCAGTGTCTTTTATCCAGCTTTTTCTCTTCGCTGTACTTCTTCCATTTCATGTCATTTCTTTTTGATTATTGGCAGCACAAATGCCGTTTTGTGCTGGACTTTTTCGTCTACCGGCCGCCCTTGTCTCTTGGCCGGAGCCCGTAAACCCCATCTTCAATTTGGGGAGATGAGGTCAGAACACTGCTCCGGCACTAGCAAGTAGCGATAATAAAACATAAAGCTAGCCAGGCTCGCCGCCAGCCTTTCGGCCTTGTTGCCGTTTACCTTTCCGTTCGGACCCAAAACCCTGGCACAAGAGGCAAAAGCCCACCTTCATTATCTCAACTGGACGGGCTGCTTCCCCCCCTTTGCTTTGCTCTTTCCTCCTTCCTCCCATCCCCGCCTGTCTGTCGACCTGCTGTTTCACTGCAAACGTGCCTTGTCTCTTTCTTCATTTGTATCTTCTTCTCTTTCCGCTTTCTGTGCCCCTTCCCCTCCCCGTTGGCCTTTTCGGGGTTGATCTCCCGCAGACTAGCGCCTCCGTAGCTGCTGGGTTGTTTTATCCGTGCCATCACGATTTATTGACCTTAATCTGTTGCGCCTGCCTCTTTTGTCGCTATCTCGACGCTTGCCACACTTGCCACGAGCGCCCGTGGTATTCTGGTCCCTGCGTCGCGCCTCCCTCCCCCTCGTTGCCCTTTCCATCTTTCTGGAAGGCGAAAAGGACGCCACTGCGTGCACAGAGCACCTTGTACCTTCTTAGCGCTGCGCTTCCCTGGGCAGAGAACGGCAGACAGGAAAGTGCAACGGAGTAGAGCAGCAGCGAACGGCAAGCTCAACCGACCGTCCAGACTACGCAGCACCACGTCCCAGGCACCGCGGCTTTCGCCAGGAGCGACCGGCGCAACTGCCACGGTACTGGCGCCGCCCATCTTTTCCCCAGCCAGCAGCCACAAGGCCAGCCAAAGAAACTACTAGAGGCAGCAACCTTCTTTTGCCACGCATAAGAGAGAAGAGGCGCCATTTTCCCTTTTCTTTTTCGAGTTTCAAAAGGCCCCTATTTAGTTTGCCCTATTGCTTTACTGGTGGCCATTAGTTAGGCTTAGCTCTCCGCACCTGTCCCCGTGCTCGGGCGAGAGCCTGTAAGGCCTGTTGCGAAAGCTGGTTATCCGGGGGGGATAGACAGCCGTGTCCACGTTGCCTTGGACTGCCCTGCTCCGGGGAGAGGTACTCTTATTCTTATTCCCTCGCCTTGGCCGCTTCCCCTCCGATTCCACCTTACCCAGTTACTGCATATCTACGCAGCCTCCCACCTTTTTGCTCGCCCCAGCTGTTTTGAGGCTTCGAATTATTGGAGCTGACATCTCTCTTCCTCTCTCTCCCCATCCCTTCCGTCGCCGTCTCACCGTCCTGTTCCACCGTCTCTTCTCCTCTTCCTTCTTTCCCACCACGGCCGGTTTTCCCCTGTTGTCGCTGGCTTCTCGATTTATTGTCGCCTCTCGCTCGCTTCGCTTCCGCCACCCATCTCTGCTACCGACGTTCTCTGCTTTCTTTTCTGGCCGTCCTGGCTCGAACCCGCCTCTTTTGCCTACCGCAGGCCTCTTTCTCGTCTCCGAGCTGTCCCGGCGCCGGTTCCGAGCGCCCTGTCGCCCAGCATGGACGGCGAGATTGCCTTCCAGCTCCTGCAGCCCTTTGATGACATGGTCGCAAAGGCGCAGGCGGCCATCGATGCCAACCAGGCTGCGGATGCGCCCGCCCTGCTCAAGGCCAGCCAGACTCTGCTCAGGGAGGGCGGACGGTGCCGCTCCAAGATTGAGCCCATTGCCCTGCACTACTGGACGGCATACAGCTCCAATTTCCTCTCCGCCCTCAAGGATCATGGTGAGTTGTCCCCATGGGATGCTGTCCTTTTGTATGATCGCGTGCGCGCTGACCAGAGCAAACCTCGTTGCCTCTAGACGATATCTCTCTGCAGATGGAAGCCCTCGACGGCTATGTGTTCGAGTTTGACGAGATCCTCGAGCCCGAGGACTTTGACCCGGAGAAGTTCACCGAGCTCATCAAGAGCGTGCAGCAGGCCACGCTCAAGGTCAGCACGCTTCTCAAGCGCATGAAGCTCACCGCGCCGTCCCCCCCTCTGACCCCGGCTGTGCTGCCCGCGCCGTCAGTCGCAAGCGCATCGCCCATCCCCGGCTCGTCCATGTCACGTGTCAACAGCTCCGACGCCCTGAGCAGCTACAACGGGTATGCCCCAAGGAACTCGGGCTCGCAGCGGCCGTACTCGGGCACGGACTCGTTGCCGCACGAGGAAGAGCAGCCCCTCGTCGGCTACCAAAGCGGGCTAGATGTCGGGTGGAACAACGGTATACAGACATCCACCTCTACCGTGACGGCCGCGGATAATAGTCTGTCTCGCAATGGCTCACGGCACTCTGCCACGTCCAACACATCGGCATCGCCATTTGCGGAAGAGACGCCGCCGCCACCACCGCCGCCGCCCGAGCGAAACCCCTGGCACATTGGCAGCCTGCCCACTGTCCATACCATCCCCGAGGGCCACGAGATCGACGACGTGCACGCCGGTGACGAGCGGGGCGTCAACGGAATAGGCTCTATGGTGGTTGGCCCTGACGGCAAAGTTGTGGAGCGGCGACGCCGTGTCTCTAGCCGTCCCGACTCACCGACGCTGCCTTTTGCCACAGCGGCAACGGCGGCGGCGGCGGCAGCAGCAGCAGCAGTGGCAACAACGACAGCGACAGCTGCAACGGCCATCCCACCTCCCACTGCCGGCACCTACGGCATTGCCAACGGCAGCCCACGCGGCAGCTTGACGCCTACCCCCCGCCCGGCCACTTCATCCGGACAAGCACCAGACCCGCGCAACTCTCAAAACGGGTTCCGGCGGATGGACGATGGTGAAGACGCCTCGAAAGTACAGGACAACGCCAGCAACAGTCGCCTCTTGCGGACTACCAGCAATGCCTCGTCCGAAAGCGGCTTTGGCCTTCTCGACAACTTCCCCTTGGCAGAAGGCATGCTTTCGTCGTCGACTTCCTCGGGCAGCCGCCTCCATTCTTCACGGCCTAACAGCATACAGCCGTCCAACTACATTCCTATTCCACAGAAACATCAGCTGCGGCAGTCGCATGACCCGCAACAGCACCAACAGCACCAGCACCAGCAGTACCACCAACAACAACAGCAGTATATCCAGACGCATTTTCAACAGCCAAACTACCAGTACCAGCACCTGGTAAAGGGTCAGCCCTCGTCCTCGTCGCCTACTGCCGTGCCGATGCGTATCAGCACCGCCACCACCGCCACCACCGCTAGCACCAGCACCTCTGCATCCATCTTCAGCGCCTTTAACGGCAATGGCCAGGCGCGCGAGTCCGCCTTTGAGCCCATCAGTCCCACCACGTTAGTCAACGGCTTGAAGTACCCGGGCTCGCCGGCCGTGTCCAACGGCTCCCACATGTCTCCCACGGCGCGCTCCGGTCAGATGTTGGGCACCTCTCCCACAGCACCATTGCCCGAGATACCTCGGAGTAAGCAGAACCAGCCGTTGCCTGCCCTACCCGTTTCCCCTCAGACGAGCTCCGAGCCTATGCAGCCGACGTTTACCATTGATTCCGACCCCATCCCTGTTGAGACGGAAGAAAAGCTGGCTACTGCTCCTGCCGAGCCATACATCCCGATCCGGCAAATAGACTGCACTATCAAGGAAACCAGCTCTTTCAACCAGATGAAGGGCTTCTGCGAAGGTGCCAAGGAAGTGATTCGCGGTGGCAAGGGCGTCAAGAAGATTATGAAGCCGGTAGGTTACGCTGAGTGGTTGTGTTGTATGTTTGGCTTTGTGAGACTGACAAGATGCAGTCGTACAGCGGCAACGGAAGCCAGGTGGCCAAGTGCACAAAGTGCATGTTTGAGCTGAACTGGCACGAGGTGGAAAAGGACTGCTTGAATATGCGTACGTACGGTATACTGGAACAGTGGCATGGCCAAGACGAAGACTAACACAAGGCAGCCGATGTGAGCTATCAGAAAAACGGCATCATTTTCCGAATGCGCTTCTTGTCCAAGAGCCACTTGGCAGCCAAGTCGATCGATGGAGGCATGTATGCATGCTTGTTTTGCATACAGCTAGGACACACGATTGAGGAGAGCGATGCCACCGTCTTCTTCAGCCGTGGGCAGCTCTTTGAGCACCTGACCCGGCATCCGCGGCCTCTGCCCAAGGTAGAGGGCGTCACGGTGATTGAAGCGCTGGAACGGCCGGCCGAGTTCCGGAACAACTTTGACCTGCACTTTGTGCTCCCGCCAGAGAAGTCCCAGCTAGAGGGCATACGGCGCGAGCTTTCCATGCTTCCTACCGGTACGGCCGTGTCCACATTCCGGCTCCAGGAAGGGTCTCTGCGGCGGCCTATTGATGGCGCCATTCCCCATCAGTTTCCGGTTGGGGCCAAAATTGTGGGCATCGAGTTTCCGGACAAGTACAAGGGCGAGTGGGCAGTAGGCTGGTTCGACAATACGCGAGCACCCTTCCCGGTGGAATTTGTTCGCCTGGACCCCCCTCACCGCAGCGAGATCCGCACGCAGGGCACGACGACTATGCGGGCCACGGTGCGCTGGAAATGGGGGGGCAAGGCTTACAACAACTCTGACTGGCTCAGTCTCAACAAGAATGATACCATTGTCAATATACAGTGTAGGTTTTTTCCAATTTTCTTGCGCTTTTTTGTTTTTTTTTGTTTTTTGTCTTGTCTTTTCCTCTTGTTTCCTTTCCTCTTTTGTTAGCCACCCATGCAATGCATTTACTGACCATTTACTGACCATTTACAGACGCAGACCCCAGTCACTGGTGTTGGTCAGGCACAACAGCCAAAGGGAAATGGGGCATTTTCCCGCAGTCTCACATTGAGCCCGGCTCGCTACGGGACTCGGCCGATGACAAGGAGAGCATCAACAGCAATCCGTCCAGTAATATTGGCATTAGCGGGAGCTTAGGCGGAGGCGGTGGCTTCCTGACACGATTCCGCCCGCACAACAACAACCACAACCATGCAGTCATGTCGGCTAGCGTACGACGGCCCATGAGCGTGGCGAGCAGCTCAACGGCATCCAGCTAGCAGGGCTTAGCGATATTTTCCTGTCTTCTTGCTTCCTATCTTTTTAGCTCTTCACATCATCATTTCGGTTGGATATTCCTTTTGGACAAGACTGTGGCTTCAGGATTGCGGGAAACGAATCATTTCCGGGTTGGATATTCATTTGGACAAGACTGCTTCAAGATGCGGAAACGAAAGAGTTGACGTGAACAAGAGTTGACTTGAACAGCACACCAGCCGAGTTCTCTCGATGCCAGCACACATTATGCTCCCTATTTGTTTATATACCCCTTTTACCATGCCGGCTTAACGGGCACACAATATTTATTGTATTATATGTTGGGACATTCGGACACGTATTTTGCCTAATAGATCTGGTTGAGACATTCGACAGACCTTGGAGACACTAGATCGGCCACGGAAAGATTGCTGGAAGGGACAATATTAGTGCGGACTCTTTTGCGGGGTAAGGAGACAATGTGGAGCAGACGAACCAGCCACGGGGCAGCCATTGGAAAGCGATCGGGACTAAACAGGGCGATTACCAGGTAAAGACGGAGAGTAATGCTGCAAGCGGTGGAGATTGCTTGTCATTGGTCGTTTAAGCCGGACAACCGGCAGAGGAAGAGTACCTTGTTTTCTTTTTTTATCTTTGCCTCTTCCTACTGCTTTCGTCTTCATTTCTCGTCTTTTATTGCTCCGTCGGTTGCCCGGGCTTGTCTTTGCTCTGTATTACGTCTTATTTACAATACCCATTCTCCCTCACTCACAAACTCTCACGCAAGATGGGCCTGTCTGCGGAAGAGATTAGCAAGCACACGACGCGCGACTCCTGCTGGGTGATTGTGCACGGGCGCGTCTACGATGTGACGGACTTCTTGCCCGAGCACCCAGGCGGCGCCAGCATCATTCTCAAGTACGCCGGACGCGACGCAACGACGGCCTTTGAGCCGGTGCATCCCCCGGACACGCTGGACAAGTACCTGGACCCGACCAAGCACCTGGGCGCCGTGGCGGACATGGCGGCGGTGGCGGCGGCAGAGACAGCGCGGGCCGACAGCGACCCGGAGGCGGCGGCAGAGGTGGCGGAGAACACGGCGGTAGCGGCGGCGCGGGCGCGGATGCCGCCGCTTGACAGCTGCCTCAACCTGCTGGACTTTGAGGCGGTGGCGCGGCGCGTAATGAAGCGCGGGGCCTGGGCCTACTACTCGAGCGCGGCGGACGACGAAATCTCGCTGCGGGAGAACCGGGCGGCCTTCCAGCGGGTCTGGTTCCGGCCACGCGTGCTCGTGGACGTGGCGCGCGTCGATCTGGCGACGACGATGCTGGGAGCGCGCGTGGCGGCGCCCTTTTACGTCACGGCGACGGCGCTCGGCAAGCTCGGGCACCCCGAGGGCGAGACGCTGCTGGCGCGCGCGGCCGGGCGGCACGGCGTGGTGCAAATGATTCCGACGCTGGCGTCGTGCTCGTTTGACGAGATTGTCGACGCCGGCGCGGAACAAGGAACGCAGCAGTGGCTGCAGCTGTACGTCAACAGCGACCGGGCCATTACGCGGCGCATCATTGAGCACGCAGAGCGGCGCGGCTGCCGCGCGCTCTTTATCACGGTGGACGCGCCGCAGCTGGGCCGACGCGAAAAGGACATGCGGGCCAAGGAAGCAGCGCTGGGCGGCGGCGGCAGCGCCGTGCAGCAAAAGGAGGGTCTGGCCAGCGACAAGAGCCAGGGCGCGGCGCGCGCCATTAGCAGCTTTATCGACCCTAGCCTCTGCTGGGCCGACCTGCCCTGGTTCCGGTCCGTGACGCGGCTGCCGATTGTGCTCAAGGGCGTGCAGCGCGCCGAGGACGTGGTGCGCGCGGCCGAGACCGGTCTCGTCGACGCCGTCGTGCTGTCCAACCACGGCGGCCGCCAGCTCGACTTTGCGCGCTCCAGCCTCGAGGTCCTGGCCGAGGCCATGCCGGCGCTGCGTGCGCGCGGGCTCGACCACCGCCTCGAAATCTACGTGGACGGCGGCCTGCGCCGCGCCACGGACATTCTCAAGGCCCTCTGCCTGGGCGCCCGCGGCGTCGGCATCGGCCGCCCCTTTTTGTACGCCATGTCCGCCTACGGCCCTGCCGGCGTCGACCGCGCCATGGCGCTGCTCAAGGACGAGCTCGAAATGGACATGCGCCTGCTCGGCGCGCCGGCCGTGCGCGACCTTGGCCCCGACCTCGTCGACGCGCGCTCCCTCGCCAGCCACCCCAACGGCGTGCCCGACGACATGCTCAGCAGCAGCGTCTACGACCCGCTGGCCAGCCCGGCGCAGCTGTCTGAGCCGCCGCGGAGCAAGCTGTAGCGTGGGACAAGCGCGAGGCGTTTTGTGGATCTACTTGATTTTTCTTTTCTCTTTTTTCTTTTTTCTTTTTTTTTCTTTTTTCTTTTTTCTTTTTTTGTCTTTTACTTTTCGCTTCTGCGTTCACTGCAACACTTTTATAAACCCGTCTTACCGGCCGTACCATACATACCTAACACTAGACCACGAGCAGCAAAGATAAACTATTCTACGTGCACGGGACTTTTTGCGCAGCGTACCCAAGTGACAGGCAGGATGCCAGCAAGTAGAGGCAGTCGGCCAGGCATATCTCGGCTCGAACACGCCGCCGTTCTGTCCAATGTATGGGCAAACAAGACCAGGCCAGCCATATGTCTGTTGCTATCAGTTTGGTGTTTTTTCCAAGGGAAACGGGTCAACCAATATAGGCGCCCAAAGAGAATCCGACGGTCGGGCCGACGTCTCTCTGGATGGGCACTGCTTATGAGCGGCCATGTCCGTATTCTTTGGTGGCAGACAGCCGTAAGAGAACAGACAGAAGCCAGTATCGCACACAGCCGGCAAAGCCTCACACAACGACGCAGCAGAGCCAGTAGTAGCGCAAGAGCCATGACGCATTTTGCCGCGAAAGAAAAGGGCGAGGTCGGGAGAAGTGAATATCGTGCTGGCTGTTTGGCCAGAGTCCTTCTCTCCCGTCGGCAAGGCTGAGCTGCACAACTACGGCCGTTCTAGCGCGAATCTCCCCACACGTGCCCCTTTGTACGGCCCACCGTTACACAGGCTCTGCTAGCCGCTTTTGCAACGGTGTCATTTTCGCGTTTAGAGGCCCCTGGCCCTGTTGGGGGCAAAGAAGACGAAGAAGGAGAAGACGAAAAAGAAGAAGAAAAGAAGAAGAAGAAGAAGAAGAAGAAGAAGAAGAAGAAGAAGAAAAAGACGAAATCGCCATTTTATTTTCGACATGTCACGATCGCCTGCTGGCCGCGGCCGGTCTCGACAGAACAGTGCTGGCGCTGGCAGTGGCGGCCATTCGGGGTCCAGCACCGTCTCCGGCGGTCCAGCCGGGCCAGGAGCCGAGGTCGAGTCCGTCGTGGCCGAGAAGAAAGCTACTGCCGTTGCTGCTGCTGCCACCGTCCCCTGCGAGCTGTCCCGCGCCGAGTCCGGCAGCCTGCTGGCCTTGGCCGCCGCCTGTGCCGCCGTGCTGGCCAACACGGTGCGGCGTGACGACGGCGCGCCGCTGAGCGCGTCGCTGGCCATGAGCGGCTTGGCCTTTGCGAGCTGCTACGCCATGATCCGCTGGCTGGGCCCGACCTTTGTGGCCGCCGGCATCTCGGGCGTCGACCTGAACAAGGCGCAGCGACGGCGGCTGCCCGAGGCCATGGGCGCCGTCTGTGCCGTGGTCTACCTGCTCGGCATGATTGCCTTTATCCCGGTGCCGTTTTACAAGGACATTGTGGCGGCCACGAGTGGCGGCGGCAACCGCGACGTTGTGGTCGAGGCCGGGCCGGCGCTGACGGCAGCCGCGTCTGGCGCAGCGTCCGGCACGGCATCCGACTCGGCCTCGGCCTCGCTCTTTGGTCTCTTCTTTGGCGGCTCCCCCCCCCCCGAGGGCCGGCTGCTGCACCGCTTCCCACACTCCAAGCTGGCATCTTACCTGTCGGCCGTCCTGTCGCTGCAGTCCATTACGCTGCTCGGCATCGGCGACGACCTCTTTGATATTCGCTGGCGCCACAAATTCTTCATCCCCGCCGTTGCCGCCGTGCCCCTGCTCGTCGTCTACTTTGTCGACTTTGGCGTCACCTCGGTCGTTGTGCCCACGCCGCTGCAGGCTCTGCTGGCCGGCCGCGCCGCCCCCGCCGCCGGCGGCCTGCTGCTCGACCTGGGCCCGCTCTACTACCTCTACATGACCGCCATTGCCATCTTCTCCCCCAACAGCATCAACATTTTGGCCGGCATCAACGGCATCGAGGTCGCCCAGTCCCTCGTCGTCGCCGCCCTGCTCATCCTCAACGACGCCCTCTACCTGCTGGTTGGCCCCTACCCCCATCCGGCCACGGACAGCCACCTCTTCTCGCTCCTCTTCCTGCTGCCCTTTGTCGGCGTCTCGCTCGCCCTGCTGGCCCACAATCGCTTCCCGGCCCGCGTCTTTGTCGGCGACACCTACTGCTACTTTGCCGGCATGGTCTTTGTCGTCGTCAGCATCCTCGGCCACTTCTCCAAGACCCTGCTGCTGCTGCTGCTGCCCCAGGCCGCCAACTTTATCTACTCCGCCCCGCAAATCTTTGGCCTCGTCCCCTGCCCGCGCCACCGCATGCCGCGCTTCCACGCCCGCTCCGGCCTGCTGGAACCGTCTGTGACCGTCTGGACGCCCGCCAGTCGCCAGCCTTCTCCCCCCGTCGCCGCCGCCCTGCGCCTGCTCGCCCGTCTGCACCTGCTACGCCTGCGCACCGACCCCGACACCGGCGCCCTGCTCGAGGCCTCCAACATGACCCTTCTCAACCTCTGGCTTGTCTGGCGCGGGCCTCTGCGCGAAGACCGACTGGCCCTCGAGGTCACCGCCATGCAGATCGTCGTCGGCCTGCTGGGCCTCTTTGTGCGCCACCGCATGGCCTTGCTGCTCTTTGCCGAGGACAACTGGGGGACCCATTGACCGCCGCGCTCTTTGCTCTTCTTCGTCTTCTTGTACCATTAATCATTGCGGGCGGCGACGCCGCCGCTCTTCTTTTTCTTTTGCTTTTCTTTGGGCATCCGGACCGTTCCGGTCACACCGGCGCATATTACGGAAGGAACTAGATTGGGAATGTGCCGGCAGGGCGGCACTACAGCATGCAATGCTGAATTAATAAAGAGATACAGCTGACGAATAGCGTCCACAAGTGTATTCTTCTCGTTCCATCCCATGCCTCATGGGCGGTTGACGTTTTAAACCCACTACTCGTGTTTCGCTCCAACTACTGCACCTGGGAGAACATAGAAAGCCATAAAGAAGCCGGTCCCACCGTATACCCCCCATTGATCCTGAGGACAGTTTTCCCGCTTCCCTTTTCGTCCCTCGTCCTCTTCAAGCCCGCAAACGCCGGAAAATCCCATGCCTTTTCAGTGTTTCCAATTACCCTTGTGGGGACCAAAAACGAATAATAACGTAGAAAAAAGAGTAGAAAAAAGAGAGTAGAAAAAAATATAAGGCCTAAATCCGAATGAATCTTGATCAAAGCATCTCGTACAACGTTCTAGCTTCATCACTCCTCTCCTGTGCCCAACAAAGAATATAAGAAAGACTTGAGTGGCAAGTAGCATGTAGACAAACCGCCCGCAAGCGCTTAGTGGGCGTCCGCAGACGCCTTCTCGCTTGTGCTTGGCGATTCGCTGCTAACGGCATGGCCGTCCTCTCCCGCTGTTGCCGTTGCCTTTGCCTCGTCCGTGGCCGTGGCGGCCTTCAGGGGTGGCACAACGGGGGGACGGCCCGCGGCCGCCTTTCGGCTCTTGGTGTAGTCGCTCAGGCTCATCTTCTTCTTGATCGGGCTCGGCGCCACCATGGGCATCCCGTTCGGCGTTGTGATGCCAAAAGGATTCGCGCCCGTTAACGTAAACGGAGATTGCCCAACCGATGACGCCATAAGCGGAGTTGCCGTCGACGGCGTCTGTGACAGGGGCCCGTCGCTGAAAGCAGGCATTGACGGTAGTTGTACCCGCAAATCGGGCGATTTCTTGAGCGGAGCTTCTGCTGCGGGTTCTGCTGCTGCCGCCGCTGTCGTCGTAGGCGTTGAAACAACATCGCTCGTTGCCGTTAGTCCTTGGTCTGTCTCCACCCTTACACCATTTGCTTCAGACGGCTCGGACTGTGGTGCTGGCATCAGCGGCAGTGCCTGTGGCATCGGCTCTTGTTGCACGCTGGGCGACGTCTTGATCGCGACAGCAGGCGCGTCAGTCATTATCGTGTCGGCCTCACTTGTCGCCATAGTGGCCATTGGCTTGTCGCTCAGGCTTTCTTTTGCTTCGCCCACGGCCGAAGGCACGTCTGTGCTCATGGAGCACAGGCCAGTCGGCAAAGAGGGTGACCACGTGCAGCTGTCATCGAGTCGGAACCGTTTCCGTTGGCTTAGAAGTAGCTTCGCCACCGAGATCACCCGCCGCCTTGGCCCTGCTGGCTTTGGCCTCTCGCTGTACCACTCTCCCTCCGTCGGGTCGGTCTGCACCTCGGCATCACAGTATTTGGGTCTCGCGCCTGCAGAAAACTGCCGCGAGGCAGGGTAGGCCTTGCCAGCCGCACGCGGCGAGGCGAGTCTCGGAGAGTCCAGCTTGCTGTGGGATTTTGTGCTCACAGGATAAGTGCCGTTGCCAATGGCCGAATCCGCGTGATCGTCCGTGTGTCCGGTAGCGTCGCCTGCTACCGCTGTGGCAGAGCCGGAACTGGAGCTCTTTGACCTTGCCTTGGTGGAGAGTATGGGCAGCTTCTCCGATATGCTGGTGCCTTCGGATGTGCGCTTCTTCTTCCGCAGCGGCTGCTGTTCCAATCGGCGAAACGAGTCCTCCACCATGGCCACTTTGCGCTTATCCCGGTCCGTTGGCTCCGTCAATATGCCCAGCGTGTCAAAGGAGCCCTGACGCGGCGCCGGTGTCATGTCACGGCTTGGCGGTTTACTGCGCGACGACGTCGATGACTTGTCCATCTCAAAATAGTCGTCGGCGTGGCCTTCGCTCACGGCGCGGCTGTTTGTCGGGTGGCCCCCGTTGCTTGTCGGCGACAATACATGGGGCGGGGGAGGCTGCTGTTGCTGTTGCTGCTGCGGTTGCTTGGGTTTGCGGGCGGCCTTCTTCTTGCTGTGATGGGCACCGGAATGCTGCCCGAGCCGGGCTTGCTGGCTCTTGAAGCTGTAGTTGCGGTGGAAGCGCACAAAGGCGCATTCGTTTCCCAATTCACAAGCGCACCCCCCATATTCAGAGAGCACTAGGTGAGTCCACCGCGAGATGTTCATATAGTCCTCTTCGTCCATATCCATGTCCTCAGGGGACTGGCTGTCATCGTCGCGCAGTCCCAGAAGAAGAAGCCAACGCCGCTGATGCTCGCGTGCCAGGCGAAAGTCCCACTGGATCGTGATCTGCTCGTTGGCGGCAATGGCCCGGTCGCTAACCAGCCAGAACTGGTACTGGGAGCCACCTGATAAAAAGGTGTCAATGACAGCATTTGGGCGACAACTCCGGCGCACATAGCGCGCCGGCGATCCCTCCCTCCGCGTGTCAATGCAGAGCGGAAGTAAGGGATGGAAAAAGACAAACGGCAACGGAGAACTAAGCTCCCCATACCGGTTGGGGGGGTAGGCGCAGTAGTCTTTCTGGAAGCCGACCTCGCCATTCAACTCCATCAGGGGTGTGAGCTTATCGACATCCACTGAAGCAGCCAAAAACGGCCACTGGACAATGCCATCGTGGCCGAGGGCGCGTTTCCTGATCTCGACGCGGGGGGTTTGCTTGGCAGACTCCATGTCGGGTGGCAGCGGCTGGAAGACATCGGCATATTCGTGGTCGGTCTCCTGGCGCATGCGGTCGGGTTCCCGAAGCCAAATGGACATGGTGTTGGACACGGCTAGGTTGGCAAAGGTGTTGACCGTCACGTTGACCACTGTATCTTGTCCGCTGCACAGCGTAAGAAGATCGCTCGAGTAGTTGTGGACGTGGACGCTGTCGGGCAAGTCGGGCGGAGTTGTAGCCGGGCTCAACGGGCGCCCGCTTTGCAGGGCGCTGCGCGAAACGCCGTACGAGGGACTCCGCTTATGGCTGCTGACAGAGTAGCTCGACTTGTGCTTGGATTTCTTAGGCGGGGCGGCTTCGTGTGTGGAGACCGACAGTCGGGAACCGTCGGCGGCAAAGGTTGTGTGGCCGTTCAACTGTAGTTCTGTTGGCTTGGCCTTCTTCTTGTGGCTCTGGCCGTGGTTTTTTGTCGGCGGCCGCTTGGTCTTCTGGCTGATCACCGTCTCGGCCGAAGCGACGTCGAGCTGTGCGCGCCGTTGCTGGGCCTGAACAGCGTGTGCCACATCCAATGGCCGCGGCTTGCACTCGTGGCACGCATGGGAAAACTCTTCGCGCGTTGCCTCCTCGCTGTTGTCGGGGTAGAAACACACAATGTGCTGCCACGAGTCACAGTCGTCGCAGTAAATTGTGTTTCCATCGTCGCCGGTGAAGCCACATATGCATTTTATGGTATACGGCTCCTCCTCTGCGGCCGACTCCGCCTTGGATGTATGGATCTCGCTGTTTGAGACTTCAGAAGCCGCTTTGGTGATGGTGTCGGCAGAGGCGCCATCGAAACGGGAGGGAATGGAAGCGCCAGAGAGAGGAGGAAGCACTGCGGATGTGGGAGAGGGGGTGTAGGCTGCAGAGGGAGGCGGCAGAAGTGGCGGCGGGATGAGGGGAGGGAGGGCCGTATAGGAAGACGCGGTCTGTGTCGACAGCGGTGGCAGCTTGTCTGTCATAATCTGAGGGATGCCTCGCTAAAGGGGAGGGAGCCGGAGAGAGAGGGAGAGAGGGTGTGATACGCTAAATTATCTCCTCGAATGTGGTGGCATGACGGAGTAGTCGGACAGGCGAAAGCGTCCTGCCAAACGAGGCGGCGAGGGAGAGAAAACTCGAGCAGAAACAATTCTGTCGCTCAAGTGGTCATCCGTGTCGCCTGTCGAGAAGAAAGCCAGCGAGACGTGACCGCGGGATTGTCACCGGACAAGACACGAGACGAGGCGAGAAGGGGAGGAAACCAGAAAGTCAAGCCGACAAAAGAAAGCGCAAATGGCAAAAGCGAGAGCCAGTGGACGAAAGAAAAGGGAAGATTGGTGGCGCTCGTGGGAAGAGATCGCGCAGCGATAGGAGTCGCCAGGTTGGCTGTTTCGTGTCGGGAGAGAGTTGCAAAAAGACGAGAAATAGCAGTCGCCTTGTCCAACATTCAGCCGTGGCGGCGACGATGCGTTTGGGTCCAAAATATGCTCTTCTTTGATTGAAAGCCGATGGACGCGCGCCTGGAAGCGAGAGAAACAAGAGGCCCAAAAAACCAGCGTCAACCTCGAGTCGTGATGATTAGAAAAGTGTAAGAACCGACTCGACAGAGAATCGAAAAGCGGGAAGAAGCCTTGGAGAAGAGCGAATGGTCGTCGAGAGAGAAAGGTGAAACCTCTGTTTAAACCGAACAGATGGCAGATCGCTGGAACCGGGAGACTTTTTCTGTTGATTGCGGCAATCGTGACAGAAGACGAAAAAGAAGGATAAATTCAAGCGGCATTGGCTGACCAGGGAATCCCATAAAGAAATCGACGAGAGATGGTGGTGGCGGAGGGCGGTAGAAGAGGAGAGAACGGAAGAAAGGATAGGAGGAGAAGGGAGAGAAGAAAAAATGGAAAGAAAGGAGGGAAAGAGGGAAAGAAGGAGCCGGTGCAAGAGGGGGGCCAAACAATGGGGAACGGGAGGTGCGCTGCTTGGGGGGGAGACAAGGCCAGGAAAGCAAAAAGCAGCGCCAGAAGGCGACGGGGTCGCGCTGACTGTCAAGGGACGGAGGCGGAGAGAGGAGGAGCGATGGACAAGAGACTAGCTGGGCCAATGAGCAGGAGGCAAGAGCAGCGGCCGACAAAAAACCAGAGAGTGCATTTCCCTGTCTAGCGTGGCTCTGGCGCGCCGCTCTTGCCTCGGACGGCAGAGCGTGCCTTGTACCAGTACAAGCGGGTAGGTGGCAGTGCCTGAGGCAACGACTGCGTAGTCTTTGTACTGCATCAAGTCAGCAACCGAGTCACTTGACCCGGCGGGCAAATGGGGAGGGCAAGGGCAAAAATAGAGCCTAGTTGGCCGATGCCCGGCCATGCTGCAAGAGTGCGTGCAGCGTTTTTTTGCAACAAGTGTGGCACGACTGAGTGCAAACGAGACGAGCCTTGCAACAGGCGGTAGCTGTATGAGCAGAGGCAGAAGAGGTAAATGGCACCCACCAAGAAAACAAAACAAACCCGGGAGATTAACCGCCATCTCGGCAAGCTTTTTGGCCGGAGACGGCATTCAGACGGTGGCAGCGCCAACGTCCGTCGGTAGGAGGTGCCATGCTGTAAATGCCAGAGTTTCTCTCTTTTTCTCAAGGGATATGTTCTTGGGTTTGCAAGAGGGTGTTGGGGCAGGTCGGTGATGAGGCAAGAGGAGAAAAGAAAAGTGGTGGCACCGGAAGAACAATGACGCTTATCACAGGCAATTGGTGCCTGGACTTTGGGCCGCTAGTGCGCCTGTGTACCGGTACTTGGGACTCTGCTGGGACGTTGCGTGTGGGAGTTTCAGGGCCAGTACGTCTTTGTCCACGTCCTTTCTGCCTTTTTGGGGTGCGCTAAGATGGTAGAAAGTCCCCCAGGTCCGCGTGCAGCCAGAGGTAGCAGTACGACACTGAGTCACTACTCCACAATAAAAGCGAGTGCAACGCCATGGCGAAAACACTGTGGCGTTGAGTGTGGCGTCTTGCCGGAAACAAAGAATTGGCTTCTCTTTTCTTTCTTTTTTTTCTCTTTCCACCTTGCCCTTTTTACCCTTTTCCCTTCCTCTTTTCTTTCGCCTTTTCTTCTTTCGGGGTTACCGGACTGGTCCACAAAATCGACTCGGTGCAAGATCTCTTTACACGCCTCGGTTGTTCCAAGACGCAGATCGTCGATTCCCAGTTTGACCTCTGTTGGTACATAATAGTGCAGCTGCGATTGCGAGTATCTCCGCTCCTATCTTCGGTGCTACTGCGCTAGCATTACGGTGCTAAAAGAGCGCTCCACCACCTTTTCTCATCTTCCAGACAGCACCACGTTTTGTTGTTTTGCTGCTGCGCGTATTCGTATTATTCTTGTTTGAGATTTGTGCTACCACGTGAGGCTCCCATGCACGGCCCGATGAAGAAGGCGAAGAGTAACGTCTGTTGAGAAGCGAGAAGAGTGTAGTTGTGCCAAGGGCTTTGCGCGCCATTCGAGACAAATTAGGCTTCGGCCCTGCTAGGCCCATTCGGTGCGGTTTCATGTGCCCAGAACAGGCTCCAGGAGATAACAAGTGAGCAAGAAAGTGCTTGGCTTCTTCTACGCTAAACAGCACAGTGACTGCTGGCACCGTGCTGCCGCTCCCCATATGCAGTGTTCGTACAGGTACGTGCGTCCACTGTAATCAGCCATCAGGCCGCTATCGAACGCTATCGGCACGTACACAATGGATGCCACTAGCAACCAATCAGCTGCTGTCATCCCAACCCATGACGCCAGCCACCACCGCCTTTCTCTCGTTCCTGCTGGGTTACCTAACCCCCTCTGTTTGTCTGCTGTGAGTCCTTTGCTTGAACAGTTTATTTCTTACCTTTCCACCATCGACATCTTTTGCCTGTCCGTGATCACCTAGAAGCGCACCCAGGCGAAGGCGAATTGCACGTCTTTTGTCTCCCTTGACACAAACAAGACCCCAACGCTTTCCTCTAGCCGCCGCCAAAATGCGTACTGCCGCCATCTTCGTCTCTCTCGTCTCCGTGGCCTCGGCCGGCCTGACCTTTTTCGGAAACGACCGTCCAGCTCGCGTGAACGGCAACCTCAAGGTGCCGGGCGAGTCGCCGCTCGAGTTGTGCCCACAAGACCACTCCAGCGATATCCTGGAGATCACCAGAGTCGACCTGTCCCCGAACCCACCTCTGGCGTATGTCACTCTTCCGGCTTTACTCATGCTTATTGTCTAGTTGGTTGACTTGCTAACTTTCCAGTGGCGTCGAACTTGTCATCAAGGCTTCTGGCATCATTTACAAGACCATTGAGCAGGGCGCCTATGTCAACCTGCAGGTCAAGTACGGCCTAATCCGGCTTATCAGCACCCAGGCCGATCTGTGCGAGCAGACTACGAATGTTGACCTCGAGTGTCCTATCACAAAGGGCAAGCTCTCGGTGACCAAGTCGGTCGATCTGCCCAACGAAATCCCTCCGGTAAGCTGACATTTTTCTGCTCCTTGGTCTGGTTGTCTTGTTCTGGCGACTGACCTAACAGGGCAAATACACCGTTCTGGCCGATGTTTACTCGGTCGATAATGAGCCCATCACCTGTCTGACTGCCACTGTTGTATTCAGTCGCACAGATGGCGCTCTCAAGGTTGAGCTTGGCGATCTGTAAGAGACTGGACGGAAGGGTTTTGATAATTGCTCCCATACCTTGGTTGCTGTCTCCGTGCCTGTTGTCTCCTGTTTTTTCTGTGCCCATCCTCTGGAGTCATCGGGTCTCCTGCTGTCTTACTGCTCATGTCATACTTGCTTTACACTTCCCGCGGTTTCAGCCTACAGCATCTCTGTTTGTAATCCGAGCTTTGGTCTGCGCTGGTTTCTGTCTTTGGTCTTGTGAAGGGGCCACCTTTTCTCTTCGTTTTCTTTTACGTTTCTGTTTGCTCTTAGGAAAGCTCTTTGTTCCGCATAACAAGGGTATCATTGCGCAGTAACTCGTCTAGCGTTATTAGAATAGTTAAAGGCTGTCCATTTCCAAGGCAAAAAAAACTATACGAATCACTATACGGACTATTCTGAACAACCGGGCTACATCTGCTCTCGATATGCGTAAAGTAAAGCTTAAAAGCAACAGCAGGGGATACCCGGCCAAGCGCTGGCGTCAGCTACTCTCCAAACAGCCTTCTAACACGGCGCAGGACGCTGTCTTTCTCAGGGTCGTACGGGTGGTCTTTGCTAGGGATCTCCAGCACGGTCGGGAACGCGGCCGTGTAGGTGTCGATGCGGTGCCGTATCCGGTCAGCAATCTGCACGGGAAATACGTCAGTATATGCTTGCTGGACCAAGCCAGAATGCCGATAGTAAAGGGGAGAGGCGAGGAGGCAACGTACGTGTTGGTTGATCAGGATAATGCCAATGTCTTTGCGCTCTGTCGAGAACCGCTCAAAGGCAGCCTCAATGGCTGCATTGTCCGTCTTGCTGTCCACCACGAGAAAGTTCTTTTGTGCATTGGCGCCCTGGGTCACATGCTGAGAGGCAGATCGTCAGTACAGGAAAGGGCAATCGGAAAAGGGCCGGAACCTCGCGATGCAGATCGGGTAGGAGATGCCTTACGCCAATGCCGGCAAGCAGCAGTCCCGTCACAGAATCCTGTCGGGCAACACTCGGGTCAGTCTCTGTTTCTGTTGCACAAAGAAAGCACAAAAAAAGCAAGTCAGTCCCCTGGGCTGCCTCACCTCGTCTCCAATGACGGCGAGGAACTGCCGCGCCTTGTAGTCCGCCGTGTTGGCCATTGGCGAAGCAAGACGAGGTACGTCGCGTCGGCCGATATCTGATGCGGTAAATGATCCCCGTTTCCCTTCTTGTCTCTAGATGGGGGGGATTACGGAAGCCACCGACGGGGGAGGTGGTCAAGCTGCGGCAAAAGGAAGTGGGAGGTAAGAGAAGCGATGATGTCGAAGCCAAAGGCGGAAAAGGCCTGGGAGAAAGAATAATGGCGCACCTTACCGCCTGCGCTTAGCGTTCGTCCAGCGGAAAAGTCACCAAAAACAGCCCCCGCAGGTCGGCGCAGATGCACTGTGCAGCGCAGGCCCCACTGCCCTGGAGCTCTGTTGCAAGGCTTGTACTGTACAAAGTACCCTACACGCTACGTCGTAGCAACTAGACAAAAAAGATGAGTAAAAGCTTAGGCCAAATGCGGCAATATGTAATGGTAAACAAAAAAAGAGCTTTCAAAAATAAAGCCGTTGTCCACCTTTTCCGCAACGGTTTTTTCCATCGTTTGACAGGATCTTTTGACTTTTGGCCATTTTCGAGTATGACCCGTCGACGTTGACCACTCATTTCTTCCCCTACCGACACTTTCTCATCGGGCCCGAACAACGAAGTAGCTGCGCGACCTGTGGCTATGGTGTGATTCCAGGATCGTGTTTCTTATTTTTCTGTTTTACCGGAACCAAACGCAAAAAGACACTTGACTTTGAGCCGCACACACTCCTTCGCTCCCCCACGCAACCTTTCACAAGATGCCGCCGCGCCTTGTTCGTCGGCAGCCGCTGCTGCAGCGCATTCGGGCCGCCATCAATCCATGGGACTTTCTGCTCTGGCTGTCGGAAGAGTTTGAGACGCGCGAGCTCGATTCGAAGACGGTCGGCACCCAGATAGGCCTGGCCGCAAACTTTTTGTTTCTATTAGCACGGGCAAACCAGGGCTCGTCCGACAGTGCCGAGGACGATGTATTTGGCGATAGCGCCAGCTCTGGATGGGTGTCATACCTGGTAGGTTGGGCCGAGGGAGAGGAAGAGAGGGTCTGATCTTGCTAACCTCCAGGTGCAACTATTGGTATGGGCGGGCTTCTCGCTGTCCGCGGCCAACGCCTATTTCGTCTTCTCCCGCAAGCGCCACTACCGCCTGTTCGAAGCCAGCATCGACAAGGGCCCGGCCACGCCTTCGGCACACCGCGTGCGCGTGCAGTCGTCGCCCGCGTCTTCGTCGCCGCTCAGCCTGATATCCAACTTGGTAGGCGCCGAATCGGCCGAGTCGCGGGCCTATCCCGACAGCAGCCGCGACGTGTGGGAGCTCGCCGTCTGGGATCCGCGGCCGGCAGCGCTGCAGCTGTTTGCCTATTTCAGCCCGCTGCATGTGCTGGTGTACCTGTTCGAGCTGCCGCTGGACCCGCTGGAGCCGCGCCCGAGCGTCGCCGTGCTCAAGTGCCTGGTGCTGCAGGTCAGCCTGTCGGCGGTGCTGCAGCTGGTGCAGTCGCGCAACGACCAGCGCCTGCGCGACAACGCCATCATCCAGAAGGAGGTGCTCCACGAGTACGACACCAAGTTTGTCCAGCCGCGGCTGCATCCGATTGTGCGCGATATGGGAACTCAGGTGGACATGGAAGACGGCGCTGGTGCAGCGGCCGGAGCAGAGACTGCGGCGAGCGGTGTTGTGGCCGAGGCGGTCGAGTTCGGCACCCCCACGACGCTCATCCGGCGGAGCTTCCAGCCGCACCCCAACTCCAACTACCTGCGCCACATCGATCCGGACTATGCGACCGGGGCCGCCACCTCTGCCTCGACGAGCCGCGCTTCGTCCAACAGCTTTATCAAGTCACGGTTGTTCACCCCGTCCCACAAGACACTCCGGCGCTCAGACGCGGTCACGCCCGGCTTCGCGAGCGGCAACGGCGGCAGCAGCGGCGACAACAGCGGCAGCAACAACAGCATCATCCGCCCGCGGCCAAGCATGCCGGCTGCCGGTGGCCTGACCCCGAGCAGCACCACGCCAGCGCTGCCGCCCGCCCGGTCGACTACGCAAACGCCATCCACCGTGGACTACGGCTCCGGGAAAACCCCGGTCGCCAGCGTCAGCACCGGACCAAATTTTGGCGGCAGTCTGGGCGTCTTTTCCCACGTCAACTCGCCACTGAAGAAGGCTGTCAGCATGAACGACCTAGACGTCACCGCTTCGCCGCGCAACTCACGCGAGATGGCGGCACGAGAACAGCGGGAGGTGGCCGAGCGCATGGTGCGCAAGTCCAGTCCCATCAAAGCAAGGCAGCAGGACTCGGTCTACCAGCAGGGCCTGGAGGAGTCCCCCCCGGTGCCGTTTAACCCGTTTTCTCGCGTAAAAGCAACCGCCCACAAGTACGAGAGGTTCCCGTCTCGCTGGTAATAGGCTTGGGTTTTTGAAATTGGTATAGATTCCTCCTCTCGAGATATTATAGGTTTCCTCCTCTCTGTTTCTTGTTACTTTTTTTGTTTTGTGTATTTCCATGCTCTTGACTTTTACGGCGGACTGCATAATCCATTTCACATAGGGACGGCGCCACGGCGGGTTGACTGGAGAGGGTGTTCCTGTTTCTTGACTGTCTTTTACGCTTGTGATAGCAAATTGCATAATCAAGCTGCGTATCGTTGCTGGAAATATTCATAGATGCTTGCTCCTTCTCGATTTTGTAATGTGGGGAGCATTCGTACGCGGAAAGTGCCACTCTCAACTCTCTGAGCTCTATAAGCACATGTCTCCTGGCTTGTCAGCTATTGCCTCTCTTTGATATCTCTTTTTGTTATAGCATTTCTATGTCCTTTTTTCGTCACAGGGCACCCGTCCCGTCGACAGGTATTCTTAGACGGCCCCTCGAGCACGCGTGTATCGTGAACCCGCCTCTTGAAGCACAACCATACGGCTCTTTCTTCCTTTGTGGCGGCTTTGTCCGCCGGAATTTCCATTGCCATGACCCCATAGAGCTTCATAAAAGACTGTTTTTCGCGTGCTCCAGCCGTCTCCATCATGTCAGCCCCCCGGCGAAGACAAGCCGACACGAGCTGCGGACCAAATGGCGAGGTCCCTGTGGAGCTGCGATCGCCACGAGGCCGCAAACGGGTTTCGTCATTTGTCCAATTTGTCACGAAGCTGTTTCCCAGCAACCGCCAAGAAAAGGGCGGCACTCTTCGTCCTCTCGCAGACAGCCCGGAAGCAGAGGAGGCCCCCAAACCGCCTGGTGGGTTCCCGCAAGAGCCGGGTGAAGCAAGCACCCCGTGGGAAGCCATTTCTTCCAAAATGGCACGCCACGATATGTCAAAAGAGCTGCCGCTTCCTCCCCCGCCATGTGAACTCGACATGCCTGCTATGCCCATGGAAGCAGAGAACACGTTGGCCAACACGCCTAGTTCCAAGCCAACGTCTGGGCAACGAGCAAGTTCTTTCCCCTCTTCGACAGCCAGCAACGTGGCCTCGTCCGATGTGATTTCGCAACCCGGCCAGTCTAGACAGGAGGCTCGTCGCCAGAGGCGGAGCCTCAGGGAGAGTAGGGACTACCTTGGGGTACAGGGGGTGAATCCAGATACGGGCGAGCTGGATGTCCTGACACCAACATCGAGCTCCAGTAGCACACTCAGTGCGGACCCAGCACAAGCAGCCAAAGACGCCAGCCCTTCTTTTTCTTCGGGAGCGTATGACGAGTCCACGGTGTGGAAATGGGAAAAGAACGTGAAAAGACGCGAACAGCAGAAAGAGCGCCTTCGTTGGGAGATGAGCCGAGTCAAATGGCGAAAAGAGGCCGAGCAATGGTCATCGGTGGCCGAGCCGAAGCTCAGTCCCATCGCCCAGTCGGTCAACGATGCTTCTTGTAGGTGACACCCCCCCAATTTGACGCCTGTCCGTGACTTTTGGACGGTGGACGTGGACTGAGACAGAACGACAGCGCCCGGTTCTCCGGTACGTGCCGACACGTCGACTCCTTTGTGGAAGAGAGCAGGCTATTTCAACCCAAGACGGTCTCCTGGCCACAAACGATCATCGTCACAAAGTACGGTCCGGTTCTCAGCGACCGCAAAGGAGGCCAGCCAAGCATTCTTGAGCACGACTCTATGCACACCATCTCCCCAGCATCATAAATTACAAAGTGGTGAGGATTCATTGACAGAGCCTGCGCAAAGACGAGCGTCTGCAGCCATGCCGCCTTCTGATAACAGCAACAACGGCAGTATTTTTCAGGGTGATTTGAAAAAGAAATCGTGCTTGGCGGCGTCGCATCCTGTTGTGGGCGACAGTGTACGTACTCGACAAAACATGCCCAACCGCAAGAGCCACGACACAGCCGAAACAACGAAAGCCGCGCTATGCTGTGCTTCCTTGGGACAGCCTGATCCACGAGGCGACGGCCCGTGGCAGGACCTTGAAACACGGCTATCGCAGAGAATGTTGGACGGTATTGGGGCTCTGAGAGGTAGGCATCCAAACCGCCGGGGGGGCACGCCAAACAGGTCACCGGGCAGTACAAGTGGTGTTATCCCTGCGAGCCAATTGTTGACTGCCGATTTAAATCAGCTCCCAGAGGGTCCCCGGGAGAACCGAAAGCACCCCGTAGTACACCACTCGTCGTCGATGCCGTTGTTGCAGCAGCCCCCGATACTGCAGCGTGCCAGACGCAGGGAGGCTCCTCTCTATAGCATAGCCGATAGGGACACAGCGACGGCGGGAGACGAAGCTGCAGCAGCCAAGAAACGGTATTCTCCTCGGTCACTAAAGACAGATTACGAGTGCGAGCGCAAAGTGAAAGCGACAAGCAGCAGCACGAACTCAGCCTCGGTGGAGTCCCAGGCCCAGCCAAGATCTGCCTGCACACCCACCACCATCATTATTGGATCCGACGGCAAGCAACCCCACCAGAGGAGCAATGCCGTGACAGGCCTCGACGGCACATACGAGGGACGTCCCGAAGCAAGGGACATGAGCAGGCAGTTGGGTTGGCGAGACAGGGGGGACAGGGGAGACGGGCGGCCAGCAGCGGGCATGGCACTGACACCGACGATCGGATCGAAGCAGCCGGGCCACGGGATGAGATACAATTCGACGCCTTCCCTAGCAAACCCGGGACCGAGAAGCTCACAGAGCACAGACGGCCGCCTTCGCGCAACACACACGACCGCTACTTTGTCCACCCGTCAGTTGGAGATGACACGGTTGCGTATTGAACAGATCTCGACCAAGACATGGGAGAGAGGACCAGGACCGGCGGGGCACAAGGCGCAGTCATGCCGCCTGGTTGGGAATGTGCAGAGGCCCCTGGTTCAGGCCAGGCCACAGACAGGTCCGGTCCCGGAGGCCGGGGCGGGAGGTGCCTGGAATCTGCACACAAGTGGGCGGCGTTGGGCCGAGAGTATGGCGCGGGGAGCAGCCCAAACAGCACTAGTACTTGCAGGGGCAGCCCAGACTCAGTCCCAGGCCCAGTTTCCGCCAATTTATCGCCAAGCTCCGACTCAAGGCTGTGTCCCGGCTCACTCTGGGGGCCGAAGGCCGGGGCCTCCACGGGAGGGGATGGGGGGAACAGGACCTTGGGATGGCCGGCCAGCAAGGGGGGCAGCGGGACAGCACGACAGCCGACAGGTTACGCTCACGGCCGGCACGATGGCAGACAGCGGAGCAGCCGGCGCCGGCGACTTTAACTACCATGTACGGCTGCGGGTCGACTTGGCGCAAAGCATAGCGGCGCTACTGTTTACGGGCATGTGGAGATACTAGGAACTGGTACAGCCCGTGTTCGACACTCGGTCGGCCTTGCGGGCCAGGTATCGCGGGGGGCGCATGTCGGGCGGCGACGTGGTGCTGGTGGTGCTGGCAGGCGGGTTTGTACTGATCGTGGCGATAATGGGGATGTGGTCGCTGCGGGTGCTGTCGATGCTAGGCTTTTTGGTGCAGTGCATCGTGAGCCTACTCTAGCATCCACTTAGTGTCCACCCTCTTAACACAATGAAGAGCATTGTTAGGTCCACCCTGTACTTAACACACTTAATGAAGAGCATTGTTAGGAACGCCTTGCGTTAGAATCTGGATAACAGGAGCCGGATCGGCCACCATATGCGGCTCTTTTGGCGCTGCGGCTTGACCTTCCCCTTCCTGCTGGTTTGAGCATGCCGGCCGCATATCGGAGACATGGGCCTACGTGGGAAAGGACTCCGCCGTCTCTCGGACAGCTCCCGTCGGAGAATGACTAGCCAATAGGGCCAGGGCCGATATCAAGGCTATTTATTATACTAGGCGGGGGAAGGGTGAGAGCAAAAATCAGCAAGTCTCAGCCTATTGCTCTTTTTGTCACCGTCCTTCTTTTTGGGTTGCCTGTAGCATTCGGCACATGGTACGGCGGGCTTGTAGTGTACCTACGACGAACTCGCTCGTTTTACGCTGCTGGTGGGCTTGGCCGATACGGCGGCTAAAGTGAGGCTTTTGACGGAACTATTACATAACAGAGTGTTTTGGTAAGGCCGGGCGGGCCCGAGAAAAGAGTAGAGGGGGCCAATGTGTCACTGTGAGCCGAGAGAGCGGCAAGCAAGACGGGGACAATGCTCGTCATTATAGAGCATCGACGCGGCGGCAAGAGAGCAAAAGAGGAGCGGCAAAGAAGGAAACAGCGGCGATGGCGGCAGACGCAGCAACCCGTTGATGCTGCTGTGGGCTAAACGGCTGATGCATTGGCCCCCGCATCCCCTCTGTCGGTCAAAAAAGTCGTCTTTCACGGCACCGACGCGGGTAACTTGCGCCGACTTTTATCGTTTGTACACTTTCCGGCATTATTTACGATGGAACCGGCTAGTGTGTGATTTAGAGGACGATCTCTGCTGCAGGGTCCCCGATGAGTCACGTGACTGTCCGACACGGGATCGACGTCACCAACGGGAGGGGAAGAAAAAGTACACTACAATAGGGTTTGCCACTGAATTAAGTTTGCCTGCGAATGAATAGCCGTATTAATTTGCAATTTGCAGAGCCGTAACAGTATTCATCCCAGGTGAATTAGAAGCAGTGCTGTCGTTCAGATGGAACAGGAGGGCAGCTGCTCCCTTTCCGGGACCGGAATCTGAGAAAAGAGTGAGAAGGGAAAGGAGAGGGGGGACACAGGCCAATCTCTGGCGTGCAATTCTCAATGTGCAATGGGGGACAGCCAACCCCGCGTTTTCCTGGCTATTCCTTCTTTTCCGCTGGTTGGTTTTGCTGCCGTTCTGATTCGCCCGTTTCTCGTCTAGTTTTTCTCTGGTGTGTTTTTTGTGGGCGCTCGGCCTAGAAGACTGACCAGTCCTTCGGTGGGCACTCCGCCTGCCGGTACCGCTTTCCCTCCCAGCTCCGATGATCGGCCCCGCCAGCTTTCTTTCTCGTTCTCTCCTCGCCTCGTTCTGCGGGAGGCAAAAAGAAGGGAAAGAGCACAGATAGCGAGCCATTGGCAACAGGCGTCTTGCGAGTGGAAAAGTGGAAAAATCCGTAGCATACAAACCGGTCTTGTTGCCAGGAAAAACTCAAATAAGCTCTGGTACGACAATAAAGGAAGCTGCTACCGAATAACTCAATAGCTCTTTTGGGGTCTTTATTGCTTCCATTTTCTCCCTCTCCTCTCCCTCTATCTCGGCTCTCAGTTCTCCATCACGCTTCTCCATCTTTCTCGCTTCTCCTCTCTCACGCTTCTCCATCTCTCACGTTTCTCCCCCATCTCTCCCCCATCTCTCTCGCTTCTCCTCCATCTCCCACTCGCCACGACATCTTCAAAATGCCGGCTGTCGAGAACGCCCCGCAAACGCTTTACGACAAGGTGTTTTCGGACCATGTTGTCGACCAGAAGCTCGATGGCACCATCCTGTTGTATATCGGTGAGTGTTGTTGCTTCTGTTGCTGCTTCCCGGGCACGTCCAGGCTAACTCTACTGTACAGACCGGCATCTGGTGCATGAAGTCACGTCACCGGTAAGTCGAACGCGCGGAAGTCATTTCACGGCGTCAGTTTCGTTGCACACAGGCACAAGCATGCACGCAGGCACGTGTTTGTGTGTGTGAGAGGGCGTGCCTGTGCCTGTGCCATGCTTCTTGTCGGCTGCTGTCTTTTCATCTCCCCAGCCACTGACTCGGACCAGCAAGCTTTCGAGGGCTTGAAGAATGCCGGCCGCAAAGTCCGGAGACCGGACTGCACTCTGGCCACGACGGATCACGTAAGTCTGCGTCTGCATCTTCTCCCGTCTCCCTCAGAACCTAACAGCTCAGAATATCCCGACGACGTCCCGGAAAACGCTCAAGGACATTGCCAGCTTCATCCAGGAGGACGACTCGCGGATACAATGCGTCACGCTGGAGGAGAACGTGCGGGACTTTGGCATCACATACTTTGGGCTCGGCGACAAGCGCCAGGGCATTGTGCACGTCATCGGCCCCGAGCAGGGCTTCACGCTGCCGGGCACGACCGTTGTGTGCGGCGACAGCCACACGTCGACGCACGGCGCCTTTGGAGCGCTGGCCTTTGGCATCGGCACCAGCGAGGTCGAGCACGTGCTGGCCACGCAGTGCCTGATCACCAAGCGCAGCAAGAACATGCGCGTGCAGGTGGACGGCGAGCTGGCACCCGGTGTCAGCTCCAAGGATGTGGTGCTGTATGTCATTGGCAAGATTGGCACGGCCGGCGGCACGGGCGCTGTCATTGAGTTCTGCGGCTCCGTCATCCGCAAGCTGAGCATGGAGGCACGCATGTCCATCTGCAACATGTCCATCGAGGGAGGCGCCCGTGCCGGCATGGTGGCGCCCGACGAGATCACGTTTGAGTACCTCAAGGGCCGGCCGCTGGCGCCGCGCTTCGGCTCCGACGAGTGGAACCGCGCCGTAGCTTACTGGAAGAGCCTGCAGTCCGACCCCGGCGCCAAGTACGACATTGACGTGTTTATCGACGCCAAGGACATTGTACCGACCGTCACCTGGGGTACCAGCCCCGAGGCCGTTGTGCCCATCACCGGCGTGGTGCCGGACCCGGAGACGTTTGCGACCGAGTCCCAGCGCGCCGCCGGCCGCCGCATGATCGAGTACATGGGCCTGGTGCCGGGCACGCCCATGGAGGACATTGTCGTGGACAAGGTGTTTATCGGGTCCTGCACGAACTCGCGCATCGAGGATCTGCGCGCCGCCGCCGCCGTCGTGCGCGGCCGCACCAAGGCCGCCAACGTCAAGCGTGCCATGGTCGTGCCCGGCTCCGGCCTGGTCAAGACGCAGGCTGAAGAGGAGGGCCTGGACCGCATCTTCACTGCCGCCGGCTTCGAGTGGCGCGAGGCCGGCTGCAGCATGTGCCTGGGCATGAATCCCGACATTCTGTCGCCCAAGGAGCGCTGTGCCAGCACCAGCAACCGCAACTTTGAGGGCCGTCAGGGCGCCGCTGGCCGCACCCACCTGGTCAGCCCCGTCATGGCGGCCGCTGCGGCCATTGTCGGCAAGCTGGCCGATGTGCGAAAGCTGACGTCGTACACGGCCAGCCCGCACATTGAGGCCTTTAAGCAGCGCGAGGAAGCGCCGGCCGGCAAGGCGCACGTGGACGAGCGGGTTGAGGAGGACGACGCCGAAAAGGAGGCCATTGCCGACCAGCCCCAGGACAGCAGCAGCGACAGCGCGCCGCACACCAACACGTCTGTGCCCGGCCACGGCGCCTCGGCCGGCCTGCCCAAGTTTATGGTGCACCGCGGCATTGCGGCCGTCATGGACCGCACCAACGTCGACACGGACGCTATCATCCCCAAGCAGTTCCTCAAGACGATCAAGCGCACGGGCCTGGGCAAGGCGCTGTTCAACGACTGGCGCTACCTGCCGGGCGGCGCCGAGAACCCCGACTTTGAGCTGAACCGCGAGCCGTACCGCCGGGCCAAGATTTTGGTGGTGACGGGCGCCAACTTTGGCTGCGGCAGCTCGCGCGAGCACGCGCCGTGGGCGCTCAACGATTTTGGCATCCGCTGCGTGATTGCGCCCTCGTTTGCCGACATCTTTTTCAACAACTCCTTCAAGAACGGCATGCTAATGATCCCCATTTCCGACCCGGCCAAGCTGGCTGCCGTTGCGGCCGAGGGTCGAGCCGGCCGCGAAATCGAGATCGACCTGCCCAACCAGCTGATCAAGGACGCCGACGGCAAGGTGCTGACGGCGTTTGACGTTGAGGAGTTCCGCAAGCACTGCCTGGTCAACGGGCTCGACGACATTGGCCTGACCATGCAGATGGAGGACAAGATTGCCCATTTTGAGCAGAAGATGACCCGCAACACGCCCTGGCTCGACGGCCGCGCCTACCTGAAGCGCGGCAAGAACGGGCAGCTGCTGGCCAAGGCCGTGCCTGTTCCCAAGACGAACCGCGGCGAAGAGGTCAAGGAGCCTCTGGAGTGGTGATTTACGGTGGATTTGTTTGACTCTGGAGTGGTGATTGCCGGCGGATTTCTTTGATTTTTGGAATGTTTTGTTTGATTTGGGAAAGGGGCCACCCTTGGCATTTACATCTGTTGTCGCCAACTAATTGGCTTCACCTTTTTGTTGCCCTTTTTTGGTACAAAAGGCTAACCTTTGGTTTGGGCACCCAAATGGGCCTTTCGAGGTGTTTGTGGTGTTTAAAAAAGTACGGGAATGGCGGAGGGGGGCAGAGCGAAAGCGTTTCTCTCTTTTTCCCCCTTTTCCTCTTTCGTTTCTGGGAATTTGGCTGTCTTTCCTAAGGCTACAAAAGAGGTGTCGAGGCACTTGTGTCTGGCTTTCCTGCTGTCCCTACACACAACAAGGAGGCACACAACAAGGAGGCACTGCTAGATGCGTGCTAGATTATGATTTGCAATGGAAAAGCGTCAGAGTTCAATACAAAAAACAGACGGCACGAACGGTTGCCCATGAAAGGACAAAAAGGATCATTGTGCTTTGTGCTTGCTCTGCGTGTGTTGCTCCGGTCCATCCGACAAGCTCAGTTCCACCAGAAACTGACGCTGAAACTGACACTCAGGCCGCGCACGTAGTGCCACCAGCCTCGTGGAATGTAGAGCGTGTCGCCCGCCTCGAGGATGCAGTCGACGTATGGGATTTGGCGGAACTGGGCTCTTTCTCCGGTGTTGCTGCTTTGTCCGCCCTCCCTCTGGCCCTCACCATCGTACTCCCCTCCGCCGTCCTCGCCGTCGTACTGGTCCCCCTCCGCCTCGTCCCACCCCTCCAGCACCCCCACATCCAACTTGCTCGTGTTGCCCATGTCCACCCCCGCCTCGCGGCCCCGCGGTCGCAGCGCAGCCGTGTGCTCGGGGCCGTACAGCCGCAAGTACTTGCGGCCCACCACCTGCGCCAGCAGGTTGTGGTGCGGATCCGTGTGCAGCGGCGTGATCGTACCGGCCGGGCCCAGCCAAGCATGCAGGAGGGGGTCGTCGTTGTCGTTGCCGCCATCGCCCGTATCGGTGTAGCACGCGTCGGGAACGACAATGTCGTCCCGCAGGCCTGGGATCTGGGCAAGCAGGTCGTGCTGAGCCAGGTAGATTGTGCCCGACCGGCCCGGGCCACCCTCCCCCCCCGGCGCGCCCAACGCGCCCAGCACCTCCCCGATCGGCACCAAGGCCTGCGTCCAGCCGGCATCCACGTAGCTGCGGCCAATCTCGACGGGCACGCGCCGGCGGCCGCCGAGCGTGCGCCAGCGCAGGTACGCCGGGACGTTCCAAGGATGGGCGGCGGGGCCGTCCGTGTCGCCGCGGATACGGCACGTCCGCCGTGCCGGCCAGTGGTCCATCAGGCCGGGGATGACAAGGGGCTGCGGGCCGCCGCGGGCCGGCGGCCGTCGGGCACGGTCCAAATAGGCCTGGAAGCCTTGGAAGTCGAGGGCGCTGTCGGCGCGGGCCACGGGGTGACAGACAGGCGGCGGCGGCGGCGAGGGTGTGCCCGCCTGCAGCTGCTCAAAGGTCGGGTAGGCGGTCCAGTCGTGGCATCGGCGGGGGGGTCCGTCTGTGCGTGTTCTTTTACGAGGACGGTCGCCGTCGTCGTCGTCGTCGTCGCCCCCCTCCTCGTCCCAGGCCTGGTGCAGGGCCGCGAGGCTGGCCTGGATCCAGGCGCGCCCCCGGCCGGGCGGCCCCGCACCGCCGGCCAGGATCAGCGCCGTGTCCAGCGCCTGCACCAGGGCGTCCCAGTCGGGCGGCGCGGCCGACGACTCGGGCGGCCACAGCCACTGCGCGGCAAACTGCAGGATGCGCGCATCCGTGTACAGCTGTCGCCAGCAGGTCGGAACCTGGCTCGGCGGGTAGGCGTAGAAGCGCGCGTGGGCGAGCGAGACGAGGTCCTCGAGACGGCGGGCCTGCAGGGCGACGGCCCGTCCGGCGGGCGCTTTGGACGACGACGCCAACGACAAGGCATGGCGCTGCTGCATCTGTGCCGCCTGGCGGCCCAGCAGATGCGTTAGCGGGCCGCCACAGCCATGCAGACGGCCGGCCGCGCCTGGCCTGGTCGGCCGAGCCGGGGGGGGCTGGCCTCTTTCGGGGTCGCATTCGGCTGCTATCTGCTCCATGGCCGAGACACACAGCCGGCGCAGTGTCTGGCGCGCGTCGCTCTCCATCCCCTCTCTGCTCTTGGTGGCCCTCGATGCGCCTTGATGCGGATGCGTCTTGTGTGGTGACTGTTGCGTAGCGAGTTTCCACCGATTGTCACCAGCACCAGGGATCGCCCGCTAAACTCAGGCTGCGGCCCCCTATATTCTGCCAGGAGCGTCCGCCCAGGACAAGAGCAGACGTTTTACAAGAAAATACAGCCTGGTCCAGGCTTCGCATTGTTTATCGCCTTCTTCTTTCGCCATTATTGTCGTTTGAAATACTTTTATTCCTCTCATTTCCATTCTACCTTTGTATTCCTGATTTCGCAATCTGCCCTATACATCTGTGTCCGTGGACCGGACAGATGCCCCCACCGCCCGCCATCTCGCCGAGCCAACCTTTGCTACACAAAAGTCCAGGCGGACGTGATGGGTCGCTCCTTCCTCGATGACAAGCGGTCCGTCCCGGTTGCCGAGAACCAAGGGCCGGGCCGTCCGTCCCGCCCGTCTGGGTCCTTGTTCCGTCGCTTCCAGGACTGGCATAAACAGCGGTAAGACCTGATCAACACAGCCAAGATATACATCCAACGCCTATTCTATGAAATGAGAACAATAGAAATGAGAACGAGAATAGAACGAGAATAGAAATGAAGAGAATAGAAGAGACGCTATGAAAACACAAAAATGACCCCCATCCGGTCTACCGACACCGTCGCCATGTAGGGAAGTTCCAGCTGGGCTGCGTCCATGATGGCGTCCAGGTGGCTGCGCAGGAGCTGCTGCTGCTGCATGGCAATCATGGCCGACCGAGACGGCCTCGGCGTGCTGCTGGTGCCGTTGCTGGTGCTGGTGCTGCTGGTGCTGCTGGTGCCGCCGCCGGACCGGCCTTTTAGCAGTAGCCCGGCGGCTCCCTTTTTTGTCGCCGTCGCCGCCGCCGTTCCTGTCCGGGCCATGGCCAATGTCGTCGCCATCGCCGGCGCCGCTGCCGCTGCCGTGGCCTTGCCGTCCACACCCCCCCCTGCCGCCGCCGAAAAAGGACCGGCGCCCACGGCCCCTCGCGACGGGGCTCGCTCCGTGTTTATCGTCAGCGCCGTCGTGACCTGCATCGTGCTAAACGTTGGCCGCGGCTCGTCCGGCATGAGGCCGCAGTACACGGTGCTGTTCTCAATGCGCGACAGGTCCCAGAACCGCAGCTTCTTGTCGCTGCCGCCCATGACGATAAACGAGTGTCGCGCGTCGCGCTGCTCGTCCACCCAGGGCGAGCCCACCACCATGGCACGCACGCCCTTGTCGCCGCTGCCGCCTCCGCCACCCAGGCCGGACGCTTGGGTCCCCGACGACACCGCGGCCGGGTCTATGCTCGTAGCAAACCGGCGCAGCATGCCCTCGGGCTTGTCCCCGTCCACGTCCCATGGCTCGTAGCTCTTTAGCAGCGCGTCCCGGCTGCTGACGCTGCCCATGCCCGTCCCAGCGCCCGACGTCGCCCCCGCCCCCATGGCCAGGCCTCCGCCCACCCGGTACACCTCGCGACACAGCGTCTTTTCCAGATCCCACACTGTCACTTCGCCCTGACCGGCCGTGCCGCCCGCCACGCAGAGCCACTTGCCCCGGCCCTTGGATGGGTGAATGGCCAGCCGGTAGATGGGCGAGCCGCCGCCGCCTCCGCCGCCAATGCCCCATCCCTTGAGCCGCATCTTGAACCGCAGGTCCCATAGGTCCAGCACCCCGTGCGACGTTGCCAGCACCAACCAGTTGTGCTTGCGGTCAATTGCAAAGCACGTCGGCGTGCCGTGTTGCACCGGGTTGTGCAGCGTAAACAGCGGCGCCATGGTGCGCAGGTCGATGCCCAGCAGCCGCGACCGGTTCGTCGCCAGCACCAGCACCGAGTGCGCGTCTCGCTTGTAGTGCTCGCACCACACTGCCCACTCCTCTGCTGGCAGCTGGTACTCGCGCAGCAGCCGCAGCCGGTTGTAGCGTGGCATCCCACCCGCCACGGCCACATACTCGACCTTGACCACGTGCACGCTGCCGTCGTTGGCACAGCTGACGAAGCAGTGTGTGTTTTCCACAAAGCACAGCGCCAGCACCCGCACACTGCTGCTGTTGCCCGAGCTCGCCCCGGCCGCTCCCGACGCCCCGGCTCCGCTTCCGCTGCCCCCGGCCCCGCTGCCGCTGGCTCCGCTTCCTCCGTGCCGGTGTGTCTGCCGCGACCGGTGCGAAATGTTCCGCTCCAGCCGCTGTGTGTCCCAGATCCGCACTGTGCCGTCGTCGCCGCCCGTGATAAAAAACGCATGGTCCGGCGCTACCACGACCCGGTTGATGGCGCCCGTATGCTCTGAAAACGTTGCCACCATCTGCCCAGTCGGCCGCCACGCGTCTCCGTTTCCGCTGCCGCTGCCGCCGCCGCCGCCCCTTCGGTAGCTGCTGCTGCTGCTGCTGCCGTTGCTGCCGCCTCCGCCTGCCGCTGCGGCTTTCCGTCGTGAAATCGGCGTCACGATAGGGCTAAAGTCGGCCAGGTCGTGTGGGTAGTTTTCAACAAACATTGCGTTTAGCATCTTGAGCACACTCGGATCGTGGCCCGTGTACGAGTGGTGTGCGCGGTACTTGTTGTCCGAGCCGCTGCCGCCGCCGCCGCCATCAATGCTGGTCGCGCTGTCGAGATCCTCTGGCGGCACAGGCTGCGACGGCCTCCGCGCCGCCACGTCGCTACTCAGCACGGATCGGCCCTCCACTTGGCCAAACGCATTGGCCTCTGTCGTGGCCGTCTCGGCGCTCGACTTGGCACTGTCCTTGCGGTTCAGCAGGCTGATGGCGCTCGGCCGGTGCCGCAACACGACGCCGCGTTTGCCTGCCGCCGACTGCACCGTCTCGTCGGATTTGGGCGATTCGCCTGCACTGCCGGCACCGGCCCCGCCTGCCCACGCCGTGTTGCGCGGCGTCGTCGGTCGTGACAAGAACCCGTCCTCGGACGGCGACGATGCCATTACAGACCCGCCGTCGTTGTCGCGCAAAATCGCCGGAGACGCCGATCGACCCGCCCCTCGGCCGGTGCTGCCGCCGAGCCGCCGCGACTTGTGGTTGTTGAGGGCCGCCCGCCGCCGCTTGGCAATCGGGTCGTCGATCGACATGGACGCATCGTGCAGCGCGTCTTCAATCGACCGTGGTGCGTGGCTGTCCGCGCCCGCGCCCGAGGCCGACGCTCCTACCACGGGCGGCGGCGGGGACAGCGCCGCCGATGCCGACGTCGCCGCCGTCGCCGGCTTCTGTGGCTCTTCGTCGAACAGCACTGTCTGCAGCGAAACGCCCAGGCTGCGCAGCGGAATGATATTGTTAAGGTTGGGCGGGCCTGTCAAGAGCCCACCCTGTTGCAGCGTGTTGTTGGTCGTGGACGTATTGGCCTGGCCGGCATGGCTATTGACGCTGCGCTTTTCGCCGCCCTCGGCCGAAGAGGCTGCTGCCGCTGCCGCCGCCGCCAGCGCCGGCGCGTGGTGCATCTTGACCTGGCTGAGGCGCCACAGATACTCGCGTAGGGCCAGCAGCTTGAACTCGTCCTCGGTCGACATGCCCAGGTTTCGCAGACGGCTAATCCACTGGTCGTCCTCCTCCTTGCGCGCCACTTTGCTCAGCAGCCGCGGCATCGTCTCTCGTCCTGGCCGGCCCGACTCGCCCGACTCGCCCGACCCAAACCCGCCAGGCCCGGTCCCGGACCCAGACGCCATTCCAAACGGGAATGCACGCAGCCGCTGCACCGGTTTCCAAAACACGCCGCGGTCCGTCTTGGCCGCCCAGTTCAGCGCCTGTTCAAATACCGGACGTGTCAGCGGCTTTTGCAGGTGGTCCAGGAAATCCAACTCCGTGTAGTGCGGCAGCAGGGCCATGCCCGGCTTCAGGTACGCGCTCACGAGCGGCAAAAAGAGGCAGCGAATCTGCGCCGGCGACAAGAACTTGGTCGCCGCCGACAGGAAGCGCGCTGCCGCCTCGCGGAGCCAAATGTTGGGGTGCATCGTGAAACGCGCCACCACCTCGACAATCTCCCAGATGCGCTGCTTCGAAAACAGGCCAATGCCCGCCAGCTCGGCCAGCGCCTGGAGCACCGCCTGCACCACGTGTTCCTCCGGATCCGTCAGGGCCTGCATCATCAGCGGCAGCACAAACTCCTCGAGGCTGACGCTGCCCAGAAAGGTGGCCACGCCCACCATGGCGTCGAAAAAGGCGCACCGCAGCATCCAGTCGCGGTCGTTGAGATAGGTGTTGAGGTGTGTCACGATGATGTCGTTGGCCCCGGTCGCGCCGAAAAACAGACACAGCTCCGGTACCGACGTCAGAAACGCCCGTCGAACGTACGGGTCGGCATCCTCAATGAGCGCCTTGGTGTGCTGTTCAAACATGTCCACCAAGTCCCTCTGCGCCGCGTCAAACAGGCTGTCGAACCCGCCCACAACGTCGTCGTGATCCATCCCGGCATCTCCCGCTCCCGCTCCGACCAGATCGCCGCCGGTCCCGTCACCGCCCTCTGCTCCTCCCGTTTGGTCATCATCCATCCCTCCGAAAATACGGTCCACCCGCGCGGCCATGTCGAGAAACTGGTTGGCCGTCTTGGCTAGGGTGCCCAAACAGGCTGCGTAGGTCGCCCGTACCAGCGAGCTCGTTTCCCTGTGGCCGCCGCCGCTGCCACCTCCGAGAATGGCCACCTGCATCCGCGGCATAATGTACTCGAGAAACACATGTGCATTGACGGGGCTGACGGTACGTACCAGCGTCAGCAGCTGCGTGATCGATCGCACAGCCGCCACGACCACCATGTCGGACCGGTCCGTCAGTAACGCCATCAGGTATGGCAGCACCCGGTCGAGCCGGGCTTCGTCTGTAAGCCGCTCGGCAAATGCCAGCAGCACGTCACAAGCCCGGATCTTGGATGCCGCCCGGGCCGTGTTGCGGATCGAGGCCACAATCAGCGTCAGGAAAATCAGCGCCCCGTCATCGGCCGTTGCTCGTGCTCCTGCTCGCACCGGATGCTGCTGCGTCGGAATGCTGAGCCGCACGGGGAACAGATCCAGCCCCAGTCGGGGGGGGGGTGGCAGTCGTGACACCGCCTTGGCCACGAGTGCCTCTTTGGCCGTATCTTTATCGCCGTGCTCAACGCCCTTGGCCGTATCTTTTCTTGCATCGCCATGCTCGGCGCCCTTGGCCGTCGCCTTGCTGCCCTCTCCGTCGCTGTCGCGAAACCCGAGAAAGTAGGCAATCTTGTCAAAGTCATAGTACACGCGGTCAATGCGCTCGTCAGCCTCGCCAAGATTGCGGCTGGCGCCCGACGCTGGCGACAGCCCTGACATGGGGTCCGTCACCACCCCCATGTACTGGTGTAAGAAGCTGTAGAAATAATCGGGAAAGACCTTTGCGCGGTACAACTCGAGGTACTCCTCGGCCGCAAAGCGCTTTTGCGGATCCAACTGGATCATGTGGCCAATCATGTCGGCCAGGTCACGGTCGGGGATGCGGCTTAGGTGCGAAATGGCCGGGTCGTATTCGCCGCGTCGGTAGCGGAAGAGCTGGCTGAGGCTGAAAATGGGCGTTTCCAAAACGAGCTCGGCAATGACACAGCCAATGCTAAACACGTCCATGGCCCGGGTGATGCGCCTGGGAGCTGCCTCGGGAGCAGAAGCCGATGCAGACCCGCGTCGCCGTCGTCGCCGCTGTTGCCCCCCATTGTCGCTTTCAGTGCTGTCATCGGCCCCGTCTTCCTCGGCCTCGGCCTCTTCCCCGTCTTCCTCGTCATCGCCGCCTGCGGCGGCTGCTGCTGCTGCCACGGCCGCCGGGACAAAGCGCTCCGGCGCCAAGTAGCAAGTGCGGCGGCCCGAGGTGTCGAAAAAGTAGGAGAAATCAGCCGGGTTGTCGTCGGGCAGCAGCACCGGCTTAAAGGCGGCCGAAAAGTCGCTCAGGTACAGCCAGTTCCACGACGTGACCAGCACGTTTTCCGTCTTAATGTCGCCGTGGTAGACGTTGCGCGCATGGCAGTCGCGCACGGCACACAGCAGCTGAAACGCCAGCCATTTCTTCTCAATGTCCTCGAGGAACGGCCGCGTGCTCATGCGGTCGTAGAGCGAGCTGTACAAAAACTGCCGCACCAGATAGCCGTTTGTCTCTGTCTCGACAATGCGCTGGTACCCGAGCGCGTTGGGTATGTCGGCCAAAATCCGTCTCTCGCCTGGGAAGTTAGTCATCTGTCTGTCTGTTTCCTTGCTCTCCACTCACGCATAATCTTGTCCCGAAATGTCCCCAACGACATGGGCGTGTAAGGCTTCACCAGCACCTTGACCAGGACCACGCCGTCGTGGTGCCGCGCCCGGATGCTCTTCATGAAGCGCGCGCTGCCAATGGACTTTTCATACACCAGGTCCCTCAGTTCCGGCACGTCGATGCCGGCCGACCCGGCCGACAGCGTCGTCAGCGAGTATCCCTGGCCCATGGTGGCCGTGGTTCTGGCGCGTCACGCCGGGTATGGATCGGGAGGCGGGAGGAGGTTGATGCTGCGCCGGCCTCCAACTATTGTGGGAACATGGCAGGGCGGGAAACAGGAAACAGAGCGTGGTCGGAACAACCAGGTTCGCCGCAGCCGGTGCTTTTATCACAATTCAGGCCGTCGTGTCAGTGATTTGTGTTGCGCGGGAAAGACTGAAATAAGCGAGTTTGTTTGTGTTCGACAGTAACAGCTTCTCAATGCCGCTGCGCAAGGTAATAACCATGATTAAAGTGTATTGGCTGCCTGACGTCGCCCATTGTAGCAAGAGCCACAATTCAGATAAGATAAGAGCACGTGATGTACCGATCTTACTTAATCTGATAAAGGGCTTCTAGGCATATTAAGCTCTTCACTAAGCACAGCCGAGCAGATCTTGATGATATTTATATTTCATCCGCTCAAGCTTTCCTGTTGTTCAATCCTATTACCCATCACTCTCTCTGCTCTGGCTGTGATGGAATCCTAACTGATAGTGCCTCACAAAGCAAAAGGCTGCTCTCCGTATAACCCGTAGCCATACAACTCTCGCCCTTGCCTTTCAGAGCCTGTCAATCACAGACAACACAGTCAAGTTCGTTTAGTGTCGCTATTTCTTGCACGTGGGCACGGGGCGTACATGACGGTACTCAGAGTTTAAAATGGAAATGTACATTTGATTAAACAGGGTCGTCAAGAAAAGAATAGGCATTAGGCTTTATCGTGGCGAGGAATGCAAAAGAAAAGAACGACAAATCTGACTTTAACTTCTGGTCGCTTCTAACCACAGCGGAATGGCCCAGTGCATACAATAAACAGATGGGATAATGTCGTGTGGGAAGGGGGGATGGTGATGGGAACTGCAAAGACATGGCGCCGCACATGGACGTGAGTAAACATGATATAGTAGAGCAAAAAACGTGGTTAAAGATCATCAAAGAAAGAAAGAAGCGAAGGCGGAAAATCAAAAAGGATCGCAAACGAACATGCGCAGCGCCAAACTCCAAGGCCACTGGATATCAAATTGGGAAAGAAAACGACAAGCAGCTTTTGTTTCATGAGACGTTAATGCTCTTTATGGGGGACAGAAACATTATCTTATTTTTGTCAAGGCCCATTCCAAGAGGAACTCAAGGCCCGTGAGGCCCTTGATGAGCGCTTGACGTCGTCTCAGTCGATCCGTCGCCTTCGATTGTCTTTCTCCAATGCTCGGGGAGGCAGATGCAAACCAACGGGAAGGCCTTGATCTCGCCGCTAACGGGAGGCGAAACGTCACGGGCGCGGCCAGAGGTGTTGGAAACACCACTGTCACGCTGTGCTTGCCGTCTTGCTTCCCATTCGTCGGCGCGCTCATCAATGATCACGCCAGTTGCCCAGCCATCGTCCCAAATACCGACAACCTTGAGCATATCACCGCGCTCCAGAGCGAATTCATCAGCCGCGCGGGGCTGGTAGGCCCACAGCACAGCAACGCGATCGCCAGGGTGGATGTCATCCTGCGAGTAGTAGTCCTTGAAAAAGGGCAACTGCTCGGACTGTTGACTGGCCATGTTTGGAGGCGAGGACATGCCGCCTGCGCTCGATGGTGACTGAGGGTCCTCGCCGGCCAAGACAGATCCGCTGGACAAGGAACCGTGCCTTCGGAGCGTGGTGGGCGGCGGACGCAAGATGCCGGTCCGGTGTTCGGAACCGGGGCTGTCATTGAAACCATCCGTTGAAGAATGGTCGTCTCCTCTCCGTCTGCCAACAGCATAGGCAGAACTGGTGACAGTGGCAGCGCCAGCAGACATGCGACGAACCGGGGGGGTGGGCGATTCTCCGCCGCCATAGGGTCCCTCCAAAGCAGACATGCGAGCAATGCGACCGCCAGGCACGACACCAAACGGCTGACTTCCGTGCGATGAGATGACGCCAACCTGTGACATGCCCGGGTTCTTACGAGCAGGCGATGGCTGGTTGAAGATGCTGCCATTGAGGCTGCTCCCACGACGGCGGCGCAAAAGCGCAAGCACGAAGAAGATGATGGCTGCCAACACCGCGATACCAGCCAGGGAGCCAACAACGATGCCAGCAATGGCACCGCCAGAAAGGCCATGGCTGGTTGTACCGCTTACAGCGGCGGTACCGTTGCCAAAGGAAGAAGGAGTGGCTGTGGAGGTGGCCGTGCTAAAGGTCATGGTGGCAGTAATGGTCGGCAAAACAACACTGGCACAGCGGCTTTCGGCCTGGGCGCTGTAGCAGCAGGTATCGGTGGAGTTGATCCCCCCTGTTGCACAGTATGAGCAGAGGCCAATCGTGCTGTTGCCATAACCGCAGTTGGTTGGCTCATTGTCGGAGCCGGAAATGCACTGGCCGGGCGAGAGCGAGTTGTCTGGCAAGGCACAGGTCGTGAAGTCGGCTCTGATAAGTTGTAGCGCGTCTGAACCGGGGTTGGAGCAAAGGCTGTTGTCCGCGACAATATACTCTTCGCTTTCAGCAAACTCAGCGCATGTCTCGGCACAGAGTGGCCTCGAGACAGAACTGGTGAGGTTGCAGGCGGTGATGGAAGACTGGACAATGCCGCTGCAAATTGTGCTGATTAGGTAACGGGGATATAGCTCGGTGGTGTTGGTCAAGTCAATGCCACCACAACCTATGCGATTCTGGAATCTGACAAGAGAGTAATGTTAGCCACGTGCCGGGCCCGGGACCGCAAGGAATGAAGGCGACATACTGGTTTTGGATATAGTTTGTTTTGACGTAAGACACCAGGGCAGTATCAAAAGACTCCCTGTCTGAGACATACTGAAGGAAGTCGCTAAAGGAGGGTTAGCTCAAGAAGCGCAAGGCCAATGGGAGGTGTAGGAGGCTCGGAGGGGTAGCGGTGAGAAGGAATACGTACAATTGACTGACGGCAGCCGAGGGCGAGATGGAGGAAGACTGGAAGGCCGGACAGGCCGTGGAGCCCTGGAGGGAGAAACAGCCAGTCATGGCGAAGTGATGGAATGCGACTGGATGTCGGTAGTCGTCGATTTGCAGTGGTCAGGGACGGGCCAACCGTGCCACGGGTCGCAAAATGGCACACCCGTTGGAAAGGCAGGGTCCGCGGTGAGTGATCGATCCGTTGTCGAGGTGGCCCCTTAGCGTAGCTGTTGGCTCATGATCACTCCTGAAAAAAAACAAAGAAAGCGGGGCGGCAGATTCGAGTCTTTGGCCAAGCCTTGAGCCGTAAGGCGACGCGGCAGTCTGCTAGAGCTGTCAGTTTTGCAAACACATTGAAATGGCAGATTTTCTTTGATTCGGTTTCACTGGGAAGACAGAATTATGAATGAGAGAAACTTGGAGATAATAGGCGAGTTGAACCAAGCGTATAAAAACAAAACGGGAGAAAAGAGTTGAGCGAGAGACCGGAGCCAAACAAAAAAACCAGAAATACAGCAAAGAAAAGAAGAAGAAGCAGTGCACGAGCGAACACTGTACAAGATGGACACCCAGATGTCCGCCAATCTGGTCGGTTGGGGAGCTTGAAGCAGGCACAGAAGCAAAGCAGCCGAACTACTCGTACCTGTGTTTGCAGTCGTCAGGGCCTGTGCTGCCGTGTACACGAATAGACAGGAGAAGACTGGTTCGTCGAGAGCGGTCGAGACGTGCGTCTGTTTGTTTTCCGGTGGCAGCAACTCGTCTCGGTGAGCAATGGTTGACGAAAAAGACGCGGTTGGTGATGCACAAAACTGACAGAGAAAACGGCCGCAAAAGTTGACGCAGCTGCTACTCGTGCACTCGGGGACGGGCAGTCGAATTGTCAGGCCGAGGCAGATGAGAGGGGGCGGCAAGAAGGCAAGAAAAGCAACAGAAAGACAAGAAGCGATGAAGAAGAAAAACGAGAGAAAAAAGCAGGGCGGCTGGAAGCTGACGATCGCTCCCCAAAAACGCTTGTGCAAATAAAGGGGGAGGATTTCAGGTGTAGGTAATGCAGTAGTGCAGTGTAGTGCAGTTAGTGCAGTCACCGGGAAACTGGCGTGGTAATAAAGAAGCCTACACTATTTTACCCGTAGCTGCCGGGCCAGCGACGCGGAAAGGGACAACTGGAGAACGAAAGCGCAAAAAGGCAATGTAAAGCGGCCAGAAGCGAGTGTATTGCGTCGAAAAAGAACAAGGCGAAAACGAGTGAAAAACAGGTCTCGGAAGAAAAGAATGTGTGGCTGCCGCTCCGCAATGGGGAGAAAGTTGACCGCGGACAAGGAGCGAGCTGGCAGTAAAGACGGGAAAAGGCAGAAGATGGGGGAGGGCGCGATGGAGAGGAAAAAAGAGAAAGAAGGAGCAGAGCGCCAGGCCGGCCAAGCAGAGGAGGCGCGATGCAGCGGCCGTTAGCCAGCATGAGTCGAGCGCGGCCAGAGCCTATCACGCTATGGCCTTTGGGCGGTGCTTCGCCCTTGGTGTCGCAGAGCGGGCGCTAGCTGAGTTTGGAAAGACCAGGGAGTAGTGCCAGAGTCAGTCAGGAACAGGTGTGGCGGGCTATTTTAGGCTGTGTTTTAGTGCGTTGCGCATCGTATTTGCTGCAACGGTGTTTCGGCAAAGATGTATTTTGTGTGCATTGCAGCGCAGCACAGCACAGCAAAGTCGCGTCCATTGGCTTGCACGCATCTACTCATAGTCTGCTGCCTCGTGTTGGTCTCTGATGGCCGCTGGCATGGCCAACAACGAGCTGTCCGCCAGCAAGAGACGCTGTTGGGCTTGTAATTATTAGTCTTTGCACCGTTGCTAGCGCGAGTTAGCAAATTACACTACGCTGCTATCAGCACCAGGTTCCCGCAAAGTACGATACGCGACGGACAGCACTTGGTCCAAGCATGCGATGACGGCAAGCGTCCGCGGTGAAGAACGCCGTACCGTAGGACTCTAGTTGAGAGTATATGTGCCGCTTTCCAGGATCTCGTTTTGTCTGACGAATCTCAACTCACACGTATCATGGCTTGATACCTCTTCTTCGTGTTGGGAAGACGTCGGTTCGTCAGGTCTGAGCATGAGACGACGCCCGCCAAGAGGCAGCAAAAGTCTCGTACGCTGGAACTTGACGCGCTCTGGCGAGTCTATGGACACGCCCGGCGGGGACGGCTTCCGGGGATTGTTGAGCTTGGCGAGAACGTGGGGATGACGTTGACCATGAAGACGGCGACGACCAACGCCCACGTGGCAGAGCGGTCGTCGTCCAAGAAGAAGCCTCAAAAGCTGTGTCCGGCTTGCAGTGGTTGAGCGATTCCGCCAGACTTTATCTTTTAGAATCAACGGATATCAGTCCTCATCAGGCTCTGGCGTCTGCTTCTCATTTACGCTCAGTATATACGTATTGCGTCCTTGTATTCTAATGTTCAGTCAAGTAAAGCCCTGCTTTTTTTCCAGAAGATTTGACGCCGCCTTTGCTATTTTCCCCGACCTCAGTCTCTTCCTGAAGACTGGCTTCCCGTTGCTATTGCTGTATTACAGATGTCCGCCCTTTACTTTCCGCGTGCTGGGCTTGCTCAGGTAGTGATCAGGTTGTCTACCTTGTGTTTTCGGACAAATTGAACAGCTACTCTGAAGAAAAGTGCTTCTATCAGGATAGGCACAGAAGCGTTTTTCGTTGCAAGATCTTTATTAGCGGTTGATGACCTGCTCTTGCAGATGCAGTATCCTGCAGTACTTTGGTCGTCGACAACTCGCCAAGCTCGGAGGTTCTCGTTCGCAAAGATTGCTACTTTAGGAGCGGGCATTCTCTCTTTGTTGAGGTGAAAAACACAAAAATCAATGGGAGGCAGCTTCGCAATGGTAATGATTACTTAATTCGTTAGAGCGCTGTGCGTTACTTAGTTCGAGCCCAGCAAACACTAATACACTACACTACACTAGGCCTGATGAGCTCCAGAACGGGCACAAGCTTTCCGCACGTTTTGTTTATTCTAATCTAGCCTTAACGGACTAGTAGTGCTGCGTTGCCATGTAGACAGTTTGGTTCTCTTGTACTGTCCCGCAAACTTGCCAGCCATGGTACTTCTTTTACAGGCCCACGAGTCCTTGTGTTTAATGACCTGTTGTCCCACAGCGCGGCGCTGTTCCATCTGATTGGCTCGTTTGGTCTGTCCCGGAAATGAGGACCTCTGTCTGTCGAGTCTGGCGACATTTTCTGCCACGCCAACCCATTTGCGGCCTCTTCTCTGCATATGACAGCCATTATTACTTCTATTTGGTAAATATTGTGGTTGCATGCAACCAAGACGAACGGCCCTTTTGGCACCACTGCATCGCTCATAGCCCGGGGTAGGAGGGCCTTTTGCTCTGAAGACGAGCATCCACTCCCGGCGGCCAGTTGCACAATATGCATGTTACAGCATGCTCCACCGCATGGAAGATGTCGTGTACATCAAACACCGTACAGGTTGTTTCGTGCCAGTCGGGAACCGAAACACTCTCCTCACACAAACAGGGCTGCCAGATCGCTTAAGACCAAACATTGACAGCCCGCTGTGTTTCTATTCATGGACATGCAACTACCGAAGGCTGTCATTAGGAGCAAGAAGTCATCCAGGAGGCTGTAAATGCCCGGGTTCCGGGTCCCTTGTTGTGCAAACGTGTTTGCGCTGCTCCATGTGCTCTGATAAATCAAAGGCGAAGATAAGGTGAGTTGTAGCCAGATTTCACGAAATGTAAATCCATCTCATTTCGTTGTAGGAGTATTGCCGTAAAAGCCAAGATTTATTTGAATGTAAATACACTCATTTCGTCGTAGAAGTACTGCCGCAAGAGCCAATATTTCTTCAAATGTAATCCCATCTCATTTCGTTGTAGAATGTTTGATCTTTCCATTCGGTCGAGAGGATCATCCAGGATAGACCCCCAAGCCGAATGTCATGTTTCTGGCTAAAAGAGAGCAGGCATACTTTCGAGTGTCTGTTCAGAGTAACAGGCCATAGCAGGACTTGATAAGGCTTGACCTGCAGTTTGCAAAGCGTGCCCAGTGTTGGACGTAAAATGGATCATGTCGTACATGGCAGACGAAGCGAGTATCCGGCATAGATTACCAATAAAGCGAAGGAGGGAGAGGCATAAATCGTGGCACAAGGCATGACCGCGTACCAGTGGCCTATTACCTCGTACACAGGATGCCTTGAAAAGTGTCAGCTGCCACTTGTTTACACTACACATCCGAGCCGTACACCAAAAATCGGATGAAAAAACGGAGCATTTCATCCCGTTGGTTTAGATTAATAATCACTCCATTCAGCGTTTGCTGTCTCTTCAAACACTACACTACCAGGAAAGGCGTCGTCAAATCAAAGGAGGACGAGCCAGGCAGCCGCCTTGTCTTTTGCAGAGGTTACGCGTACGGGCGCAAGCGTCACCAAATCAGGGTAGGGCGAGTTGTTTTCTTCGGCAGAGATGTACAACATACTGCGTGCTGGCCACGGCTGTTGGAATGTTTCTGTTTTGAACAAGGAATTAAGGTTTACTGGCGTTAACGCCGGCTTACTCCAGGCCGGACTTTGAGCGCTCTAGGAGAGCCGGCGCCGAAAAGTCGGCCCTCGCGCCCCGACTAATAAGAGCGGTGCTCCCTGATTGGTTACCTCTCTAGCGGGCCTTTACACCGTAGGGCAGCGCGCGCTGTAGGGCGCGCCCCAGGATGGACGCAACCAGCTTCTCCTTCCTGCCCAAGTCGTCGTCGCCCTTTTCGGCCCGGAGTTTATTGCGGCGCCGATATTCCTTTGCTAGGGCTGATCCCGCCTCTCTTGTCAGCAAGGCTCACACTAGGCACAACTCAGCGCCGGCCTGATGCCCCATGGTGTCGGCGCTCGTGCTTATTCTGTTCTTGTCTCAAGGAAAGTCCAGTAGGCTCTTTGGCCTTTTTAGCCCTTGCCGACGTCATCCAACCGACCTGGCGTCCAACCGCTCGTTGCCTTGTAAATGAAGTTAGCCACCCGGCCTGGCTCTTGTTGGCTGTGCCGCTCCTTTGATATAACGTGACGGCCGCCGCCCCCCTGACCTACGGCCCAGAGATTAAAAGCAACCAGTGCCCCTACGCCTACTACCCCTATGCCGTACGGCCACCACTGCCGTCGCCCGTCACCTCACCAGCACCCATATCACTACACCGGCCGCGCCACCATGTCGGGCGCCCGTTCTGCTGCCGCCGCCGGCCCGCCGTACTTGCCCAAGACGGCGAGTCTCGGCGGCCACCCGGTAGTGCGCGTCGACGACCCGATTTGCGCCGTCATGCTCGTCCTCTTCATCATCGGCGCCGTCGCCAACATGACCATTCTCCAGGTCAACCTGCGCCGCGACCACAAGTTTGCCTTTTCCGGCATGCTCTTTGGCTTCTGCATGGCCCGCTCTTCTGCCATGGTCATGCGCATCGTCTGGGCCTCGCGCCCGACCAACATCAACATTGCCATCGCCTCCAGCATCTTCACCCTGGCCGGCGTCGTGCTGCTCTTTGCCGTCAACCTCGTCTTTGCCCAGCGCCTGCTGCGCGCCTACCGCCCGCGCATCGGCTGGCACCCCACCGCCCGCCTCGCCTTCCGCCTGCTCTACGCCTCTGTGCCCGCCTGCCTGGTCATGCTCATCGTCGCCACCGTCGTCTCCTTCTTCACCCTCCACCCCGCCACGCTGCACCGCACCCGCATCGTCCAGCTCGTCGGCGGCACCTGGTTCGCCGTCCTCGCCTTCTTGCCGCTGCCCCTCCTGGCCGCCACGCTGCTGGCCACCCCGCGGCCTCCTCACCACGGCGCCGTCGAGGCCTTTGGCTCCGGCCGCCTCGTCACCAAGGTGCGCCTGCTCGTCTTCACCAGCCTGCTCCTCACGCTGGGCGCCGGCTTCCGCCTCGGCGTCAACTTTGCACCGCGCTCCGCCGCCCACCCGGCCTGGTACCACAGCAAGCCGTGCTTTTACGTCTTCAACTTTGTCATTGAGCTCGTCTGCCTCTACACCTACACGCTCTGCCGCGTCGACCTGCGCTTCCACGTGCCCAACGGCGCCTCGGCACCCGGCCACTACTCTGCAGGCCGCGCCGGCGCCTCGAGCGGCTCCAGCTCCAACAACGACAAGCCCGACAGCGAACCCCTGCAACGCAAGACGTCGCTGTCCGACCGCATCAACGCCGAGAGCGACGCTTTTGGCTCCGGTGTAGCGCCTAGCCGTGACGACACTGCCGTCCCGGACGAGAAGCCCGGCGGCGTATAACACGCGCATGGGTGGGGGAATGGGGAGATTTTTTTTGTCGTCGTGCTGTTATCACCAGACATCGCCTGGTTTAATTTGTATACCGATCTTGACTTTCTAGCTAGATTTCTTCTTTTTTACAGAGCATGAGCATGGCGCCATTGTATATCAATATTTACTCTTAGTTTCGACTGGCCTTTTTTTCTACTGGCCAGCATTATGGATAGAAACCACTCCTCCACTTTGACGGCCACTACCTTAAATCAAGTATAATGCTAAGAGCCTACAACAGATCAACACTATCAACATCGGCGGCTACATAACCAACAGGAACGTACTCTTGAGTAGACTCTTGAGCAGTTGCTCTTTATGCTTGCTACTACCCACGCCCTACCACGGCTGCTGAACGTCACAGAAAGATAAAAAGGGTATAAACAGCCTTTAATTGTCTACAAAGGGCCTTCCTGCAACCCCCTCCCCCATCGTCTAATCTATACAGCTACACCACCTCCCGCGGGAGAGCCAATGTGGCAGAACAGCATTAGCTTCTGGGTCCCCTGCAGCAGCCAATGCAGCCTTCGTCCACGACGCGCTTCTACAAGAAATAATCCGGTGTACCTGCGATTGTCAATATCCTGCGTGGCAACTGAAAAGAGAGGCCGGGTGGAAAACTTACGCCTCGAAACCATGGGCTCCCCAGCACGAGGGCAAGGGTCAAATTGCAGGCTACAGTCTGTTAGTCTTTTCCCCAGATGTGTACGAGCAGAACGTAGCAGAACAAGACATACAATGTGTACTTTAGATGCTCATCAATTTCCATGATGGCAGCTTGGTTGCCGCAGCGGTAGCAGTAATTTGGTGCTTGAAACGTTGTTAGCGTTCGGCTGCAGAACATATAAAAACTGGGGGCCAAGTCGGAGAGATGAGAAAACACATACCAGAAAAGATGGTCACCACATTTCTGTCCTGGGACCAGTTATATCCCTCCATAACAAGTTGGTGGGCACGGGCAATCAGCGTCAAGCCGTTGTTATGGTTGAACGCTTCCGAGATGTCCTGTCCGAACGTGTAGCCAGCACCGCGGGGAGATATACCCCAGCCACAGCGGTCGTCCGGGTCTGACCAGAGCAGATCGCACATTGGGCCCTCATGTGGCACTTCCAGAACCCGGTCCAATGCCCGGATGTTATCCAGAGTATCGATACTGGGGGACAGGCCGCCGTGAAGGCAAAAGATCTGGTTGTCGATCAGAGCCGTTAGGGGGAGGTAGTCGAACAGGTCGGTAAAGTATTTCCACACGTTGGCGTTGCCGTACTTGCGGAGGCACTCGTCATAGAAGCCGTACACCTGTGTGATCTGACGGGACTCGTGGTTTCCACGAAGAATAGTGATTCTTTGCGGGTAGCGGATCTTGAGCGCCACCAGGAGCGTCACGGTCTCGACCGAGTAGTAGCCACGGTCCACATAGTCGCCTTGACACTGTCAGCAAACGAGATAAAACAAAAAACAGCTGGCGCGACAAATCATACCCATGAAAAGATAGTTGGTGTCAGGATTGGACCCGCCAATCTTGAACAGTTCCATCAGGTCATGGAACTGTCCGTGGATGTCGCCACACACGGTGACAGGGCATTTCTATATCAAACCGAGGTCAGAAGACATCCGGACAGAACAGAAATCGCATAACTCATGCATGAAATAGGCACACATACCACCGGTTGGACATTGGATTCATCTTGGAGAACCTCCCGTCCCTGAAGCAGCAAATGTTAGTATATCCTTGCCATACATTGTCTTCCAACATTTCGCTCGCCTCCCCCCGTCATCGCCACGCACCTTTTCGCATAGCCTCTGAACATCGAGCTCGCTCAGCTGCTTGCAGCTCATCAAGCCCTCGATCCAGCCATCAAGGGTGGGGATTGTTGTGGGCTCCAGAATGGGAGGGGGGGGTAAATCAACTGGACCACGCCCGACGTCTTCCATGTTTGTGTCCATACTAAAAATAATGTCGACGACAGGTTGGAGTTCAGGGGGGGTCAAAGATTGGTCGTCGGGGTCGCGAACCAGGATTACGTCTGGTAGTGTCGTCGAAGAGTCCGCAAAGCCTGGAAAGCAGTGTAGAGAACTTATTCAAGAGCTGTCACACGACCGCAAGTATCAGCAAGCAAGTTCAAAACCCGGTTTTCCCTCTGTTTTCCTCTCGCGTCTCTGCCCCGGTCGCGTCCTGGTTTGAGCATCGTCACATCCCCCGGACGAAACAGCCTTGCTTCCACTTTGGCGTGCACCGATGATGGGCAAGTTCAAACACGATGCCACAGCGTTATAGGAAAAAACAGACGAAATCACATACGATAAAGCAGAGCGGCAAGGGACTGGCAGTGGAACCCGAATCTCACAAAAGTCTTTGCTTGACGAAAAGGAGAGTGGCGCGACGTGAAGGTTGTCGTGGCCGTTTTGATATTTTCGCCCTCGATTTCAAACCGGTTTCTCTCCCTTGGGCGGTTACCGACTTGGGATGGTATCGGGACGGATGATTTTGCCGCGGTGTGTGTTTTTGCTAGTCGTCAAGGCCGATCGTGATGCGTATAGGCAAAGGAGCATAGACGGTGCCGTCAATAAAAACCAAGAGCAAAAAGATGGAGAAAAAAGATGGGACAAAAAAAGAAGCAATCCAGAGGAGGAAATACGTGGCGGTAGAGAGTTTGCTGACTAGGATTGGCGACAAAAGAGCTGAAAGATGGGGAAGGTGCGCAGGAGAATGAGGGAAGGAGGGGCTCGCCAGTTGGGCTTGGGGCGAAGTGAGATACTTGGGCTGGCCGGTTTGTTATTATTAGTTATGCATTTCATTTTATTTTTGTGACGGGCCCGCCTGAAGGGGTCTTTTTATGGGGCGGTGGCGGCACGCAATCCCCGGACTACAGCGTCTGCAAGTCGGTCACGTGCACTGCACTCGGCCTTTGAGGCATAAATCGTCATTCAGGAGATGTAAAAGAGAAACAGCACGCAACAACACGCCAGATTTGCGTAGCCAGTACGGAGTAAAGCAATAAACCTGAAAGAGGACATAAAAGATAAAAGGAAGAAAGGAGGAAAAAAAGAAACAAAAAACATGGATAATCTACGCCACGTCCAAACTCGTAGCTGGCTGGCCAGACACAGACGCCCGGGGCGGCTCATGGCCGACCAGGTTCCGAAAGTCCAGACCGACGTCGGCCAGCATGCGGGCGTGCTCGTGGGCCTGGTCCATGCACTTGCGCCAGGCATCGCCGCCGCGTTCGGTGCTGCTGAGCTGGCGGGCCAGGATGCGGTTAAAGGTCTCGACCTGTTCCTTGGCCCATTTGACGCAGGCGCTCATCATGGGCGGCGGGAAGGAGGTCTGGAAGCAGCTGACAGTGTTGCGGATAATGGTAAAGTAGACAAACGACAGCTCCCAAATGTAGAGGTGCAAGTCGCCCTGGAAGATGCACTGGCGCGAGCGTTTCTGGATAATGGCGCTGCGGGCTTCCAGGTAGGCCTCGCGGGCGCGGTCCTCGAAGCCGAGGCGTGCCAGCCACTGCACGTTGCGGCGGGTCTTGTGCTGCTCGTTGTGGGTGTCGACGAGCTCGCGGATGATGAGCGCGGCCAGGCGGGCAGAGCGCTCCTCGACCTTGAAGTCGATAAAGTCTTGGGCCACGGCATTGTTCTTGAGACCGCGCGCCAGCGCCTGCATCTTTTCGACGCGCGCCACCGACGGCTCAAACTGCTGCAGCGCAATGTCAATGTCCAGCTCGTCCATTTGGCTCTCGACCCAGCGCAAGTTCTGCTGCTTGCCGTCCACCTCGATCAGCATGTCCTTGATGTCCGACAGCGTCTCCAGCAGCTCCGTCTTTTGCAGCAGGCCCGGGTCGCGCGACGCAAAGTAGTTGATCGTCTCCTTGGCCTTGTTGTTGGCCTCGCGCTCCGACTGGATGCCGCGCCGCAGCTCCTCCACCACGCGCCGAATGTTGAGCAGCAGCGCCGCCTTTTCCGGGTCGTCGGCTCGCTCCGTCCGGTACAGCACCGTCTCCTGGCCCACGCCGCGCACCATCAAGGCGTCTGACAGCTTGGAGCGCCCATGGCCGGGTCCAGTGGCCGTGTTACTGCCGTCGCCGCCGCCGCCGCCCGGCCCGCCCGCGCCCGACGAGAGCGCCTCGCTGGCACCGGCCATGTCAATGATTTCAATGTCCAGCAGTGGCCAGCAGCGGTCGGCCACAAGCTTTAGCATGGGCCCGGCGCTGGCGCCACCCGCGGCGTCGGGCTTGCGCTTCTTGCGCGAGGCCACCAGCAGGTGGTCGTTGAGTAGGAAAATCTGCATGGCCCGCCGCGACTTGTAGGTGGCATTGTCCAGCTCGATCCACTGGCCGGCGTTCTGCACCACATGGCGCCCGTGGGTCATGGGCAGAAACTTTTGCGAGCCCTCCACGTTCTTGTACAGCGCCTGCATCTGCGAATTCCACAGGGCCGTGCGGTCTGCCACCGAGCTGCGCTTGTCGCGCTTGCTGAGGCCGGTCGAAAATCCCGCGCCGGCACCGCCCCCGATGGCGCCCCGGCCGCCGCTGTCCCCCGCGGCGTCCAGACCACCGCCGCCTCCACTGCCGCCCGAAGATGCCGAGCGCAAGGCCGTCGTGTTCGTCTTGAGGTCGGCCATCAAGTTGCGCAGCGTGCGCATCTCGTCCTTGAGCTTCTCGGCCTCCTTGCTAATCTTGATAAACTGCGTGCGGTTCTGGTAGACGCTCTGCTGCAGATCGGACGATGCCCGTGCCCGCAGCTTCCGCAGCGCGTCCTCGTAGCGCCGGATCTCCTCGTCCGAGGCGTCGCTCAGAATCGTCGTCACGTACTGGTCCGGCATAAACTGCGGATCGCGCAGCACCTTGACGTCCACCGGGATGGGGGCGCCGCCTGCTGCGGCGCTTGTTCCGCCAGGCCCGCCTGGTCCGCCAGGAAGACCGCCAAGCCCTCCTGGGCCGTATCCGCCCCCGCCTCCCGGGCCACCAGGTCGCGGATCCCGGGGGTCGCTGCCGCCGCCGCCGCCACGCGACGGGGGGGGCTGGCCATCTCTTCCAGGCCGGCGGTCGCGGGCAGACGACTCGTATCGATCAAAGGACGGCAGCAAGGGCACGGGGGGCGCAAACTCGTTGCCGGGAAGGTCGTTGAATCGTGTAGAGTACCGCCGTTTCACCAGATCAGACGTCTGCAAGTCTGTCAGATCAACGGTCAAGGAAAACCCCCTCGCTTCCCACCCACCTTATCCCCGCCCTGCGGTGGCGGCCGTGGACGCTGTGCAGGCTCGGGGCCCTGCCTGGGGCCACCGGAAGAGCGCGGCAGAGGCATGGCGCCCGCACTGGCACCGACATTGCCCGTGTTGGCAATGGGCGCCGAGATCTGGCGTGGCGCGCTAATCGTCGGCCGGGCTTTGCGCTTTGGGCCGCTGCGCAGCGACAGCCTGCTCCTTTCCTCGGACATGGCCGTGTGCGGGCCCGTGAGGCAGGCAGATCTTGTGTGGATAAGCTTTGCGTCGTCTTTTGTCGAGTGAAGAGGCGTAAAGTCGGGAGCTTTTCTCCTCTCTCCCAAAATAAATCTCTTCTCTCTCGCTCAGCTGCCGCCAAAACGTGTCCGGCTCTGTTCAGCAGTCTGTTGGTCTTTTTCGTTTGCTCCCGTAGCCGCCGTTTTTGCACATGGTCTGCCGGCGAGCATCACGTCGTTCTGTTTCGGCCTCTGGTAGTGTTTGAGCCCTCGGCAGCTCCAACGCTCCCCCGACCGTCGGCTCCACAGCCAGACGCGTCACGTGTCCCTTGGCATGGCAGCTGCAGCAGGGGTGGCGTCATTAGCCAATCACAGACCGGCGCAGGACCGGTTTGCAGTTGTAGCGCGTATTGGGTAAGACTGGGCGCCCCCGCCTCTTTTCCGCCTTCCTCTCCAATGACGCGGGAGAGCGATTGACTGAATTTTTTAATTGGGGACTTTTTGGGGGGCCTGTTTTTTTCATACCACACACAAACTCTCGACGCCAGCCTCTCCTCGGACGACGACCGTACCGGCGCAACGCAAGATTCCACCACCGCAGGCTTCTGTCCCGAGTGCTACCAAACTGGAAGCCTCCCTCGACGGCGCGTAGAAGAGAAGAGCGGAAGAACGAGTAAAGGAAACGGCGAATCAGCCGACGAATCTCGAAATCCGTCTTTCTGCAGCCTTTGGCCGCTTGTCTCTTTTCGCCTATTCTTCTCTGCTTCGGCTTCCTTGCCGTCTCAATCCGAGCTCGGCCTTGTTTTGCCATCTCGTCAAAACGCAGACCTTTTGCCATCTCCCCCCTCAAAGCCCACGTTTTGCCACCCCCCCAAAAAGCACACACCATGTCGCAGCCGTCTGTGTTGACGACAGCATCTATTGCTGCCGTTGCGACGGGCATTGTCGGTGAGTTTAGCGCTCTGCTTGGGCTCCGGCAGGACCCCCCCTGCGCCGGCGTCCTTGTGTCTGGCCGCTAACACGACAGCCTATGCCATTTACTTTGACCACCGCCGACGCACGCAGCCCGAGTTCCGCCGCATGCTCCGGCGAAACGAGCGGCGACATGCGCGGGCCGAGAAGGAACAGGCCGAACAGCAGACGGTGCAGCAGCGCAACGTGGTGAAGGCGGCGCTCGCAAAGGTCAAGGCCGAGGGTGTTCCGGCCGGCGTCGAGGCCAAGGAGGCCTACTTTATGGAGCACGTGTCTCTGGGCGAGACGCTGGCAACGGATCGTAAGTCGTCGCCTTCCCCCTTGCTTCTATGCCTGCTAACCTGAACAGCTGCCAAAACCGTTGACGCGGCCCTGCACTTTTACCGGGCACTCAAGGTGTACCCGTCGCCGGGCGACCTCATACGGATCTATGACCAGACCGTGCCCAAGGTGCGTTCTCTCTCTCTCTCTTCCTTCTCCCTCTCTCTCCCTCTCTCTCCCTCTCTCTCCCTCTCTCTCCCTCTCTCTCTCCCCCCCCCCTCTCTCTCCCTCTCTCTTCCTCTCTCTCCCCCTCTCTCTCTCCCTCTCTCTCTCCCTCTCTCTCTTCTTTCTCCCCCCCTCTCCCCCCCCGCTAACAACAGCAGAGCGTTCTTGATGTGCTGGCAGAGATGATCGCCCTGGACCCCGAGCTGTTGAAGAGCTCTGATGCGCCGCTTGACGCCTCCGATTTCCTGACCATGCCGCCGACCGTCGGCCTCGACTAAGCCGAGAATCAGAGGAACCCGGGTGGGCATGTTGACGACCAGCTCCGGGCGCTGCCGAGGAGGAGGAGCAAGGCGAGCGACGACAGCTCTTTATAATTGTTTACTCTGTTTTCTCTCTTCCTGCCAGACAAGCAGCCTCGGCTTTTGTTTCCCGCCTAGATGCGTCTATTTCCCTTTTCTCCTCTCGTTATGTCTTTTAATTGCCGGCCCGTCGCCATTCCCCTCCTCCCCGGGTACCCCGGTCCAGCACGGCTGCACTGCCGGTACAGCCGCCTGCCCAGGCCTCTTGAGCCGCTCGGTTGACCTGCGTCAACCCTACACCCCCCTCCACTCCTAACCCTATTTGTTTCTGCATTGTATGATAGATGGCAGTGTGTGTGTGCTGCGTGGGAGAAAAAAGTGTGCGAGACAGCACGGATGTACAGAAACACGGCGTTTCTTACGAGGACGAAAACACGAGAGAGAAGAGGCAGCCAAGAGTTGGTTCTTGCACGATAAGAGGTGTCTGTCCATCTTTTCTCGTTGGTCTTGGTCATGCTTTGCTTTGGAGATTCGGACGGAAGCGGAACACGAAACGGGCACGTAGATGTCAATCAACTATATATAAAAGGGCTTATAATCTCCCCCCTTCCGTGCCAACCGAATCCCGTCACCCTCAGGCCTCAATGGGCCGGCCTTTGCGGTCGACGCGCTGATCGCGCGGGTCGAAGCCGCCGCGGCCCCAGACAGCCCACTCGGGCGTGGGCTCGCCCATGTAGTCTTCGGGTCCAAAGTCGCCGTTGGGGCCGTGCTGGCGCAGCAGGGCAAAGAAGCGGTCGTAGTCGATGAGGGTGCGGTAGCGGCCGTCGACCGGGTCGCGGAAGCGGTCGCTGGCCATGAGGACGCAGCAGCTGTGGGCGTGTTCGGCGGCCAGGCCGTAGCCGAGACGACGGGCCTGCAGCTCGCGCTCGAGGGCGACGACAAAGGCGCAGACTTCGTGGTAAAAAGGCACGTTGGCCATGGTGAGGCCGACGCCGGCCGAGGTGGCGGTGCCGCAGTAGGTGACGCCCTTGATTTCGATGAAGCAGGGCAGCGCCTGGGCGACGAGGTCGGCGTAGCCGCGCACCTCGTCCTCCAGGTTGAAGCCCTTGACCAGCGTCAGACGGAAGACGGTGCGCTGGCGGAAACGCTGGGCCCTCAAAATGGCCAGACAGCGCTGGAAACGCTCCCAAAAGTCGCGGTGCAGCGGCCGGTCGATACGGCGCAGCGCCTCGCGGTTCGTGGCGTCAATCGACACGTACAGCTGCGTCACGTGATGCAGTGCAGCCAGTTGGTCTGGGTGCTGTGCGTTGCACACCAAAAAGGACGAAATGGACTGGCCGTGCAGCAGGCCGAGCAGCGCGTTAATGTGCGGGTAAAAAATGGGCTCGCCCACGAGCGAGAGCGCGCAGTGACGGATGCGCAGGGCCTCGGCATAGCGCTCGGCGCGCACGCCCGGCACGCCGCGCAGCGCCTTGATCTTTTGGTAGTGGTTGCGCTGCACGCCCTCAAAGATGAGCTCCGGCGCGTCCACCACCCAGCGCCACGTCGTGCCGACCGGGTTGGTGCCGTGCCGCCAACAAAAGACGCACTTGTTGGAACACGACAGCGACGGCGTCGCCTCCATGCACTGGTGCGAGTGGATGCCGTAAAAGGAAAACTTGTAGCAGGAGCCGCGCCCGCGCAGCGCCGACTTGGTCCAGCGGCAAATCTTGACGCCCGAGTGCGAGCCCACAATGGCGTAGCCCTGCTTTGTCAGAGACTTGTACGTCGGTGAGTTGACCGCCACCATTTCTTTTGGCGCCGCTGCCGCCGCCGCCGTCGGTCGCCGCCCGCTCGTGCCGCCGTAGCTCGTAAAGTCTACCCCCGTCTCCTCCGGCTTGCCGTCCTTGAGCAGTTTCCCCAGATCCTCAACGTCTTCCAGCACGCCCGTCTTGGGCTGCTTCACGCGGGCCGTGTCTTGGGTCTCGACCTCGCCCTCGTTGTCCTCGTCCTCGGCTTCCTCTTCCTCGTCGCTCTCCACCGCATCGCCCGCCCCCGGCACGCCTTCGCCGAGGCTGCCCGTCCGCGCCAGCAGCCCCAGCACATCCACAACACCCTCGGACCACTCGGCCAGCCGCTGCAGCGCGTCCGTCTTGGTGTCGCCGCAGCCTACGGGGAAGGCCCGCTTGCGCCCCGACAGCCGGGACATCCATTTGTCAATCTCCGTGGCCTGGAAGCAGAAGCCCTCGGCCTCGGTCGGCCAGCCCTCGCGGTCGCCAAAACCAAAGACAGAGTAGCCCAGGATCGGTGCCAGCGGCGCCGTGTCAATGCGGAAATCGTGGTGCGTCTCCTTGAGGTGCTCGAGAAAGGTGTCGTTCATGGAGTCGATGTTGTAGCTGGGCACCAGAAAGAGGTAAAAGAGGTCCACCGGGCCGTCGTCATCTTCGCCGTCGATGCCGATACGAACGCCGTTGGCCACCAGTTTCTCGCGCGACGGAGGCGATATAAAAAAGTCGTCCAGATCAACCTCGGCCAGGTCGAGCGCCTGCGGAGGACAAAACACCCGTTTGCTACTGTCGTCTGCCGCCGCCGCTTGGAGAGATGCGCCCAGCTGCTGTACATAGTCCTGCACGCGCTTGGTCGTTGCGCCGGTCAGAGAGGTGAAGAACACCAGGGGCTGGATCCGCCGAGGCAGCTTGGCCGCCGCCTGCTTCGAGACATGGCCATTGATTCGCCGGGGCCCGCCGGCAGACGTCGTCTTCTTCCTGGGCGCCGTGAGCACGGCCGTGGCCGCCGCACTCACGTCTCGCTTCTCGGTCTCGGCCGGCGACGGTGCCTCCACGGGCTGTTTCTTTGCTTTTTCTGCCAAGCCTCGACTCTCTTCTGCGGTGCCGTAGATTTTTGGAAAGACGAGCAGACCCTCTCTCTGGCTGTCGCCCTTATCCGTGGCATAGAGGTAGATGCGCAGGACGACCAGGCCGCTGAACAGAGCCAGGAGAAGGGGGATGCGGAACTCGTGCCAAAGATTGGTCGTTTCTAGGCACTGTTAGAACGTCGGTCGTCTCGACAAACACAAGAGAAACGACAATGCACACACCGTCCACGAAACTGTACAGCGCCGGGCTGGCGGCCCTCCACATTTCAGACATGGCTGAATCGAGCATGCGCTGCAAGGCTGCGAGTTTGATCGTTGCAGCTTTTTTGTCGCTTAGCCTCTTTACCGGTTGCCCCTCACGTTTTCAGACTTTTCTGCGCCGCTACAAAGCGCCTTATTAGTCATTCGGTGCCGATAGGACCAAACGGAGATATGAACAACAGTTACCGGCATGAAAGCAGTGGTTCTCCCCGATGAGTGTGCTTTTCAGAAAGATTGACGACAGCGAGATTATAGCACACGAGCATGCAACCCAATTTGTAACTCTTTTATGAATCTGAATCCGATGCAAAGAAGGTAACGTAGAATAGGCCACTCTCATAATGAGCATCTCATGCCGTCCTGTCGCCTCCTCCCTGCTCCGTCTTTTGGCGCAGGTCTCGCAGGCACGGCGCAAAGAACATGTCGCCCTTGATCGCCTGCATGGCCGTCTTGCCGGCCACCACCAGCCAGAGCATCGTGACCGAGGCGGAAAAAACCTGCCGATATAGTTAGCCTCTTGTCGTGCCCCCCCCCCCCCGATCGGCGCCGCCTACCATGGTCAGAACACGGAAGAAACCGCTGTCCAGCTCCGAGGCCAACAGACCCGTGCAGCTGGCAAACACGCCGAGCGGAAAAGTGAAGCCCCACCAGCCCATGTTAAAGGGAAAGGACCGGGTCGTGGCAATGGCAAAGAGCGCAAAGGCCAGCCAGCCGACGGCGGCCCCCCACATGGCCAGCGCCGTCAGCACGCCGACCACGTACAGGACCAGGCCGGCCGAGACGGTGCTCGTGGCGCTGCTAGCCCGCGGCAGCACGGCCTGGGCCACCTTGCCGAGCTGCTGGATGCCGAAGCCGCCCTGGCCCAGCGGCCCGATGGGCAAGAAGACGGAGACAATGACGTCGCGCGGCGGCAGGTCGTGCAGCTGCAGGCGCAAAAAGTAAATGGCCATAATGTACAAGGCAAAGGTCTGGCCGAGGCCCCACAGGACGTAGGAGGCAACGACGGTGGTAAGCGCGTGGTCGGGGCGCGGCAGCACGTTGGCCACGACGCCGCCTGTGGCCGAAGCCACAATCACTGGCACCACTGGCAGGAGCAGCGCCGCCGTCACATTTTGGAGCTGGTTGTGGTGATGTCGGACGCTGGATGTGAGCGGAAGGAATTGAAAGAATTGAAGAAAGAAGAAACAGGAGAGAAAGCTTACACCACAAACGGGATGGCGAGGCTGCAGGCAAAAGACACGGCCGCATCCAGCCACCACATAGCCCAGGCAAAGTAGACGGCCCCGTGGCCCCAGGACGCGCACACGTAGACAAACATGTTGATGAGGGCTGCGACAGGCAAGGTCAGTCGGACGGACACGGCACGAGAGCGCGGGCAAACACTCACTGGAAAAAGCCATGGGAATGCAGCCGAGAAAGAGGGACTGGGCCGGGTGCCGGACCATGACGCCCCAGATCTCGGGGTACAGGAGGAAGCGCAGGGCCGTAATGAGGCAGAAAACGCCAAAGAGGGCGGCATTGAGGATAAAGAGGCCAACGGCAAGGTACCGCACCCCCTCGGCGCTGTAGGGCAGATTGTGTAGCAGCACGGCGACGATGCCGGTGCCCATGTTGACCGAGAACCACCTGGCCGGGCGTGTCAGAAGAGAGAGACAGACGGCAGTGGCGCAAAGCACTCACGATGGTGTAAAGTTGCGAACAATGCGCCGCCAGCCCGAGTCGTCCTTGCTCGCCGGGCCGGGGGGTGTCTGGTCGTCTGCCTTTCCGGGCGGCGGAGGCGGCGCCGGCGAGGCTGGCCCGCTCGCTGGAGCCGCAAGAGTAACGCTGGCAGTATCGCTACGGCTGGTCGACATGGCTGCTACGATGCTAGAGGCCGAGTTTCTCAAGCCTGAAGAGACTGCGTTTCCGTTACATGGGAAGGTTTTATGGGCAAATACCATGGGAAGAAGCTGTTTTAAAGGTAAAGTGTGACTCTCAGCAGACACCTACGTATCGTCATTTCTATACCAAAGCCGCCTTCTTTGCCTTTTGCCGCTCAAGTTGCAACATCAGGCCTGCCGGTCCAGCCCGGACATCCTCCGGCTCTCGGCTTTGCTGCCGGCCAAGGCTATTCCCCGTATTATCCAGTATAACCTTGTCAATCTCACTTGGCCGACTCCTACTAATCATTCCGTGGAGATTGAAATCGTACATTTTATTCCCATATCCACTATGAAACTTTCATTCTTGCAGCTCCCGGCCAACTCCTACTAATTGCTTCCCTGGAGATTAAAATCGTCCATTTTATTCCCAAGCAAAATGGCCGTATATGCTGACTAATATCGTTAGGCCAAGACCGACGTCGGCGCGGAACCAGGCTAGTGGAACGAGGAAAAATGAGTTCTCGCCCGACAGCCGTCTTTTCGGCCGCACAGCCGAAAGCCGCCCTTTGATTTCATCCCTACCAAAAGACGCCAACAATCCCTCTTGTCTTGCAATTAAGCGAACAAGACAGATGGCGGTTGTGACCTTGAGCCAGATCATTGAATCAAACGGAAAACGCAAAAAAAGCCATCCCTTTGATGTTTTAGAAATAATTTTGTCCACATTATTTTCCTCCATTTTTTTCAAAAGGCGGTTTGATGAACTTGATGCAAGCAAAAAGCGGCTGCAAAGATAACAGACGGCCAGAGAAATAAAAAAAAAGGGTGTGCATTCTTCCACAGCAGCACCCAATCGGCAGCGTCGTTCACAGCGCACAGGAAAAGCGCAACACCCGCAGCATCCGCCTGACTGCCGCCCACAACCACTGTTTGATGCCAGCGGGGCCTCTTGTTATCGAAACAGGTTGTCGGTGCCGTCGTCGCCGTCACCGCCAGTCGCCGTCCTTGTCGTCGTGGAACCACTCCGTTTAACCTGTTCTTGTTCCATTCCATCACCATCTTCATTCCATCATTCATCTTCCTCTTCATTCATCTTCATCCTCATCTTCATTCATCTTCCTCTTCATCTCCATCGTCATCCCCCTCCCTCTCAGCTGTCTCGTTTGATTTCCGAGCATTTCCAACGTACTCCTGCTCTCCTCTCCCACCACACCACACAATCCGTCAAGATGGCAACCGCCATTGTTCAGCAGATGCATTCCAACTCGGAAGGCTCACAGTGCTCGAAATGCCACAGCATCCACGACCGCTCTGCCCGCACGGCCTATGCGGCGGCGTCCCGCCTTGGGCACGAGGCCGACACCAGTAAATTCGACGGCCTTGTCCAGGCCCTCAAGCAGGTGCTGGGCCCGTCGTCCGGCTTGACTTCGGATGATGTCAACGTCTCCGATCTGATGAGCCTGATGGAGCAGTATGATGCGGCCGACGAAGGCTGGATGCCGTACAACTTTGGCGATGCCAGCCAAGGCTACACTCGGAACCTTGTCGACGAGGGCAACGGCAAAAGCAACCTGGTAAGATGGCCTTTGTACCTTTTTCCTATCTCAAGCGACTTGCTTAGAGATGCGACGCCAGAGATGCTAACAGCATCTCCACACAGCTTGTGCTCGTCTGGTCCCCCGGAAAAGGCAGTGCCATCCATGACCACGGCAATGCCCATTGTGTGATGAAGATTTTGCGCGGCAACCTGACCGAGACGCGGTATGCCTATCCCCACGGGGACACTGAAGCACCCATGGAGATCACGTCGGAGAAAACACACGCGGAGAATGCCGTGGCATACATGTCTGACGACCTCGGCGTCCACCGGGTCTGGAACAAGGGCAGCGACTTTGCTGTCTCTCTTCACCGTAAGCCAAGCAGGGAAAAGAGACGAGGGAAGAGGCCATTGCTAACGGCCTCAGTATACACGCCGCCCAACGTTGCCCGATCTGGCTGCAACATCTTCAATGAGAAGACGAGCAAGAGCCTCCACGTCAGCAAGTGTCCCAACTACACTGCTTATGGCAAGAAGCTTCGCCACGACTGAACCACGAGCGTGTAATGATATGACTTATGATGGGAAAGGAGATGGCAATGATGGGATGGGAAATGCAGCGCTGGAAGAATAGCAACAGAAATCAAATGTGTTCCCATTTGGGCTAAAAGGCTTGACGGAGCGCTGCCACACTCGCTTCTTTGTGATGACTACTAGGTCCCACAGAGAACGTAGAAAATGATGTAGGATGGATATCCATGAGATGTGCAGAGTAAATAAAGAGAAAATCCTCAGACCGCTCCAGGTGTTATCCTCTTTGCCTTGACACCCCGCATAGATCTCAGAGTAGGCGAAGGAGGGATAGACGGATGGGTCTGGAAAAGGTAGAGAACAGGAGAGTTGCGAGTAAAAAGCAGTAAAGAGAAGAGAAAGGAAAAAGGGTGGGATATGAGGGTGAGGGCCAAGACATTGTTCTTCTCGTGGGAAAAGTTGCCGTCGCCGACAGCCATGGCCGGCTGTGATTGGCTGTTTAAGAATTGCGTGATTTTACTGCGGCCACGGCAGGGGTGGCTTTACGCCGTGGGCTTTCAATGCTTACGCTACAGCTACAGGGCCTCAGCTACAGACAGCTCTGAAAAACAGCTTTAAAAACAGCTCCGAAAGACAACTCTTTCTGTTCATCTCTGCATTCATCTCTGCTCTCGTTTGCCATTCTTTACGTCTTCTATTCTGTCCATCTTGCTACAGATCAAGGCGGACTCCAGCTTTGAGATTCTTTTGTCGTATTTTTGTCTCAAGAGGGCTGTCGCTGCTGCTACCAGCGAAATGCCCTTTGTAAAAGACGCTCTGGCCGAGAGCCGTCAGGGATAAAGCGCGGAATATGTGGGCGGAGGCCAATACGGCTCTCCCAGCGGCTTCTTGAAAATCCAGTCATTATCTAGACCGTCCATCTGTTCACCTAGTCAAAGGAAACGTAGTCGCTGTTTGGCTAGTCTAGCAAACAGAATACAGCCATTAAATGAGTGCTAAAAAGGCTCTGTCCAGTACTTTTCGTCCTTCTCTTCGTCCGCCCTCCCCATTGGCAGCCCGCCTCAGCGGAACGAGTCCTCTGCTCGCCGCCGCGGCCGCACCCGGTTCTCCAGCTTGTCATGGCCATCTCGAGAGCCATGGCGAGGAACGCGGCCGGTGATGCGGCTTTCCAGGCTGCGGCTGTCGCTGCGGCCGCCTCTGCGGTCGCTGCTGCGTCGATCGTCGTCGTCGTCGTCACGGCGGTTCTCATAGCCGTCATAGTCGTCGTCGCGGCGCCTCCGGCGGCCGTGCTTGTCTTCGGGAAAGAGCTCTCGCGCCGAAGCGGCCGCGGCCGTGCCCTTGATGGAAAGCCCCAAAGAGCCATTGGCAGAGCCGGCTATGCCGCGAATATGGAAGGCGTCTGCGCCGTCGGCTGCATCTGGCGGGCGTGTGATTCGATCTGGGGGGGAAGAGGCCGTGTCAACATTGTAAAGGGTATCATAAGGGAAAAGGTCATGCTCGTCGCCGTGCCATCATTGTTCATCCTGTCGACTCGCCGGCACTGCCTGCACTTGCAAGGTCGTCTCGTCTTCTGTCACTCGGGCTGCTACTGGCAGCTCTCGATGCTACACGTATGCCTCCACCCTCCTGGTGATTTCATATCCTCTCGTGCCGTCAAAGGAAACCGACATACCACTGAGACTCGTCACCTCGCTGGTGCTGTCAAACAGCTCTCGCGACCCGGTGTCGGCCGACGAAAGCCGGCCGTTTATCGCGCGTGCCTTGGTGCGGTTGCGCGCCGCCGCCACCTCCATGGCGCGCTGGTCGGCCCGACGCCCGTCGTAGTCGCTGTCGTCGCCGTCAAGCGCCCCGGCACTGTTGGTGTCGTAGTAAAACGACGGTCCCGCGTCTTGCCGCGGGGACGCCGAACGCTCGCGCCGGGATGACGCGAGGCGCCCTCTGTCGTCGCTGCGTCGGTCGCGCCCCGACCGGTCTGTCCGCCCGTCGTCGCTCGCCAGCTTGTCGGGGAACAACTCTCGGGGATTGTTGGGGAACAGCTCACGGCCGGCATTGCGTCCGTCAGGGAATAGCTCGCGGCCGGTATTTGTCCTGTCAGGAAACAGCTCGCGGCCGGCATTGCGCGGAAACAGCTCCTTGCCCCGATTGCGCAGGGAGCCGCGCCGCTGCGAGTGTGTGCTCGAGCGCGACGAGACCGAGCGGGACCGCGTGCGCGGCCGCGACCCCTTGTGACTGCCGTCGTCGTCGTACAGGCTCACGTCAAAAGCGTTGTTGCGGATATCGGCCTCGCGCTCTTCGTCGCGCGCCGCATAGTTGCGGCGGTTGCCGTCGCCTCGGCGGTCGCGGTAGTCGCGGCGGTAAGAGTCCCGCGACCGCGCCGGGCCGCGCTGGCGGTGCCGCTCTTCTGGGTCGTACTCGGGGTGCAGCAGGTAGAAGCGACTGCGGGCGGCGGCGCCGACCTGTTTCTTGTCGGTGGCCACGGCCAGGCGCACCTGCAAGACGGCCGTGCTGTCGGGCTTGCCCGAGTAGGGCTTGGCCGGGAGCAGCTCGCGCACAGGCAGCTGGGCCGTGTCGACGACGTCGAGGGCACAGAGGGCGACGAGGGCCGCGGCCGCGGCGGTGGCCGAGGTGAAAATCAGGTTGGCCGAGGAGTCGTCGATCCACTCGATGCGCTCAAACGAGTCGGGGGATAGAGCGGTGGCCGCGTGCTCGGCTAGGTAGGCTTTGATGTCGCTGGGGTGGAAGCTGTCGAGGCCGCGGATGTGGATTTTGTTCGGGACCAATGTCGTCGCATCGGCATCGGTCGAGACGGCCGAGGCGGCCGCCGCCGCCGCAGCGCCGCCAGCGGCTGCATCTCTGTCAAACGCGCCATTCTCGCCTGGCTCCTGGATCGCGTGATAAAAGGTGAGCACGAGAAAAACATGAAACGAGAGACCAACGGCCCAGCCCTCCCCCGTCCAGAACCACATACCTGTGCATCGTCCATTGGCAAAATGTCGGTTTCCCCAGCTGCATAGGCATCCACGGGCGGGTAGGCCTCGGCGGCCTCACCCATTTCAATGTCGAAATCCATGGCGGCGAGAGCGAGAAAAGAAAATAACCCGCAGTGTCGCGTCAAGGCGATGCAAAGGCCTATTCGCAGGGTGACAGAGAACAGAGGATAGTTCTCTCAGAATAGTATAGCTCCCTATAAATCATAAACGAATCCAAAATGCCGTTAAATAGAAGTGAGCCAAGTCTAAATCGTCGTCTTTTTATCCAAAAAAGGCACCAAAGACGAAACGCAAAGGTGAAAAAAGAGCCACAAAAACTTTAAAAAAAAACACTCGACGCAAGAAACCCATAGACGAGTATTTTTCAATACAGCAGGCGCGCAGAAAAATGTCAAAAAGCCCTCTTTCGTTAACCTCCTATTAGTATTGCGTCGCCTTTGCGACTGGGAAGAAGAGGAAGAGCGAGCAAGGCTGCTATGCTACTGTTGCTCTACGAATCAATCACGCGGCGGCCCCACAAGTATTCGAAGAACTCCACAGCCTCCAGCCGGGCGGCTCCTTTGGAAGAATAGTTTAATATTACATAAGCGACAGATTCACATTCGTCTTGCTTGCTCCCCCTATCAAAATGCAGCTCAGCATAATTTGGATGTAAAAAATCTTGTATTGAATCTTTGGGCAGTGGCCAAAGGTTCCGCCCTGCTTCCAGAAATTCTTTTCTGTACACCATAGCCCCCAAGTCAGCCGTCTAAAAGTGAATAGAAGCCAAAAAGAGGAAGCCAAAGAAGACAGAACAAAAGGGAAAAATCCAAAAATTAAGATGGGGATATAAGCTGGCCGTGGGAATAAGCAAAATCCAATATCAACCTGTAGATGAGAACGCCGTCTTTTCCCATCTTTATTCATCACCGCGCTCCAAAGCAAAAACCAGAACAGAAACAGGAACAGAAAACAGAAAACAGGAAATAAAACAAAAATAAATCCAAAATAGCGGACCAGCCAACAAGCCATGTATACTAAACACACTGTCAAAATAAAACTTCATTCGCCTCAAAAGAGTGTCTTGACTGCTTTCCAGCAGCCTTCTAAACCAGCAAGATCTAATTGTGAAAAGCTTCCGCAAGGTGTGCTTTTACAGCAGCACACGGGGTGTGTTTGTGTTGGGAAGGCCACATGGCTACCCAGAAGTTTATTCGTCGCCAGGGCTGTGCCCCATATCGAGTTCGTCAAGTCCATCAAGTCCGTCAAGTCCATCAAGTGCACAAGGGGTCGATGGCTGGTGGTCGGGTTTGCCGTCGGTTAGTTATAATATCTTAACCCCTCTGCGAACATCGACAACGTTAGGCAAGGGATAGATCCGTGGTACTTTGGGGCGGGACCCCTCACCCTCAGGAACAGAAGTCGCGGAAATAGCCGGCGCAGTGGCGTTGACCGAGCCAAAGCTGGAAGAGCGGGACATTTCGGACGCTGCCCGCTTAAGCGATGGGAGAGTCGCGACAATATCACCGGCCGGTGGCCGTGGATTGGCGGCCGTGGCCTCGTCTCCACTGCTGCTCTCGCCATCGCTCTGCTCAGGCCCGTCCAGGCGCGGATCAAAGTCCCAGCACGGCTCCAGATTCTGCGTGACCACGGGCGACCGGCGTAATAGGTGCCACGACAGCGTCCTGTTGGGCATGGCAATATAGAGGGAGTCAATGTTCCCATTGATGTCACAGACGGCGCAGTGGTCGCGCAGAAATTGCCGGTCAAAGGGCTGGCTGAGCAGGTATGGGTCCAGCTGACGCAGCATGGGCAGACCGGCCAAATACTCGGCCGTGCAGGGCACTGCTTTGAGCGGCACCCAGTACTGGCCGTCCATGAAAGTATGAAAGGCCCGTTTTATGGCCTGGTCAATGGCAGCGGCCGACGAGCCCTGCACACCGACCATTTGGTGCAAGCCGCGAGACAGCAGGCGCTTGTAAGCGTTGGTGTCTTTCTCAAAAGGAAATGGCTGGGTGGCTGTGGGCAGGAGGGAAACATGCACAGTCCACGAATTCGTCGGCGTGGATCCAGAGTCGTGGATGCTCCGGCGTGGTGTCAGAGCCCTGGTGGGTGCCAGCGTAGGTGTGGGGGGAAGTGAGGGCACCGAGGGCGCCGAGGCTATCGAGGCCATGGACTGCATGGATGCCACTGGTGGCATAGCTGCGGCTGAAAACCCCAGCCTGGTCGGAGAATGAAGCGAGTCGGCCGTGCCAAAGACGTACGGTGGCTGAGAGTGGTATTGAGAGTGAGAAGGTGAGAGAGCATGAGTGGGAGAGCATGAGGAGGGCCGTGAGGCCGAAGTGGTGTCCATGGGTAGGGGCTGCTGCTGCTGCTGTAGGTCCTGGGATTGTCGTGGTGCGTGTGACGATCGCCGAGATCGGAATGGCACAGGCTGTCGTGTGGAGGAGTCTTCCACCTGGCGGCGTGCTAGTTCGTAGTCGTGCAGGCTCTCCATATTCTCAAGGACTTCTATACGGTCTTCGAGGTTTCCGAACGCGTCAATGCGTTCCTGCAGCGAGATGTAGTCGTCGACCAGGTCGTATTGATGCTCGCCGAGACGGGTCGTCTCGGCGCTGATGGAGTGAAGGCGGCTGTCCATGAGGCGGAAGCGAGTGTCGGCCTGGTTCTTGTACCGTTCCAGCTCGGCTATGGAGTCCCATGCACGGTCCATGATGGAGAAGGCGCTGCGGATCTCCTGGCTGGTATCGTTCCGGTTACGCTCGACCAGCTCCTCGAGCTGGCTGACGCGGGCTAAAGCGGTGCTGTCTCGACCGTCGTTGAGCAAGACGCGTTCCTGTAAGATCATAAAGTCGCGACGCAGCTGGTGCAGCTCGACATGTTCGCGCTCGAGGGCCATGAGGCGCTGTTTGAGAGCCTCCATCTCCTTGTTCTCGGACGGGGGCGGCTCGACGTGGTTGACGTGGTAGCAGGCCAGGTGGCCACAGTCGCAGGTGGCGCTCCGGGTGGAGCGGTTGAGGTTGAAATGGGTGCAGCCGCAACGGCGGCCACGCAGCTCCGGCTGGACCAAGATGTAGCGGCAGTGACCAGAAGGCAGCTTGCTTTCGTCTCCCTGGTCGGCCACGGAGGGCTGGCGGGGAGACGAAGACGACGAGGAAGACATGGTTGCGAGAAGAAAGAACAGCGGGAAGGGTCAAACTGGAATCGATCGGGTCCCTGGGGTCGGCAAAGTAATCAATGACGGAAAAGACGCTGTCAAGAAGGGAGCATTGCTGCTAAGTCAAGGCGAAAGCACACTTGCAATGAGCGTTGTCCATGAACGGATCTCGTGAGTCCGGGAAGGGTGAGCGTAAGTGAGAGACAATGAGGGAACGATGGAATGCGAAGAAGCCAAGATGGAAGCGAGGAGATCAAAAGGAGGGCAAAAGGAGTAAAACAGAGGTCCGAGTCTGGTAAGGGCGCGACAGGAGAAAGATGGATGGTATCGAGTGGGGGGCGGGTCAAGCCACGAAGACGGATGGAGGCAGTTGGGCGTTGTTCTGCTGCAGATATGGGCGTCAACGGCGTGGTGTCGTAGCCCTGATCTTGCCAAGCGGACGCACACAGACGCACGCACTGCTGAGTTTGGGTCCTACTCTCTTATCAGCGCGGCAATCCCAATCCTTTCGTAGGCAAGGGCGACAATCCTAAAGTTGAAAGCGGCGGCCCGAGACAGTGGAGGATCGAGCAGTCAGACAGAGTCCGGCAGAGGGTCGTCGTGTTGATTAGATCAGGAACGAGACGAGGGTCGAGTCAATTAGTTTGTAGGCGTGCCCAGGTCTGCCGTGGCTAAGGGTTTGTTTTGAGACGCAGTTCCAAACAGAAACCGGATCGAGGGTTGGATCAAGGTCTGGATCGAAAGCTGGATCGTAAGCTGTGATCGCCTAGCAATGATATCGAAAGGCCGGTCTGGATGGGGTGCGGGCGTGCTTGGTTCCAGTTTTGTGCGTCTTCAATCTCTTAGCCTACGGAGCCGATGCTGGGCTGGCAAGGAAAAACAAAGAAAAGGACAAAGGGCGTGGTGAAGGAAAAAGAAGGGAAAAGAAAATAGAGGACAGAAGAAGGCCTGCACTACACTACGGCACTGTAGTGGTAGTGCTCCGTAGACAGACAGGCGGCAGACGGCAGACGGCAGACAGGGGAGGGGTGGAAGAAGAGAGAGGCGGGAGGGGGGTTGTTTCTTGGAGGGACAAGATATGAAGCAGGACGCTGATTTGAGATGGCGTCAGATAAGCCAGAGAGAGTTTGAGCCGGAAGCAGGGGAAGGGCCGAGAAGAGGAAGCCGTGAGGGGGAAAGAGCAGCAATGACTGATAGAGGGTGCGAGCCAAGCACGGGAGAGGCCAGGCACCGGGGAGAAGGGGGCAATGCCGTGTGTTGATCGTGAGATCAGTTTGGAGAGTTGATGCGCGAGCAGGCGAGAGGAGAGCCGAGAGGCGAGAAGAATAGGGCAGAGCAGAGAAAAGTCGTCTTAGCCGGCGCCGATGGGGAAAGGGGCCGGCGGATGCGAGTAGTGGAGCGAATGTGGCATAGGCTATCGTAGTGGGAGGAGGGTGGGGAACAGGTGGAGGGCGCACTTGTTCTGGGAGGAGCAGTGGTGGTGGCTCTTGTCGTTGCGGTTGCGGTTGCGGGTTGCGCTGTTTTTGGCATCCGTTGCTCTTTCCGTTTCTGTGCTGATCCTGTGGCAGTCGCCCGTTGCGGCCAGGCTGCGACTGCTGGAAGCAGTTATCTGCGCAGAGAACAAGGAGCAGGCGCACAGGCGGAGGCACCGTATCCCGCAAGCACGACCGGCCTCGTACTCGCCGTTGCTTCATCGCGTGGGAAGGTGCGGGCAACAAGCCAGTGGGCGTGGGGCGGCCAGAGCGGGCAGTGGGAGCTCACGCTTTGGCAGAGCCTGTGCTCAGACCAGGCGGCACAAAGCATGGGGGCCACGAGCGCCAGCAGTGGCAATGACTGTCCGGGTGCGTACACTACAGCTACACACGCAGTGCTGCACTGCTGTGTTGGGCAGCCAAGGCGCTGTACCACTGCGCCATAGTGTACACTAGTGAGGTATCGGTCGTGTTCACTCTTTGAGACAGCGTGGGAGGGCGTGCACGTATCTTTTCGTGGCAGGAGCGACAGGGGATGGTGGTGGGCCCACAGCAACGTCTGGGTGGGGGCACTGATAAGAAAAAGGCAGCTACCAGCGGCGAGAAGGACTGCCTTTTTCCGGCTGTTCTTGCCTTGGTCGTTGGGAGAATCACGCACCGTCATGCACCGATTTACGCGCAAGCCAGGCGCAAAGCTGGGTATCAAAGAGTCGGGAAAACCGCGCGCGGCACAAGAAAGCCTCTGGTTTCCAACGCCTTTTCCCGGCCGTTCTCGCACTACCCCGTGAAAACTCGAAATTAGCGCAGACGTAGCGCGGCGTAGCGCTTCGTAGCGTCGAATCGTGCTGCGCTACCACGGCTTCTCCAGGCGGAGGAATCAGGCAAATGAAAAGACACCTAACAATACATCATAATGGTGAGCTTTTTGAATTTCCATGCCGCACCACACGCTTTGCAAGCACGCGGAAAAAGAGTTTTTTTTCTTTCGCAACTGACGGACAGGGTCTGGTAGCGCAGTCGGCCATTCGCTCTAGTGTAGTGTAAATGCAATAACCTTTTCTGTAGCTGCGAAATAAGCTATATGCGATCCTATTATTTTCTCATGCTGTAATGATAATCCGGAGTTGGGATGCTCCGTCAGTGAACACGAGCGGGGCAGCACTGTGCTATGTGCACATAAAGAACACTGTGCACGTACCCCCACAGCCTGATAACAGCGCGACGCGAGACGCTGGACGAGCGCCAACCGAACCGATGCAGGGGAAGAGCACACCTCCAGGATGCCCTGAAACAAACAGCGCCCAGCCAGACGCAAGGTCGAGCAGATAGCGATCAGGTCAGCCAGGGAGATAAGCACGGCGTCTCTGTTTTTATGAGAGATAAACGGGTATTTTGCGCTACGACGCTCACAGTCGCCATTTGGACCGTATTCGCACTGTGCCAGCGTCACATCAGGCTGGTGCCAAAATAGTACATGATTAGTGTAATCTGCACAAGTAGTGTACAGGATATGCAAACAGCCCCGGTAAAGGCTGGGCATGCTGCACGATTGGTGCTTGGGTGCCATATCACGACCCCGGCGGGCTGGAAAAGATAGAGCACAGGAGGACAGTGCTTTGCAGCGGTAGTCCGGTTCGGTAGGGCTTATGTATTATTTGTACACTAGTGTAGAGCTCTCCTCTATTTGTTTGGACGGGTAGTCCCTAAGTAGTAAACGGAAGACGGAGAAGCGATGCTGTGCAGTTTGGGCATTCGGGCCTTGTCCATCACGTAGCGTGTGTCCCTTTGCATGATTGTACTCCGTTTCCGACTGCCATGTTCTCATGACGGCAAACGGCTGGACACAGCCTGATGCAGGCTGCCAGCCTCGGCAAGAAGCCCCGATGGTCTTGGTGGAAGACGCTGGAAAGACGTCTCCACCTGTCAAAGCACCACATGCAACAACCCTGGGCCAGCCCCAGGCTTTGCACAAGAGACGGAGAAGGGGTAGGGCATCTTGCCTCCTCCTTGCGCCCGGGAAAGTGACTTGTCACAAAGCCGGTAAGAAGGCCCAAGAAGACGCGATGGAGAGAACGGCGATGGGGGTACGGCGAGAAAGCACAAGCCCTGTGAAAAAGTGGAAATACCTCGACGGGCTGCAAAGGGCATCGCCGTGTGCACACAGAGTGGAAAAACGCATCCCAGGCCAAAGGCTGCGTGGCCTGCAGCAAAGGGAAACTTGTACCATTCAGGCAGTAAAGCCGGATCGTTCCGGCCTCTTTCTAATCGGGCCATTCAGAAAGGAGTGCACATAACGGAGGTAGCAATCACAGCGTAGGTGTCCACCCTCCTTGGCCAGATGATAACAATGTCTGGCTGGTGATAGGTCGTCATCCGAAGAGACAGCCGTGTGCATAAGTACATTTCAACGTGTACAATTGTAGTGTATCTCTTATCTTTCCCGGTTGCACTATTCACTCTCGGGATCTAGGGGGAATCCATAGTCGTCAAGAGTGTTTCTTGAAATGAGCTCTGGCCCTCGCTTGCATTGTCCTCCCCATGGCCGTTTCGCTTCCTGCCGCGTGCCGGAAGATGGTTTCTATTCCGCGCGCAAGTGTGGGTTTTTGGCTTTACGAGGATCCATAGATAGGCACATCCGTGCGAGGAGGGCTAGAGGGCAGTGTGGCCTGGGCCGTTTGTGGTCTGCATCGTCGAGTAGCGCAGGTTTGCGTAGCTGGTGGTAGAAGTAGCGCAGGTTATTTGCGTAGCTGGTGGTAGAAGCTGACGGTAGAAGGATCACGTCTGAGATACATTAGTGTCTCGGATCTGCCTGCGAACAGGAAAAGGAAAAAAGCCAATGTGAAAAGCCAGCAAAAGTCACCAAAGCAGAAAAAAGAGACGACGAAAGTCGTGAAAGAAAATCCGTTTGTCCGGCGGACATTGATGTGATCCGACCTGTTGGGCCAAACGCCATACAAAGACCTCATGCTCTGGACGATGACGCGATGGACAAGGCAAGTCGCCTTGCGCTGCGTAGATGGTGTACAGATTGTCCCGAGGTGCTGCGGCCGTTCATCTGGTCGCCCAAATCAATAAAGCCCACAGCTGGACATTCCATCCGGTGTGTCCGTAGAGCTGAAACGCGCCTCACCGAGTGGGCAGAAAGTCAGGCTGAACGGCTTTCGCGGGGGCCAAAGATAAGAGGCAACGGGAGGATTAACAGAACAACAAAAAGGAGAAGCAAAAGAACGGTGAAGGCGGTAGTGTGCTAATGTAAACAAACGGATAGCTGGCCCAGTCGGGATACGTTGAGCAAACGAACGAGGCTTTCTAGGAGGAAGTGCATCCCCATCTTCTGTAAGAGGAATCCGAGGCTGACCTCTCTTCCACGGCAGCCCAAAGGCAGAACCACCCATCTCCAGTAAAGGAATCCGAGGCTGACCTCTCTTCTACGGCAGCCCAAAGGCAGAACCACCCATCTCCTGTAAAGAAAGGAATCCGAGGCTGACCTCTCTTCCACGGCAGTAAAGGCAGAAAGGGTGCACGGCTTTCGAGTGATGGCCGTCTGGCCTGTCTGATTGGCACAGACAGGATGCACAGCCTGCGAATCAACTGAAAGGAAGCAAGGGGCAGTGCGAGGCTTTGGAGAGCACAAGAAGCACAAGGAGCACAAGAGAAGACGGCGGGAAAGCAAAGCCGTTGCTTCATTTCGACGTTGCCTTTTTCGTCTTTGTCTTTGTCTTTGTCTTTATCTTCTTCGTCATCTTCTTTCGTCATCTTCTTCGTCTTCTTCTCTCGTCTTCTTCTTCGTCTTATTCTCTCGTCTTTTTTCGTCTTTTTTCGTCTTTTTTCGTCTTTTTTCGTCTTTTTTCGTCTTTTTTTCGTCTTTTTTCGTCTTTTTTTCGTCTTTTTTCGTCTTTTTTTTCGTCTTTTTTCGTCTTTTTTTCGTCTTTTTTCGTCTTCTTCATTCGTCTTTTCGTCTTCTCTCGTCTTCATCTTTCGCCTTTTTTTCGTCATCTTCTCTCTGCCATGGGTAGTTCACCATACCTCCACACCAGTGTCCGGACGTTGCTCGATACATACGGCCGGTGCTTGGCCATGCTCAACGTCCATGGCTCCTCTACACTGAGAACAGGCCCGGAGACCAGCACCGACGCTTTACGCCGGACTCTCCGTGCCGACCGGGACAGCGTGCACCGGGCCTATTCGTCGTGCCTAGGGGCCGGGAGGCAGAGGGCTGGCAGAAGCAGAGGGACGGAGGGGGCTCGAGCGGCCGGTCAGGCGGAGCCACCTCGAGACGGATCTCGCATGCCAGAGCTAGGGCCAGAGCCAGGATGGGGCAAGAAAGTACGAGAAAGGCAAGCCCGGCGTGGTCAAGAGCCGAGCCTAGACAGAAGAGGCTTTGGCGGGAAGAGAAAAAGGAGGGAAGGGGAGGGGGAGAGAAAGAGGGAGAAGGAAAGGAAAAAGGAGAAGAAGAAAGAGAAGGAAAGGGAAAGAGAGAAGGAGAGGGAGAGGGAGGGGGAGGGGGGAAAGAAGGAGGAGAAGGAAAGGAAAAAGAAGGAGGAGAAGGAAAGGAAAAAGAAGAAGGAAAAGGAGAAGAGAGAAAGAAAGAAGAGAAAAAAGGAGAGGGCAAGACAAAAGAGAGAAGAGGAGAGGGAAACACAGAAGAGAGAAGAGGAGAGGGAAACACAGAAGAGAGAAGAAAAGAGAGAAGAGAGAGAGAGGGAGAAAGAAAAGGATAGACGCCTGCCACCGGTTGAGAGCGGTGACCATGACAGCCGTCCGGGCCGGACTCGGCGCCAAGACAGGCGAATCTCGCTCATGACCATGTCGTCCGGCAGCACCAAGCTGGGGGAGATACCGGCCTGGAAATGGCCGGCAGAGGCGCACTGTGTGCAGCCGGCATACCCAGTGCGTCCATTCCAGACGGCCGTGCGTGAAAAGCCGACGAGGAGGCTCTGGGGATTTCTCTCGAAAAAGGGGGACCATGGCGAGGGAGGCCAAGTATGGCAGCCTGTGTAGCAAGGCGGAGCAGAAAGCAATGATTACGAGTAGTAATAGCATTATGGATACATTTATTCTCTGAAAGAAACGCAGCATCTCTCTCTAGTGTAGAAAGAAAGGCGGCAGAGAGATATCGACAGTACAAGGCTGTGATCGAGGTGTAAAGCTAGCCCCACATTGAGAAGCCCTGGCCAGGCGGGCCGCACACCAATGAAAAAAAAGGAACGGCCCCACATTATGGCTCTGCCCCTCTGCTGTTTTCGACGTTGAGCCGACAGGAGTCAAGCCTCTCGAGACAAGGACAATGGGATGAGCTGAACCAGGCCTTTTAACTTTTGCACACCCACGACACAACCGCAACCAATAGGAGCATGGCCTCGGCCGTCAATGCGCTCAATTCGCTGCTGCGAGGCGCCAGCATCCATGACCACGACGAGGCGCTCAAGCTGGCCAGCGCCGCCATGGCCACGGCGCACGAGGGCGGCGGCAGCGGCAGCGGCAGCAGTGCACAGCTGACGGCTGCACATACCCGGGTAGTGGCGCTGCTGAAGCTGGACCGTTTTGACGAGGCGCTGCGGGCGCTCACAGACGGCGGCGACGCCTTGGCCGAGCGCTGCGTGCTCGAGCGGGCCTATGCGCTCTACAAGACGGGCGCGCTGGAGCCGGCCGAGACGCTGGCCCGCGGGCACGCGGGCCCAGACGCCGAGAAAACGAGCGGTGCCGCCTCGCGAGCGGCCCGGGCGCTACAGCACGTGGCCGCACAGGCCGCGTACCGGGCCGACCGTTTCGACGTGGCCGCGGCGCTGTACACGGCCCTGGCCTCGGACGCGGCGACGGCGGGCAACGCGGGCGAGGACGCAGAGGTGCGCATCAACACGCTGGCGGCAGCGGCACAGGCAGCCTGGGCCGGGCTGGGGACCGGAGCCGGAGTCGGAGCCGGCGGACGCCAAGATCTCGAGACGTTTGAGACGGCCTACAATGCCGGCTGTGTAGCGCTGGCGGGCGGCGACGCGGCACGGGCGACAGTGCTGCTGCGACGGGCCCAACAGCTGTGCGAGGCGTCGGACGAGCTGAGCGATGCCGACAAACGCACCGAACTGCTGCCCATTATCGTGCAGCAAGCCTATGCGCTGACGCAGCTGGGACGGCACGACGAGGCCGCGGCGCTGCACCAGATGCTGGACGTGGCGGGCACGGCGCCAGCCAGCGACCGGCAGAGCGCGACGGGCGTGGTGGCGCAGACGAATGCGCTGTTGGCGGCCGGCGGCAAAGACGGCGGCGCGGCGCCGAACCCGTACGTCGTGCAGCAGGCAGCGGCAGCGATTCCGACGCCACCGGCCGGCAGCGACCGGCTGTTTGCACACCAGGCGCGCATCATGCGCCGCAACCAGTACACGCTGGACCTGCAGTGTTTCAAGTGGCAGGGCGTGCAGACGCGCACGGCCAAGCAGCTGGCGGTGCTGACGGGCGAAGACGGCGCGGCGCTCGCGCTCGATGCCCGTCTCGTCGACGCTGGCGTCTTCCACTGCGCGGCCCAGCTGGGCAAGAGCAGCAGCCATAAAAAAGAGGCGTTGCGCCGCTTGCAGCTGCTGCTGGAACGCCGGCCGCGCGATGTCGGGCTGCTGCTGACGGCCGTGCAGCTGCAGCTACAGGAGCCGCAGGCCAACACCGAGGCCGCCGTGGCGCTGCTCGAGACGTTTTTGCGCCGGTTGGCCGTGCAGGGCGACGCCGACCTCGCCCACGCCCCCGGCCTCGTGGCGCTGGCCGTGGCACTCTACCGCCGGCAGGGCCGGCTGCAGGCCATGCGCGCCGTGCTGGCCGACGCCGTCATGTACTGGTCTGGCCGGGACAAGCCGGACGGGCCCGACCGCTCGCAAGAGGCGCTGTCGCTCATGCGCGTCGCCGGCATCGAGCTGCTGCGGTCGCCTCTGGCGCACGACCACGGCGTCGCCGCCATTGCCTTTCAGACGCTGCTCACCGCCGACCCGGCCGACCCGCTGCCGCCCATCGGTATCCTGGCGGCTGAGCCGGCCCGCTTCACGGCCGCGACGGACAACGTGCTGCGCCAGGCGGCGGCGGCGTTGCCGTCGGCCGAGCAGCTCATAGCAGACGCGGGCGCCGGAGACGTCGACGTCAAACAGCTGCTGCAGGCCGGCGTGGCCGTGCTGGCTCCGGCGGCGGTGCCGGCACTCGTCGTGGGCAAGAAGCGCGGGGCCGAGACGCCGGGAGCGGGCGAGGCAAAGAAACAAAAAGTGCAGGCGCCGGAGCCGGCCAAGCTTTCGCGCCAGGCACGCAAACTGCAGGCCAAGAAACAGGCCAGCGGCGACGGCGGCCTGTTTGACGCGGCCAAGAAACCGGACCCGGAACGGTGGCTGCCGCTGCGCGATCGCAGCTCGTACCGGCCGCCCAAGGGCCGCAAAGCTGGCGGCGCCACACAGGGCGGAAACGGGCGGCGGCGCGGGCTGGAGATGCAGGGCGGCGTGGTCAAGGAGGAGGAACCGGTGGTGGTGGCGGCGGCGGCGGCGGCCAAGAAGAAGAAGAAGGGCAAGCGGTGAAGAGGCATCGACGGCGGCCGAGAAGAAGAAGGGCAAGCGGTAAAGAGGCATCGACGGCGGCCAAGAAGAAGAAGGGCAAGCGGTAAAGAGGCGCTGAATGTTTGCTTTGAGTTAAAAGTGTTATTTGGTCGACAGCCTAATCCAAGTCTTGTAATCTTTTCATTATTTTTTCTACTTTTCACGCCGGCCTCATGCCGAAACCAGATTCCTCCCATGTATGCAATTCCCACCGGCTCCAGAGCAAAGCAAAACCAAAAAACAAAACACGCCAGCGGCTACTCAAGAAAGGTAAACAGGTTGGTGTGCAGCACATTCATGGCGCGGGTGGCGTCGGCGGCGTCGACGACACAGGAGATGTTGATTTCGCTCGCGCCTGAGGATTAGCGGAAGAAGGAAAGAAGAAGAAGAAAAGAAGAAAAGAAAACAAAAGAAAACAAAAGAAAACAAAAGAAAACAAAAGAGAAAAGAACTCACCCTGTGAAATCATTTCAATATTGATATTGTGGTCACCCAGCGTGGTAAACATTTTGCCGGCCACGCCAATCATGTTCTTCATGTCGGCGCCGACGAGGCTGAGAATGGCCATGCCGGCCAGCAGACTGACGTCGCCGAGGGCGCCCAGCTCACGCCGCGCCGCCTCCAGGTTGGCAATGGCCGCTTCCGACGTGTCCGAGGCGTGAATGGCCATGGAAACGTGCACCTCGCTCGTGGCAATCAGGTCGACCGAGATTTGGTGCTGGTCCAGCACGGAAAAGACTCGGGCCACAAAGCCGTGGGCCAGCGACCGTTTGTTGGAGTGGATGTTGAGCACCGAGATGCGGTCCTTGATGGTCACGGCCGTCGGCCGCTGCGGCGTTCGCGGCCGGTGACTGTCGGCGGCCAACAGGGCCTTGCGTGCGGCCGGGGCCGACACGGCGTGCGGGCCGGCACCGCCGCGCTCCAGCTGGTGGCCCGCCGTGCGTACCGGGTCCGGCAGCACAATCGTCCCATTGCCTCGCGGGTTCTTCACGTTCTTGATGCGCACCGGAATCGGCGGCCGCGCCTTGATGACCTGGTCCATGGTTAGGTGGTGGATGACCTCGGAGCCGTAAAAGGTCAGCTCGGCCGCCTCGGACGGCGTGATGCTCGGAATCAGCCTCGCCGTCGGCACCTTGGTCGGGTCCGCCGTGAAGATGCCGTCCACCTCCTTCCACACCTGCAGCTCCTCTGCCTGCAGGCCCACCGCCACCAGCGCCGCGCACAGGTCCGTGTAGCCGCGTCCCACGTCGCCGTCCACCAGACTGCCGGGCACGTTACCGAAAAAGCCCGTCACCACCGGCACGCGGTCGCCGCAGGCCAGAATCTTCTTGGCAAACACGGCTGCCGCGTCGGCGTAAAAGGAGGCGTCTAGCCGGTCGTGGCGGCCGTGGCGGCCGTGGTCGAGCGGCGACGGTGCGGCGGCGGCACCTGTGCCCGACAACGGCGATGCCCCCCCCCCCGCTCGCATCGGGCTACCGCTCGGGCTGCCCCGGCTGCTGCTGCCGGCGTGCAGCACATCGGCCAGGTCGACGTACTCAGCGGCCACCTGGTGGTCACGCAGCACGTACGTCATGAAACGGCAGCTCAGCTTCTCGCCGTAGCTGACGACGCGGTCTTTGCTGCGGGCATTAACCTCGAGCCGGAACCGCCGCGTCGCTGCCACGTACTCGACCAGCTCGCTGCACTCCTGCTCAATCTCGCCGCGCAACGCCGCCCGCAGCTCGTCGTCTGCCACTGCCGCGTCTGCCGCCGCCAGATGCTCCGCGCAAATCTCTTGGATCAGCCGCTGTGCCGACGCCACCAGCTGCGTCTGTGCCGCCTCGTCGCTGGCCGCCGCTGCCGCTGCCAGTAGCTGTAGGTAGCGGAACACTTCTAGCAGCCGGCTCGTCGTGCCGCTGGCTTTTTTGCCGGCGCTGCGGGCCGAACACACCACCACCACGCGGCTCGAGGCACTCACATAGGCGCTGTCCGTTAGGGCAGGGAAATAAGAGAGTAGGGGAACGAGAACGGCCGAAGAACGAACGAAGACGGAACGATTAACGAGAACAAAGAACGGGGACGAAGAACGGGAAACGAGAACGGCCGTCACTCACCGCACAATGTCTTCTGCAATCTGCTCCCGTTAGCTTTCGCCTTGTCTCGTCCGGGGCGCCACTGACCTTTTCTGGGAACTTGCCCACGCTTGTGCCGCCAAACTTTTGCACAATCCAGCCATGGCCGTCTGCGTTTCGTAATACCGGCCTCGTCATTGTGAGCCTGTGTTTCGGCAAAGGCCGGAGAGGCAATAGCAAAGGGAAAGCAAGGGAAAACAAGGGAAAACAAGAGGGAAACAAGCAAAGGGCCAAGCAGGGAAAACAACCAAGGGAAAACAAGACGGAAAACAAGAAGGGAAGCCAAGTCAAGACTAGAGGGCGCGCGTCAAGGCAACAAGAGACTATCAAAAGTCCGGACGCAATGGCAATGGCACGGCAAACAAGGCGAGTCTGGCAAGATGTGAAAGCCGGAAAAAAATATCATCCACACAATGACTCTTTTCAGGACCCACAAAAAAGAAAGAGTACGTGTAAAGGAATAAGGCCGCGCTACAGCATGGCTCGCCCTTTGGTCTGGCCTGGGGCTTTCCACACGTACGAGGGCGCCTCTTGCCGGCAACTACAAGGCTCCGTTCGAGCAGAGGGCAAGAGCTGTACAGAACGCGAGGGCATAGTTTCTCAGCAGAGGGTAAGAGCCTGGCGGGCATAAAGTGGATGACGTAATAGTGCATTGAATAAGCAGAACAACATGAATCGACATCTACAATTAATTAAGCACGGCAAACTGCCGCCCGATCAGGTGTATTTGCGCAGCTGTTGGTCAGTAAGAGTGGCAGTGAGGATAAGCAGATAAGCAAAGAACAAAGCAAACAAAAAAAGAAAAAAAAAGAAACAACAACAAGGAACAAAAGGAAAAAAACAAAAACAAAAAACAAAACAAAGCAAAACAAAAACTAAAAAATTAAAAAAAACCAAAGCAAAACAAAAACAAAAACTAAAAAATTAAAAAAAACCAAAGCAAAACAAAAACAAAAAAAACAAAAAAAATGAAAAAATAAAAACATAAAAAAATAAAAAAAAACCAAAAAACTCACATCCAGTGTCAGCGTCTTGGAGCTATTGACCTCTTGGTCCCGAAACACGCCCACCAGGCTCTCGCTGTCCTGAAAGAGCCCCGGCTTCAAGCTAATGACGATAAACTGCATGCCCGGCCCGGCGTGCTCGCGAATGTACTTTTTAATCTTGTCGACATTGGCATTGTCGAGCGCGGCGTCGACCTCGTCCAGCACGAAAAAGGGCGACGGCTGGTAGCTGTGAATGGCAAACAGAAGCGCCAGCGCCGCCATGGTCTTTTCGCCGCCCGACAAGTGTTCCATGTCGCGGAATCGCTTCAACGGAGGCATCGCGTGGTACTTGACGCCGCTCAAATACGGCGGCTCGTCGCCCTCGGCCTCCATGTCCAGGTACGCCTGTCCGCCCAGCGGATACGCTTCGGTGCGTGTCAGCTCCTTGTACACCTCGGTGATTTGCTCCTGAATGTGCGCAAACGCCTGTCGAAACACGTCGGTTCGCTGCGTCTTGACCTCTTCAAACGCGCTTCGCATCCGTTGCGCCACTTTTTTGCTCTCCTCAAAGTCCCGGTCCACCTCGCGCAGCTTTCCCTCGACCGACTCCAGCCGCTCAATCGCTCGCATGTTGGGGTTCAGCTTCTCCAGCTCGCTCGTCAGCTCCGCGATCCGCGCTTCCAGCCGCTCTTCCGCCTGCTCCTCGTCGCCGCCCTCGTCTGCCATTTCCGTCTCAATCGCCCCAAAGTCCACCTCGATGCCGTAGTCGTTCATCGCCGCCGCCATCACCGCGCCACCGCCGCCGCCACCACGCCGCCGTCCGCCCTCGTCCTCGTCCTCGTCGTCCTCGTCGCCGCCGTCCACGTCCATGGCGTCCTCGTCTCTCTGCCGCTCCGCGTTCAACAACTGGTCCTCGTTGGGCAGGTCCTCCAGCGACCCCTCCTGCAGCGGAATCTGGATCTGCTCCATCTTGCACCGCCGCAGCAGCGCAAACTTGGCCGCGCTGTGCTTCTGCGCCTCCGTCTCCAGCACGTTGATCTCCTTGCGTCGCTCGTCCATCTCGCGCTGCCACCGCTGCACCTCGCCGCGCGCCGCCGCCACCTTTTCGCCCGCCGTGCTCGCCGCCGCCGCCGCCGCCTCCGCGCTTTGACGCAGCGCCGCCACCTCTGCCTCTGCTGCTGCCAACACCGCCTGCACCCGCGCCTGCTCCGCCTCGTACTCGTCCAGGTCGCGCGCCAGCTGCTGCTGCCGCCGCTGCATCTGCTCCACCCGCAGTCGTGTGCTCTCGTATCGTGACGACTCCCAGCTCATGGTCGACTTGAGCCGCTGCTGCTGCACCGAGAACTCGCTGCGCTTCTCCGTCGCCTCCTGCTCCAGGCTGCCCTGCTGCGCCTCGTACTCGCGCACGTTGCTGAACCCGTGCCGCGCGCAAAACTCGCCAAACACCTCGTCCTCGACCCGCTCAATCGCCTGCTCCGCTGCCGCCACCGCCGCCTGCGTCTGCGCCAGCTTGCCCGCCTCCTCGGCCAGCTTCGCCTCTCGCTCCGCTAGCTGCCGCCGCTCCTCCGCCACCTCCTGCTGCTTGCCCGCGTAGTTGGTCTCAAAAGCCGCCAGCTCTGCCCGCGCTGACCGCAGCCGCTGCTCCAGGTTCACCAGGTCGTCGTTGAGCACCTTTTCGTGGTGCACCAGGTGGCTCGGCTTTGGCAGCTTCTCCAGGTCCGCCCGCTTCCGCTCGTACAGCCGCTCCAGGTTCTGCACGTCCTCCTCGGCGAACCGCTTGCCTCGCGCTCCGCCCTTGGCCTCCGGCATGCGCCCGCCCGTCATGGTGCCGGATCGGTTGATGAGAAAGCCCTCGAGCGTCACCGCCTTGACCGGCAGCCGTCGTTGGTACACAATGTTCTTGGCCACGTCCATCGAGTCGCAAATGACCGACCCGCCGCACGCAAACGCCATGCCGCGCTCCAGCGCCGCGTCAAAGTCAATCGCGTCAATGGTCAGCCGCGCGCCCGCAATGCCCTTGATTGCTGTGTTGGCCGTGCTGACCTTGACATTGTCCAGCGGGATAAACGTCATGGGCCCGTGCCGCTGCTCCTTGAGGTACTGAATGCAGTCGGCCGCCGTCTTCTCCGTGTCGACAATCACCGAGTCAAAGTCGTGGCCCAGCGCCGTCACTACCGCCTCGTCGTACTTTTTCTGCTTGGGCTTGCACAGCTCGCCCACCCGGCCATGCACGCCATTGTACACCCGCCGCATCTGCGACACCACCTCCTTCATGCGCGTCTCGCGCCGGCTCTGCACCATGCCCGACCGCGCCGTCTCCAGCCGCGTGGCAATGCCCTGAATGTTCTCCTCCAACTCCGTCACGGCGTTGTTGACCCGCACCCGCTCCGACTTGGCCTGGTTGTAGCTCTTGCGTGCCGCCTCCACCTCCTGCGCCATTTGCCGTACCTGCGCTTCGCTGCCGTCGCGCCGCTCGCGGATCGTCTCCTGCTCCGCCTCCAGCTTCGCCACCTTGGCCTGTCGGCTGTCCACGTTGCCCTTGATCGTGCTGACCGTGACCTCGTCGCTCTTGAGCTGCCGCCGCAAATTGTCCCGCTCGCCCAGCGCCTCGGCGCACTGCGCCCGCACCTGCGCCCGCAGCGCATTGTACGTGCGCCGGTCCGCCTCGCTCAGCTCCTTGCCCTGCTTCTGCAGCGTCGCCTTCCACTGCTTCTCAAACTGCTGCCGCGCCTTTTCCACTACCGCCATCTCCTTTTCCGCCTTCTTCACCCGCGCCTGCTGCGCGTCGCGCTCCTCCGTCGCCGCCGCCATCTTTTGCTGCAGCACCTCCACCTCGCGCGACAGCTGCGTCACCTTTTCCGACACCGGGATCAGCCGGTTCTCCTCTTCTTCAATGTCGCGCTCCTTGTGCCGGATCCGCCGCTCCGCTCGCGACGCCTCCTTGTTGACCGTCGCCTGCTCCGCCCGCGCCTCCTCCAGCCGCGCCTCGGCCGCGTGCAGCCGCCGCCGGAACTCCACCAGGTTCTCCTCGTGGTCTTGCATCTGCACGCTCGCCTCGTCCATTACGTGCTGGTGTCGGTAAATCTTCCACAGCATCTGCTTGACAATGGCCTCGTCACGCTCGTTGAGCTTGCGCTGGAAGCTCTCGGCCTCGGCCTTTTGCTCCTGGTACTGTTTGATCTCCGCATTGATCGCCCGCCGCCGCGTCAGCTGAAAGTTTTGGTTCTCAATCGCCTGCTCTGCCTCGGCCTGCAGCCGCTCGTACTCGGGCTTAAAGTCGAGGCTGCCCGAGATCTGTTCGATCAGCCGCGTCAGCTCCTGCGACGACTGCGACGCAATCGCCTCCACGTCGCCCTGGAACACCAAAAAGTTTCGCGCCTTGATCAAAATGTTTTCGCTCTCCAGCGCCGCGTTGTACTCTTGTGCCGTCACCACCCGGTTGTTGATGCGGTACTCGCTCGAGCCCTGGCTGGTAATCGTGCGCTTCCACCGGTGTGTGTCGCCCGCATCGTCTTCGTACACGGCCATGACCCAGGCGTTCTTGGGATCGCCGCTGCCGCTGCGTCGCCCGTGCTCGGCGTCGTGCGCAATGTCGGCATTGTCGCCGTTGCCGTTCTCGTTCCCATTGGCGTCGCCGTTGGTCTCGGGCGCGTCGTCGCTCGGCTTTGACGTCTCCATCACGCGGCCCCGATACACCAGGTCCTTTAAATGACTGGAGCGAAGGTGAGAGGATTTTATGCCCAGGACAAACGAAATGGCGTCCATGCTGCAGGGTGTTAGCGTCACTCTGAGAGAAAAAACAGGGAGACGAACGAGTTTGATTTTCCGGAGCCATTGGGGCCAACAATGGACGTAAAGTAGGAATCACCAAAGAGTAGGACATGGTGACCCTTGTAGGATTTGAAGTCTGTAGTGGTTAGAGGGAGACAGAGAGAGTTGCTGTGGAGGGGAGACCGAAGGAGAGAGAGTCGCTTGGAAGACGTACTAAAGAGCTCCAAGCGGTTAAGCTTGCCCATGACGGCAACGATGCGCGACTGGCGCAGCAGCTGTCAACTCGCAGGTGCTGACGATAAACGGAGCCGATGGACAAATGGGTGGGGATGGTATCAATTGCTGGCGAGGAAAAGAAGCAGAAAAAAGGCAAGAACGAGGCGGCGCGTGTTGCTGTCTTTGAATAGCAAGAAAAAGAGGAGACCACGGGATTCAGAGGCTGAGATGGCTAGACGCCAACATTCTCTGCGCAAACGCAACAGAATAGTCGGACGAGGCTTGTCTCGTGCAAGGCGTGTCGCGTTGAGGCAAAAAAAGTGGTGAAAACAAAAACGTTTTGGCGCGATGCTCAAGTTACGCGACTCAAACGGGCTGGCGCGGGGAAGCGCGCGCAACCCGCACGTGATTTAAATGAGCAGCCACGTGCAAAGCTTGTTGCTTAGTAATCATTACATAAGCACTGGGAGTCGTCCATTGTTGCAAATAGTGTACGGAGTACTCACGGCCTTGGAGCTTATCCGCTGGGCGCAGTACGACGTAAAATAGTGTCGTATGAGCCTTGTTCTAGCTCGAAGCGGTGTTGTTGATCACAGGAGCGTTTGGGGATATGTGTCAGAATGGTTTGACATGTGGGTCTGGCCCTAAAGGCATCTTTACGACTGTTGAAGTCACAGTGGTGTAGTGTACGTGTACACGTGTACACTACACTATTTGACTGTCTTCTATGGGCAAAATGCATGGAATACGACGTAAGCACATTCAGCATACTCCATGTCCAAGTCGTCGTTGTAAGCTACTCTAACACCACCGATTGATAGGTATCCGTGTGCGGCTCATAGCGTTCCAGCAATCCGGCGCCAAGCGGAAGTTGAGCATGTTGCGTTCTAAATGAGCGTATTTTACATAGCATGGCACGTTGCCTTCACTTAAGAGAACCGCTACTGTCAAACATTGCGTGGCTTCGGCCGGAAGCCGCAGCGTGACGCCCAGGTTAATAATCAGCAGCTTTGGCGAAAAACGGCTCTGCAAGCGCAAGGCACGGACACAGCGCCCGGCACATGCGGGAACAGTGAGCTAGTGCGCTGAAGAGCAGCGGGAAATTAAAAGCACAAAGCGGCGTCCACACAGCCGAAAAAGGCACGCGGGTGGAAACGCGACTGGGCTACTATTGGATTTTACGGGCGTCAGCTTGCATAGAACCCGGGCATCACACCACGCCACCGAAAACAAGAGCCGAAATGATGGAGGCGCAGGGTAATGTGCAGCTGAGTTTTACGGGCAACTGGGAGAGAAACGGTCAGGCAAGGAGAAATAGGGGAAACAAATAATACGGCGTAATAAGCCAAAAGTCAGCAAATAGCACTAGTTACACTGTACGACACTACAGAAAAAGACCGGAGCGCTGACAAACCACACAAAGCGTTAGACTGAGCAGGCGACCCGCTCTCCGGCCTGCAACACAAAACGACCCTTGTGCCTCCGGACGGAGAGCGCTGTTTCGAAACGCTCGCTTCTACGACTCTGTCTCCTCTAGCTGCCAATATATACCCGCCGCCCGCTGTGCCTTTCTGTCCTGTCTTTTGGGCCAGGAGCTGGCTTCTTCTCGCGCTGGATGGCACTTTTACTCTTGTCTTAATTTCTCCGCCTTTTTTATCGTTTTTTGTCCCTTTTATTCCCTCTAATTCCACCCGGCGCATCCCGTCCGCTCGAATTCTCTTCCAAGACACCCACGTGTGCACTGTGCCTCTGGCGTGAGAGCAGTGCTGTCGGGCTGAACGGCAACGGTCAACGGACTCTGAGCCCATGGCTCCCACATACATCAAAGTCCCCCCAAGGGACGCCAATGCTGCCCTGGCGACTCTGGGAGTCCCGACGCCGCACATGGCGACCACAACGCTCAAGGTTGGCGGCATGACGTGAGTTGTACTTGCTTTTTTGTTGCTCCCCGCCATTCCAGTCGACGACGAGGCAGAGGGCGACAAGCTGGTACAAGTGTGTGCTGACACTGGCAGATGTGGCGCTTGCACTTCGGCCGTTGAAGCAGGCTTCAAAGGCGTCGACGGTGTGGGAAACGTATCGGTCAGCCTGGTCATGGAGCGCGCCGTCGTGATGCACGATCCGCTTCGCATAACGGCCGACCAGGTCCGCGATATCATTGAAGACCGTGGCTTCGATGCCGAGGTGATTGCCACCGATCTCCCGTCTCCTCGCATAGAAACGTCTTGCGACGACAGCTCGCGGCTCTTTGGCGACGACGACGACGAGGCGGCGAATCTCGTTGCCACTACGGTCGCCGTCGAGGGCATGACCTGCGGCGCTTGCACGTCGGCCATTGAGGGCGGCTTCAAGGACGTCCCCGGCGTCAAGAGCTTTAACGTGTCTCTGCTCTCTGAGCGAGCCGTCGTCGAGCACGACCCGGCCGTGCTGAGCACCGACCAGATTGTCGAGATGATTGAAGACCGCGGATTCGGCGCAACCATTGTCGAGTCCAAGGAGCTGCCATCGGCGTCGCGGCAGCCCGGCCAAAGACGGGGGGGCTCGGGCGCGCGCGAGACGCCCACCCACTCGACGACGACGGTGGCGATTGAAGGCATGACGTGCGGAGCGTGCACGTCGGCCGTGGAGGGCGCCTTTAAAGGCGTTGACGGCGTCATGCGCTTCAACATTAGCCTGCTGGCCGAGCGGGCCGTCATCACACACGACCCGGCCAAGCTCTCGGCCGAAGCCATTGCCGACAAGATTGAGGATGCCGGATTTGGCGCGCGCGTTCTCTCGTCCGTGGCAGAAATGTCGCACAACGCCAACGGCTACACCATGTCGCAGTTCAAGCTCTACGGCGCGCTGGACGCGGCGGTGGCCACGGCGCTGGAGCAAAAGCTGCTGGCTCTTCCGGGCGTCCAGTCCGCCAAGTTGAGTCTGGCCACGTCGCGACTGGCCGTCTCCCACCAGCCGGCCGCGACGGGCCTGCGTGTCTTGGTCGAAACAGCGGAAGCCGCTGGCCTAAACGCCCTGGTGGCCGAGAACGACGACAACAATGCCCAGCTCGAGTCCCTGGCCAAGACACGCGAAATCAACGAGTGGAAGCGCTCCTTCAAGATCTCGCTCAGCTGTGCCATTCCCGTCTTTATCATTGGCATGATCCTGCCCATGAGCCTGCCCGCGCTGGACTTTGGAAATTATGCCGTCCTGCCGGGCCTCTTCCTGGGCGACTTGATCTGTCTGGTCCTGACGGTGCCGATCCAGTTTGGCATCGGCAAGCGCTTCTACGTCTCGGCCTGGAAATCCATCAAGCACAAGTCGCCCACCATGGACGTGCTCGTTGTTCTCGGCACGTCGTGTGCCTTTTTCTTTAGCATCGCCGCCATGCTCATTTCGTTTCTTGTCCCTCCGCACTCGCGCCCCAGCACCATTTTCGACACGAGCACCATGCTCATCACCTTTATCAGCCTGGGCCGTTTCTTGGAGAACCAGGCCAAGGGCCAGACGTCCAAGGCACTGTCACGGCTCATGTCGCTGGCTCCGTCCATGGCCACCATTTACGCCGACCCGATTGCGGCCGAAAAGGCAGCCGAGGGCTGGGAGACGGTGGCCGGACAGGGCGAGCCCAAGACGCCCCTGGTGGACGGCAACGCGGCCGAGGAAAAGGTCATTCCGACGGAGCTCATCCAGGTGGGCGACATTGTCATTCTGCGGCCCGGCGACAAGATCCCGGCCGACGGCATTCTGGTGCGCGGCGAAACCTACATTGACGAGAGCATGGTGACGGGCGAGGCCATGCCGGTGCAGAAGAAAAAGGGCAGCTTCTTGATTGGCGGCACCGTCAACGGGCACGGCCGCGTGGATTTCCGCGTCACACGCGCCGGCCGCGACACGCAGCTCAGCCAGATTGTCAAGCTCGTGCAGGATGCGCAGACGACGCGCGCCCCGATCCAGCGGCTGGCCGACACGCTGGCCGGCTACTTTGTCCCAACCATTCTCCTGCTCGGCCTCGTCACCTTTGTCATGTGGATGATTCTCAGTCACGTGCTGCCCCACCCGCCCAAGATCTTTTTGCAAAACGCCAGCGGCGGCAAGATCTTTGTGTGCGTCAAGCTCTGCATCTCGGTCATTGTCTTTGCCTGCCCGTGTGCGCTGGGCCTGGCCACGCCGACGGCCGTCATGGTCGGCACCGGCGTTGGCGCCGAGAACGGCATTCTGGTCAAGGGCGGTGCGGCGCTGGAGACGAGCACCAAGGTGACGCACGTCGTCCTGGACAAGACGGGCACGCTGACGTACGGCAAGATGAACGTGGCCAGCGTGACGCTGGCCTCGGCCTGGACGGTCGACGACTGGCACCGCCGGCTGTGGTGGACGATTGTCGGCCTGGCCGAGATGGGCAGCGAGCACCCGATTGGCCGAGCCGTGCTGGGCGCGGCCAAGACGGAGCTCGGCCTGGACAGCGAGGGGACCATTGATGGCAGCGTGGGCGATTTCCGGGCCGCTGTCGGCCGGGGCATTAGCGCCACGATTGAGCCGGCGGCGGCCACGGGACGCCAGCGGTACGGCATTCTGATTGGCAACGTCAAGTTTCTGCAGGAGAACCGGGTATCGGTTCCCCAGACGGCCATTGCGGCGTCGGAGGAGATCAACTCGCGAGCAGCGGCGGCCTCGTCGAGGACCAGCCGGGCCAAGAAGAGCGCGGCGTCGGCCGGCACGACCAACATTTTCATTGCCATTGACGGCGCCTTTGCCGGCCACCTGTGCCTGGCGGACACGATCAAGGAGGGGGCGGCGGCCACGATCTCGGTGCTGCACCGGATGGGCATCAAGACGTCGATTGTGACGGGCGACCAGCAGTCGACGGCGCTGGCGGTGGCGGCGGCGGTGGGCATTGGGTCGGACAGCGTCTTTGCCGGCGTGTCGCCGGACCAGAAACAGGCCATTGTGGCGCAGCTGCAGGCGGCCGGCGAGGTGGTGGCCATGGTGGGCGACGGCATCAACGACTCGCCAGCGCTGGCCTCGGCCGATGTCGGCATTGCCATGTCGTCGGGCACAGACGTGGCCATGGAGGCGGCCGACGTGGTGCTGATGCGCTCCCACGAGCTCATGGACATTCCGGCGGCGCTGGACCTGGCGCGCTGCATTTTTCGCCGCATCAAGCTCAACCTGGCCTGGGCGTGCGCCTACAACGTTGTCGGCCTGCCCTTTGCCATGGGCCTCTTTCTGCCCGTCGGCCTGCACCTGCACCCCATGGCGGCCGGAGCGGCCATGGCGGCCTCGAGCGTCAGCGTCGTCGTCAGCAGCTTGCTGCTCAAGTTTTGGAAACGCCCGCGCTACATGAACCAGGCGCTCTACAACGACCGGGGCGTGCTCAAACACAAGGAGGACTGGCGCTGGCATCTGGCCAATGGGCTGGGCCGCGTCCGCGATGGCGCCCTCGAGGGCCTGCGTCTGGTCACGGGCAAGCGCTGGGGCGGTAATGATACCGAAGGCTATGTGCCGCTGGCCAATCTAGACCACGGCGAGGCATGAGCAGCGGAGAGATGATTTGTTGGCCAGCTAGTTGGATACCATCTTTTTCCATTTTTTTTGTTTTTCTTTTTCTTTTCTGATTTTCTTTTTTTTCATGGCGTACTCTGGCTGTACAGCATGTACCTGGGCGTAAAGAAGCGATTTTGCCACTGTATACATACACCCATTATGATACCTCGTATATTCAGTGTCCGATAGGTATTGGCAGTGGAGAACATACACATCCATTTAATGATACCTTTTGTATTCAGTGGAGATGAGACAGATGACGTCGCCAAGCACGTGGAGACTGCAAGCTCTCGCACAGCCAATCAGCACATCGGTCGCTACCGCTTTCGGATTAGCGCATGACCTGCCGAATTGTTTTCCGCCATCAAAAGCTATCAGCAGTCAACCTCTCGCTTCCATTGCCGCGTCCGTCTATCCCGTCCGATACGGTTCTCTCCTTTCTCGGTGTATTCGACTTTTTTTATTGGCTGTACCCGGCGGAGCTTGCCCTTTACTGCTCTGATATCTCGTGTTTAGACTCGCTTATCCGATTGAGCTTTTTTCGTCCACCTCTCGAGAGCCTCGATCAGGTAGAACAGCAGCCATGTCGGGAAAGCGGGGTCCATCGGTATTGGTACGGCCTTTACAGAGAGGAAGAGGCAGGGGGATGGGGGAGAAGCATGTGTGCTAACTGGCTCACCAGGTGACCGATGCCCGTGAGCGGCCGCCGACTCGTGGCAGCGGCGGCGATGGAGGGACGGGGAAGCCGCCGTCTTTGCGCGCCAACAGCCACAGTGCATCGTCCGGGTCCTCTTCTGCTTCCGGCAACGGCGCGTCCTCGTCGTCCTCGACGCCTCAGCGCAACAATATGCGCCACATTTCCGTCGACAACGTGCTGCAAAACGCCTCGGAAATCCCCTCGGGCCAGCCTCGCGTTCCGCCCGGATCGCAGCGTCTTTTGCCGACGGCATCGCTATCGACAGCGCGCCGTCGCGGACTGGCGCGAGACGGTGCGGGCAGCGGCAGCAGCGGAGCCGTCGCCGGGGGAGTAGCTAGCGCGGGGCCGGTCGGGCCGGGACTGGTGGGAGGCGGCAGTGGTGTTTCCGGAGGCTTGCCCGGCGGGGCCGGTGTTGGGCTGCCTCTACACGCATCATCGCGCACGGGCTTGCCGATTGTGCCGTCGCGGACGACAAAGATTTCTGAGAAGCTGGTCTTGCTGCCGGACCCGGGCGACGACGAAGAGGACACGGATGACAATGACGACGAAGCCGTTGTGGCCCATCTCGACGAGGCGGCGGCCACGGCCGTCGACAGTGCGGCCCTGCCGGCACAGCCGGTCCCGACGCACGCGCACCCACGCAAGCACCACTACCACCAGGGCGATGGCGCCGTTTTTGGCGACGACGACGACGAGCGGCCGCCGCGCGACGAAGAGCTCGATGTGCTGCGCAAGCGAGGCGGCATCCGCGGCAAAAGCTATGCCGAGCGGCTGCCCAAGGGCCAGCGCACGGAAAAAGTGGCGCGGCTGACGGCCTACTGCACGGCGCAGGCGTTCAAGATGCGGGCCACGGCCGATTTCCTGCGCACGCACCACGCGGCCAAGACGAAACGCTACGACGACTGCCTGTACGTGGTCTACCACTTGCCGCTGCTGCCGGGCCACGACGGCTTCCGCATCCGCAGCCGGCCGATGCTCAAGACGCCCGGCACCGGCAAAACAGTGCTCGACTTGGAGATTGAACGCAGCGAACGGCGAGACGAGCACATGGGCTACTTTGACGGCGACGGCGACAAGAGGGCCGAGCCCGAGCCGGCCTCGGACACCGCCGCCGCAGCAGCAGCAGCGCCGCCAGCAACCGCAACCGCCACGTCAGCGTCACTGGCTGCCGCCGCCAGCACGGTGGCAAGCCGACGGGAGAACGTGGACGACCTGCTGGGCAGCTCGCCGCCCATTAACCGACTGGCGCCCGACGCCAAGCACTTTGCCGAGCTGTTTGTCTTTTCGTACGGCGTGGTGGTGTTTTGGAACTTTACCGAGCACCAGGAAAAGGACATTTTGGCGGACCTGACCTTTGCCGAGGCGGTCAGCGGCAGCGGCAGCGGCAGCGGTCGTGGCAACGGAGGCGGCGGCGTCGCGCTGGCGTCACGGCCGCTGGACGAGGCCGAGTTTGAGACGGAAGAGTTTCATTTTGAGTACAGCGCGCGCGTCAAGCGGCCGCGCGTCTTCAACGACATGATTACGCTGCTGCCGCGGTCGGACCACATGGTGAAGCTGACGATTAGCCACGCGATTGCGCAGAGCACCAAGCTGTGCTTTTTCGAGGAGAAAATGTCTCAGACAATGCAAAACGCGCAAGACGTGCCGAAACAGCTGGCGCTGACGGGCGAACTCAACATGTCGCGGACAGAGATTGTCAAGATGCTGGGGCGCCTGTTCAAGAACCGGGTCGACATTAATCTCTGTAAGTTGGCAGCGTACGTGCAACGACGTCGACCAAGCTAACCTGCCGCAGCATCCAACATTCTGGACGTGCCCAACTTTTTCTGGGACGCCGAGCCGACGCTGCATCCGCTCTATGTGGCGATCCGCGAGTACCTGGAAATCGACCCGCGCATCCAGGTGCTCAACGAACGGTGCCGCGTCTTTTTGGACCTGGCCGAGATTTTGGCCGACAGCGTGGCCGACGCCAAGATGAGCTACATCACCTACATTATCATCATCTTGATCGTCGTCAGCATCCTCGTCACCGTCACCGAAGTGGTGTTGCGCTTCAGCATCCTCGAACGGGGCAAGAATCAGCTCAACAGCGACCGTGGCAACGCCAGCGCCGCCGGCCACGCCGTCGTCGGGCTCTTGGGCGGCCTCGCCAGTCTGCGCCAACCGGTGCTGGCCAAGCTGCGGCCCAGCCAGGCCTGGAGGACGATGGCGGCCGCCGCTGCCGCTCCGCCCGGCCTGGCAGAGGCTCCGCTCGGCGACGAGCCAGTCTATACGCTCGAGCAGCTCCGGGCCTGGGCCGCCCAGCTCGGGGCACAAGAACGTGCGGCCGTCTGTGGTGGCAACGTCATCGGCCAGACGTTTGCAGGGGTGTAATCGTGGTCTCTTGTCATTTCCTTTTACCTGCTGCAACCAGTACTGGCGTATTCTCGTTGTATTATCCTTTTTTGTCTATAATGATGGCGCGTTTTAGGGAGGCCTTGTTGGATAGGCCGCATTCCATTCTTTTGATTGTATCCCCTTGCGTCGCTATGCCTTGGCTTCCGCTGCGGCCTCTGCCTTGGCCTGCTTGGCCTCGTCTTGGGCGTCTCCTCCCTTTGGCCGCACCGGGTAGTGGGTGCCCTTGTCCTTGACCTTTTTCTCCTTCTTCTTGGCTTGCGGGTAGGCCTTGGCCGTGACCTCTTGCCACTCGGGCGAAGCCTCGTAGGCGGCGCGGATGGGCGCTGTCAGGGCCACAATGGCCTTGGCCACAGCCGGCTTGAGCAGCTGGGGCGTGAGCTGTCGGGTTAGCCAGCCAGTTGGCAGAGCGAGCAGCAGGGAAAGGGGAACCGCGTACAATGTCGTTTTCGTAGTCGGCGTGCATCTTTTTGATGTCCGTGTAGACCAGGGGCTCCAGTCCGTCGCGCTCGCGCTCCACGATGAACCCCCGCTGGCCGAGCAGCTCCGAGGAGGGCAGCAGCACGTACTCGATAAAGGCCAAAACGCCGTTTCCCTCGACAATCTTGGGCGCCGCCTCGGCCTTGCGGATTTTCCGCGTAATGGTCTCGGCCGAGTCGAGGAAATCAATCTTGCTGTCTGCCAGGGGGCAGGGCGTTAGGCCGCTGCAAACAAGGGCACCCAGGGCTGTGTAGCGTGCGCTTACCTTCTTCGCTGGAGCTCATCTTGCCGCCGTGTAGGCCGGGCACCATGGGGTTCATAATGTGGGCTCTCTGCCGCGGCGCTCGTTAGCGGTTGTCATGACGCTGGCCTGTTGGTCTCACCTGGCGGTATCCGAGCTTGGGCAGCCACTCCTTGGCTGCTGTGAACAGCTTCCGCTGGTCGACGCCTAAAGGTTAGAAAACGAAGACGAAGAAAACAAAAAGACAAAAAGACAAAAAGAAGACAGAAAGAAGACAAAAAGACAAAAAAAACGAGGCACACCTCCAAACTGCACGTCCACGCCCAGGTACTCCTCGTCGAGAATCTGCAGGATCGGGTAGAGCAGGCCGCTGAGCGGCGCGTTGGCCGTCTGCTTGACGACCTCGGCGCCAGCCTTTTTTGCGTCGTGCTCCGAGGTGACGGAGCAGAGCCGGTAGAGGTCCATGACGTATTCCGGCGACTTTTGGTACGACGAGCCCTTGACAAACTTGAGCTTGTCAGTGTTGACGCCCACGGCCTGCAGCATGGTGCGAATGGTCCACTGGTAGTACTCGGTGCGGTACTCGACGAGCTCGAGCGGCGCCTTGAGATTGTCGAGAAAGGCGTGGATGTCGGCCAGCAAAATGGTCACTTCGCAGCCGGCGTGCAGCAGCTGGGCGATCTTGATGGCGGGCACAAAGTAGCCGCAATGCGGCTTGCCGGTGGGTGCGGTACCTGACAGTTAGCCGAGTGCTCTCGTTCTGTTTGTTCCGTCTCGTTCTCTCGTTCTCCTTCTGTCTCGTTCTCCTTCCCCCCCTCTTTCTCTCTCTCTCTCTCTCTCTCGCTCCCTCTCCCCCCACTCACCCCAGTAGACTTTGATATTTCGGCCCTCGTCAAGAACGGCTTCAATCACCTCCGGATTGAGCACCTCGGCCAGGTTCTCAAACATCAGCGCCAGCTTCTCCTCCTTTGTCGTGGGGACCTTGAGGCTCGCCATGACGGCCGTGCTGTACAGGCGCTGCCAAAAAGGCTAAAAGGCGTGTCAGTCGAGCTTTGGGAGAAATGAGCTCGAGATAGCTGTACTAGTCAGTAGGGCGCAGCACGGGCAGACAAGAGGCGCAATGCAACGGTGACAACTACCTGTGCCTATGGTGGTGGAAAAGCCAAAGGATGACTCAATGAGGAGCCAATGGCAAACGGTAAAAAAGAGACGATAAAAGGCGCGATAGCACTGCTGGCGGGGTTAATAATCGCAGTCAGAGGGGCAGACGGCGCGACAAAAGTGGATGCCTGAGGCCGCAATGCGCATCGGGAATGTGGGGAGAGGATCTTGGCTTATGGCGCTCTTGGCTGGATCATGCGCCAAGACGTCTGATATTGGGCTGTGCCAGATGTCCATGCTTTCCGGCTGTAAAAGTGCCTCTTCTCCTATTTGTCTTCCTTTTTTTTCTTTTAGAAGCTGCACACGGTTAGCACACGGCTAGAGCGGCGGTATTTTTATTTTCGCCTTCCAGAATCTTTTGACTTTCAGAATATCACGACATTGTTCGAGCCTTCTGAAATAAGAAACGAGACGCCTCGAACTGCAACGGCCCAAATCTGTCGCCATGTGTATCGTTTTCACCTGTGGCGAGCACACGTTCCGAAAGGAGGTGGAGGGCTACGAAGGCCTGGTCTGCCGGTGCTTCAACTGCGGCAACTACAGCGGACAAGTCCTAAAGAGCCACCCATGGTTCACATTCTGTTTTGTTGTGCGTCCATTCGGTGTACTTTGTGAAGAAGAGGGCTTCCTCTCTCTCGTTGCTTGTTCTCTCTGCTGTGTCTGCCCACTGACAATACAGCCCGTCATCCCCCTCTCGATTCACGGATACGAAGACGTCACCTGCCACATCTGCAACTTTGCGCAACCTCTCGAGCATCGGCAGGACATTCAAGACATGCGGTACCGCAGAGCACAAGGCGGCCCTCCTGCAGGGGTCGGTGTACCACTGCAGCCTCCAGGCCCCGGAGGCTGGCAAGCAGGGCCACCAGGGCCACCAGGGCAGCCTCATGAGGCCATGAGATACGGATGACACGGCAAGCGGCAGAAATAGTGCGATGGATAAGACTGGGCGGCGTTTTCTGATTACTATATCACTTTGTCATATTTTGTACTTTTGTCTATATTTCGTTGTCTATATTCGTACATGTTGGCATTTGTGGCATCTGGGGCGTTTAAGCCGTTTGAATACAGTTTTGGTTTTAACAGGTTTCTCGGCAGGCTTCAGAAAAGCTTTATGAAAGAGCTTCAAAGTCGTAGTGCATCATTCAATGAAAAGCTTCAGACTCGTAGTGCATCCTTCAATAGCTACGCCGTCACTGCTCTCCGCTTTCAACGGCCGGCAAGTCTAGTACTTTATTAGCGGTCTGGCGCTACACATGGCGCTAAATCCGCCCTGTAAAAACGCCGGCTTTCTCAGCCTCCCCTTCTCTCGTTCCAGTTTTTTTTCTCCTCGCCACTTTCAACGCAACGCGACCTGCTCTGTGCGCACACACGATCCCATGAGCGAGAGCGGGTAGAATAGGTGGACGAGACGTCCAGGGATACAGCAGCCGGCCAACCCCCGTCTCACTACGCTTTTTTTCGGAATCATGCTGTACGATTTGAGCATCGCCTGGACGCCGTCCTCGACCACGGCCGAGATGGAGAGCACGCTGGCCATGAGCGCCGAGCTCGGCTACGACGTCGTGGCCCTCGACCATGTCTACGACGGCCCGGTCCCCGGCCATGTGACCAATGTGATTCCCGAGATGGCGCCTGCGCCGGCCTCCTCCTCGGCCCCGGCCCGGCCGCCCCGCCGGCTGCCCCGGGTCCTGCGCCGCGCCACCGTCGTGGTCAGCGACACGGCCACCAACCCGCGCCTCGCTGCCGTTGCCGCCGCCTACGACATTGTGGCCGTCCGCCCCACCACGGAAAAAGCGTTTCAGGCCGCCTGCCTCAACATGGCCGAACCCGCGCTGATCAGCCTCGACCTGACCGCGTACTACTCTTTTCACTTTAAGCACCGCACCGCCATGGCCGCCGTGCGCCGCGGCGTCCAGTTCGAGGTGTGCTACGCACAGGCGCTACGGGCGTCGGCCGACCCGGCCGGCAGCAGCACCGGCGGCTCGGGAGGCCACGCGCGCGCTCGCGCCCTCTTCGTGGCCAACCTGGCCGGTCTCATCCGCGCCACGCGGGGCCGCGGCATCGTGGTCAGCTCCGGCGGCCGCGGCCCGCTCGAGCTGCGCGGACCGGCCGACGTGGTCAACCTGCTGGCCGTCTGGGGCCTGCCGCCGGACCGCGGCACGGAGGCGCTCGGGGTGCTGGCCCGGTCCGTGGTCGAGAACGAGGGCCTGCGCCGGCGCGGATTTCGGGGGGTCGTCGACATTGTGCAGACGCCGGGCGGAGGCGCAGACCACGAGGCACACAAGAAACAGCAGCAGCTGCTGGTCGAACGCAAACGCAAAGCCGGCCAGAACGGCGACGAGGCGGCCCTGCAGCCGCAAAAACAACAGCCAAAGCAAGGGCAAAAGCAAAAACAGCCGCCACAGCCAACCTTGCAGCAAGATCCGCCAGCCAACAACGCCAAGGACAAGCGGCAAGCTAAAAAGCAACGTACCGCCATGGCTGGGTAGAGACCAAGAGTAGTGCCAATAGGGAAGAGAAGCGCTTGTCTAAAGATACCCTATGACGGTGCGAACAAGAGCATTAGAATAAACAATGTGTCTGTTGACCCTGGAAAGCTGTTACCGTTCACGGGCACTCTGATTTCAAAGAGGCTGGCTCTTTTTATTTTGTTTTATATTTTATGCTCTAGCTTTGCGTTTGAAAATAAGGGTTATATACAAAAATGGGCATGCAAAAAGTACAAAGCCAAAGGGTTGGCAGAAAGCTTTGATAAGAAGCAAAATGGAAACTGAAGAGAAGAAGCAAAGTGGAACTGAAGAGAAGAAGCAAAGTGGAAACTAAAACAAGAACACGACAACAAGCAAAGATTAGCGGGCCTCCAAGGAGCCTATGATAGCCCGGGCCGGTATATTATCACACATCCAAACATCTCCTCCTAAAGGATAAAACAACACGCTTTCAAGAACTTGCTCTCTACTGCGCCGCAAGCGTCTGCTGCGCAAGGCTGCCCAGCGTCAACACACTCGTCAGAGTCAGGCCGCTCAGATTGATAGACACATCGGGGATGGCGGCTTGAGTGGCTGCAGCTCCGTTGGCCACCGTTGCGCCTCCGCCCACATTGCCCAAGTTCAGCGTAGTTGCCGCAGCTGGAAAGTCAGTCAAAGGTCAGAGGTTTTGACAAGGCAAACAATTATGGGCACTCACGAGTAATGGACGCAATGGCTGCTGAGTCAGCAAAGGTGGTTGTCGAGGAAGTCGACGTGGAGGTCGACGAGGCAGACGAGGAAGTGGTCGAGGTAATGAACGAGGTAGCGGTTGAGGTGGGCGAGGACGTGGAAGATGTGGTGGATGCAATGGCGGAGATGGGCAAAGTCGAAGTGATAGCCCCGATCGAAGTAGACGTGGAGACAGCCGGGGTCGAAGTAGACGTGGATGAGGTCGGGACAGACGAGGCAGATGGGGTCGAGGCAACCGTAGTTGAGACAGCCGGAGTCGAGACAGTCGGAGTCGAGGCAACCGTAGTCGAGGCAACTGGAGTCGAGACAACTGGAGTCGAGACAACTGGAGTCGAGACAGCCGGAGTCGAGACAGCGGCAGCCGGGACAGATGCAATGGGAGTCGAGACAGCTGCGGCAGTGGTCGAGGGCAGCGTGGCCGGAGTCGCCACCGATACAACCGAGGTGGCCAGCGTGGCAGCAGATGCGGTCGACACCGGTGCGGTAGACACAGTTGTGGCCGGGGTAGACACCGTTGTGGCCGGGGTTGACACCGTTGTGGCCGGGGTAGACACCGTTGTGGCCGGGGTAGACACTGTTGTGGCCGGGGTTGACACCGTTGTGACCGGGGTTGACACCGTTGTGGCCGGGGTTGACACCGTTGTGGCCACGGCAGCCGCAGACGTTGTAGCGGCGGTCGTCAGAGACGTCGAAGTTGCCGCGGCCGCTCCGGCAACGACCGATGTCACGGCAGTAGACGACGTCGTGGCAGTGGACAATGTCGTGACAGTAGACAATGTCGTGGCCACAGTAGATGTCGCGGCCTGCGTAGTGGCAGTCTCCGTAGTTGTGATGGGGATGACAGTCACGCCGACGCCGCCCGTGGCTACGACCCCAGTAGCAGTAGTGACGGCAGCAGCAGTCGTCGTCGAGGCCACGGCAGCACCGCCAGCCACGGCGGCTCCGGACACGGTGATGCTGATGATCTCGGTCACGGTGGAGGTGGAGGCGCTCGCAGCAGCAAAAATCGTCGTGGTGACGTCGTTGTTGCCGCTCTTGGTATGATGGTGCTTGCCGTTGCTCCCTGTGGCGGCATTGGCGGTGCCGTTGTTCTTGTGATGGCCGGCCTTGTCGACATTCGCGCCCCCGTTGAGGGCACCGAGCAGAGCAGAGATAAAGTCCCGCTTGTGCCAATGCTCAGACTTGCCAATGGCGGCGGCCTTGGAGAAGCTGTCAGAACCTGCAAATGTTTGCGAGTCAATAGGAGCACCTACCTCTGTCAATGTCAGATAGCTCACGAGAAGTAGCGGCACGTTGGCAGGAACCTTCATCTTGAAATGTGTTGAGAAAGAATTAAAGAACCGACTGAGCAGCAGGCCGGCCGAGCAAAAAGTAAAAAGTCGAGAGAAGAAAGAATATCAAAGGAGCTCAAGAGTGAAGAGAAGAATATCGCAAAGTGGTTTCCGTGTAATAAAAAAACGAATGATTTCCAGCAAGTCCAAAGCCCAGCTTGACCCGAAGAGACAGTTGAAAGGAGAGGAATTCAGGCGAGCCTGTCGATGAGAAAAGAAGGACGACAACACCACTCAGTCTCTGGTATCCTGATACGGGAGAGACTTACACTCGCAGACAACAATGAGAAACACCAAGCAAAGAGAAATAAGAGAGAGCGGAAGAAGCGAAGAATTGGCTGGCAATGAAAAAAGCTGAAAGCAGGATTTCTTGACAGTAGGGGAGGGAGAAAAAAGGTCGGAGCAAAAGGCGGATGGACGACGATGTAGTGTAGCGGGACCACTCTCCTGGGACAGCTAGTGCCGGCCGAGAGCGGTCCAGCCCTGACAGAGTGGATTGGCTACGTATGCAGCTTGTTTGCAGTATGAAGCAATAGGCATAACGGGAGCTCAAACCATGAGACAGCCTTCATAGCCTAGGCCATAGCCAGGCCAGTCTGAGATTGGTGGGGTTTAGGGGACTAAGAGGACGGGCTCTGCTGTGTCAATGTTTCGAGACAGAGCCTCATCAAACGGGCGGCTCTTGGTCTGCATCGTTGCGTCGTGGACGTCGAGGAGAGAATCAAAACGTGTTGTTTATCTGATGACTCGACAGCCTGTTATTTTCTATTTTATTTTTCTTTTGTTCTCCATTTCAGACCAAAAGAACACAGCGGCCTCTAAAGAAACGCGCTGCCAAGGCGGAGGAAATATCTGCAAAAGGGAGGTCTGGCGTCGAAAAGGGGCAAACAATAGAGTAGTCTGAATAGGAGTTAGCCGTTAGTGGACCCGACAAAGGTGAGACAGCAGCCGTATCCACTGGTGTTTGACGTAGGACAAGGGGTTGCTTTGCGGGGTTCGGGGACGTCACAGCGCCACTGCACGTTACTATTAGCGTTATCGTGCACTAACACTATTTCAGCGTGGAATCTTGACATTTCAGCACAACTTCACGCTGAGTGCCCGGCACATTGAGAAGAGCAACGTTGCCATTTCGATTCAGTTGCCAAGGCATTAAAGTATTCCTTGCTCAGCTTTTACTTCCCAGCCGACCGGCACGAAAACAAAACAGCCAACAGAGAAACGGTGATGAATTGCGTACATGCATATCCGTCATACGTCGTAGTAGTGTAGTTTGTTTTATGCCCCGGCCGAATACTCTCTTCTGCCCTACGGTCTCTCTGGGGTTGGCTTGTTCCAGGATCTCGGTCCCATGCGACGGAGCTGAGCTGTCACGACTGTTTCAATCCCGGCGCCTATCCAGACAGAGACAATCAATGCAGCTTCCAAACGAGCTGCCAATAGAAAGAGAAGGAGCATAGTTTGAGTGTCAAAACAAGCTCTTGATCACAATGTCACGACGGCGCCAACCGACCTGTGGCGCCATCACGCCGGGCTTAACACACAAACGAAATGTATGTCTACCCTGCTTTATCCCGCATAGGTTACGGAAAAGAAAACGCCCCGGGCTAGGCTATAGCCGTCTCGACTTGCGGCTGGCCTGCCATGAACCTTGTAAGCCAGTCCTGTGTAAAGCTGCGGGTTCAAACGACCTCGTCAGCGGGCATCGCTCCGGCTGGCAATCATTCCAGCCCTCCTATTGCGGCCCTTCTGCCTACTCGATAAAGAAGCCGTGAAGTCGAATGACAGAAACTCTGAGCACGAACGAAAGCTTTAGCCAGCGCCGCTGCGCCCGATATTCAAACCGCCGACTTGGCCGAGATGTCCACGGTCTCGGTAACTGACTACAAGCAGCTCGCTGTTACGCTGCAAATCGAGCGGGATAGAGTCATCATGGCCTTTTTGAGCCGTTTCTAGCCTTTTTCCTCTTACAGCGACTGGCTATATCACGTGACCACGCGTCAGCGATCCGTTTTGCACAGTTCGTGTCTTGCTTCGCCGGATTTTGCCATTGTGGCAACTCCCGACACTAGAGCTGCAAAGGGAATAAGAACAGCACTGGCGACTGAATGCCTTGATGTAAACAAACGGCTCCATCCTATTCAGAGCATCTTGATCGCTTTTGGCTGCGCTCGTATCCGCATAGCGCTAACATTGAGTGAGTCACGCCTGTACGGGGAGGCGGAGAAGAAGGAGAAAAGCATAGAGTTAAAACATGAAAAATTCCATTGCGTATAGGCGGCGCGGTGGGGCTTTGATTTTGATTTGTCCCGGCTTATCTTGTTGCCCTTTACTCAACCTGAAGAACACGTCACAACGACGTCTTATTTCCTCCCAGACCAGCATATAAGAATGTCTCTTTGCTCTTGTTCTTCGCATCGTTTCCCGTCTTGTACTTTTTCATTTTGATTTCATTGAGGAAACCAGTTTTGCATTTACCGGCTCGTCCCATTGGCTCTGCTAGTGCAACTTTGCTCACAGCCTCGTCAGCCTCCTTCGCCTGCAGAGTACATTATGGAGGCTCGATGCCAATGCGGTTCCGTCGTTTTCAAGACACCCTTGGCAAAGCCACTGGCTCTATACATTTGCCACTGCCATGACTGCCGCCGCCAGACAAGCTCGGCCTTTGGCACCAGTGCCATTTTCCCTCAGTTTCCTCTGCCAAACACGGAGCTATTGAGCTGTTATAGGTGTGTGGCGAGCGTGTCTACGCCCTTTATTCTTTTACATGGTTGCTGGCGTGTAGTGTCTTGTTGCCAACAGTACTAACCGCTCTTTAGTCGGCCAACAATCTCCGGCCACACCCTGTACTGGTAGGTGGCTTAAAGCATTTACTTGACTATCATGGCTAATTCTAACAGCTACTTTTGCAAAAAGTGCGGAACCCGCCTGATTCACTCTACTCCCGTATGCTCTCACTCATCTCCCTTGCTTGCTTTCCGGTGCTGACAATGGCCCGTCCAGGGAAAAAATGTCGTCTCTGTCAAAGGCGGCTGTCTGGAAGGCCTCGACTGGAAGACGGCCATTCACATTTGGACCAATTCGGCCATGGTGCCCATCCCAGAGGGATGCGAGTCGCACCCTGAAGAGGCCCAACATACCGAGTACGGATCGAGCCAAGAGGACCTGGATCAGCCAGGCCTGCTCCTGGGCAGTGGCAGTATGTTGCACGACTCGCCCGCAACACTGGCCGAGTCAGGCTCGCCGCCGATCAAGGGTGCCTGTGAGCTGAGTGGGTAACCGGATAGGCAACAAACCGGGGGGCAACTTGGTCTTGGCAACAAACCCGGGGACAACTTGGTCTTGGCAAGATGAAGAGGTGCTGCTCACTTACCATACTCGTGAAAACGTAGGCGTAGAAGCAACAATAAAAGCGAAAACTAAAAACATTAAGCGAGCGAATAACCATGGGCGTCACGTTTGGGCGACGGGCTCTCGATGCAGGCCCGTTCGAGTTTTCGGCCCAGGGCGACTATGGGCACATCGACAAAGCGCCAAAACAAGTCAGACATCCACACAATGATGGGCCCCAGAATCAACAGGCCCACGAACCAGGTCGCCGTGCACTGTGCGGGCGTGTCGACGCCAAAGACGCCCTTGACGCCCGTGCCGCCGGTGGCCGGTCTGTAGTTGGCCGCCGTCGGGTCGCCCTGGGCCGGCACCGCAGCCTTGCCCAGCACTCGGTCTTGGTAGTAGTCCAGGCCCGGGCCGTGCATCATGTAAATCGCATAGCTGATCCGCCCGCAGTACTGTGCCACGCCGCCTTCCAAGAGCCGCCGCAGGGCATCCACCTCGCCCACGGACCACACCAAAAAGATGGCCGCCAGGCCGAACCAGTACTTTTGCGCCGACTGGTTGTTGGCCAGGAACGGCGTCGGCGTCTTGGCATACAGGTAGCGGATGCCGGGCGTCTTGTCCGCGTCCATGTTGGGCCAGCCGGCGACAAAGAGCGCGGCCAGCAAGCCGGCCGCATGAAGGGCAAGCCAGGCGGCGCGGCGGCAGCGCAGGAAACGCACGGCACCGCCACCTTGCGACGGCAGTGGTCGCCGCGACCGGACAAGGTGCAGTTCCGCCAGCAACAAGCCGGCGAGAAACTCGAAAGCGGCCCATTTGCCCGAGCAGACGCAATAGGCGATCAGGAGCAGATTGGCCGCCTGGCGCAGCCGCATGCGCACGCGTGACAGGCCCAGGATGACGAGGAAGAGCAGCATCGAGTGGGCAAACTCAATGGGAATGGTCCACAGATGCACATCGTAGCCGGGGCGCAGGTCCTGGTCCCAAGCCCAGGGCCAGGAAATGGTGTGGAAAAAAACGTCGGCCCAGCGGTACAGCTGCGCCGAAGCCGTCTTCTTTGCGCCCCGGAGGACGCCCTGCTGGGCCAGGGCGGCAATGCCGAGGGTAGAGACGGCGCACGGAAGAAAGAGCCGGACCGGTCGGCGAAAGACGGAGGAGGCGAGAGCGTCATAGGCGCCTTGCCGGTCGTTAGCATGCAGCATCTTCATCGGCTTGTACGAGAGAGCAAAGCCCGAGACGACAAAAAAGATGTGGACCATGGGTCGGCCGGAGTAGACGAGGCGCAAGTAGGGCAGCTGTATCCACGCAGACGGCCGGTCAGTGTTTAGGCCGTACGACGGGACGAACCATTTGTGTCGCTCCTCGGTGTAGTGGCAGACAAAGACGATGAAGGATGCGATGCCGCGCAGGCCATCGAGATAGGACGTCGGGTGGAGTTTCCAGCGTGGTCGCAGATCTGGCCATATCCAGTCGGCCACGAAGCTTGGCAGCAGAGCCCGCACAATGGAAGCCATTGTGAAGGTTCGTGACTGTTATAAGTAGCTCTATGAGCTCGGAGAGGCAAGCGAGAGACGGCCTTAGTAAAACCACGAGTGCCTAGCACGGGACTGCGTCAGGGCTGTGAGCCTGTTCCCACCTGCATTACCCAAGAGTTTGAGGCAGGCTACCCGCCACATGAAAAGAAGAATGGCTGAGAAAGAGGCTGGAAAATGGATTGAGCTCGGAAATGGTACATAAAGGAGTGTATATGGGAAGCAACGCTATGCCCTTTTACAGCCAAACGCAAAGATGGTGGATGACTGTGAGGAAGAGGAAACGGAGAGACGTGGATGCTATGCCGATGAGAACCTCCTGTTGTTCAATGATACAGTCGCATGAAATCGCAGTAAGATTAATGTTCGTATAGTTGCTTAAAATAGTAGTGCCCTGCAAAAAGTGTGATAAAAGCTCATTTCTTTGAAATGACAAGAAGCCTAAACCATTACCAGAAATAAGGGGTGAAGTAGATGCAGAAAAAAAGATGGCAAATTCTGTTTCTCTATCAACCTGGACGATACCCGCAAAACAGCAAAATAGAGGCTACCAGATGTAAAAGCAGTCCGATGGTCGAATACCAGAGCTCATTGTTCTCAAAGACCATCCCTCCAGCCTGTCGAAGCTCTGTTTTGCTCGTCGATGGAAAAAGAGTAACGGAGAATTAAACGTAAATTGCACTGGCACCTATCGCCACTATTGCGGTGCCTGTGCTGACAAATATTTATGGGTCAGTAGTGGCTCTGGACCAATAGAAGCCTTTCTCACTACAATGTCCAAACATCTCTACACTAGTAAGACTGCTGCTTTGAAGATCGTTTTCGTTCCTACATCCCTCTTGTGGCGCATACTGTACACAAGCTCAACCATGGCGAGCAACGCACCCATATCCACGTACGTGTGTCATTGCACTCTTTGGACACCGTAACGAGGGGTTGATTCTGCGTCGGCGTCGTGACTTTTCTCTCCTTTGGAAGCTAACCCTTATTTCTTTGGCTGCCACAGGGTCTATGTGCACAACCTGGAGGAGCGCATCAAGCCGGAGCCGTTGCGAGAGGCCCTCGAAGCCGTCTTTTCCGAGTTTGGCACCGTCATTGACATTGTGGCCAAGACGAACCTCAAGGCCAAGGGCCAGGCCTTTATCGTCTACGACAGCCCCGAGTCCGCCCAGCGCGCCGTCGACGAGGCCCAGGGCTTTTCGCTGTTTGAAAAGCCCATGGTGCTGGCACTGGCGCGCACGCGCAGCGATGCGACGGTCAAGCGCGTCGGAACCGAGGAGGAGTTTGAGCTGCACCGGCGGCATCGCATCGCCGAGAGGGGTACTTTTTTCTGTTTTCCCGCCTGTCTCCTCTTGTTTTTTCCGCCTCTTCTCCATGCCCATTAACACTCCCAGACAAGAAGAAAGCCATCGAGGCAGCCGAGGAGCAGAAACGCCAGCGCCAGCGTGCAGCCCTGGCGGCGGCCACCGGCACTGCCCCCGGAGGCGCAGCCGCTGCCGGAGGAACGGCCGCTGCCGCTGGTGGCGCGCCCGCCGTCATCCCCGACGAGTACTTGCCGCCCAACAAGACGCTCTTTGTGCAGAACCTGCCCGAGGACGTGGACATTGACGTGCTCACCGACATCTTTGAGCGCTTTGACGGGTTCCGCGAAGTGCGCATGGTACCCGGCCGGCGGGGGCTGGCGTTTGTGGAGTACGAGGCCGAGCCCGGCGCCATCACGGCCAAGGAGAACACGGCCGGCATGCTGCTGGGCAGTGGTGGCGACAAGCGGCCCATGAAGGTGACGTACCAGCGGCAGTAAGGCGGACGAGGCTTACCCTGGTCGGACCACCATAGGCGTCCCGTGGCTGTGTCAAAGCACGATACCCGTTTCCATTGCACAGCGGAAGATTTGCAATGACATGGCCATGGAGAAGAAAAGTAGGCTTATAGCATGTACGGAAGAAGAAACAAGACTATAAAACAAGACAGACTCGTGGCAAACAGCCCAACAAGGGGACCAATAACAGGTTAATCAAGCTATACCAGAAACAAATGGCAACATGTCCCATCAACACACCTGGCCCTCCACTTAGAAAATCACATCCTCGTCTCCTTCGGCAGCCAGCAGGTCTGGCGGCAAGTTGGCACCGGCCGCAGCCTCTTCGTTTTCCTTCTTGCTGATAGCCAGCTTGCGAGCCTTTGCCTCTTCTTCCTCGGCGGCGACATCGCGCTGCTTCTTGTTGGCCACCTTTTTGAGCCGGAAGAACTCTTCGCGATCGAGCTCGTCAAGCTCCGAGCTGATGTCTGCGTAAAGTTAGTCTCTTCACTGTTCGGCGCATCCATAATTTCACGTACACTTGATGGTATTCTCTGTCCGGGGAATAATGACATGCTCGCTAGAAATAAACGTCAGAACACGATATCAACGGATCATTGGCACACATGTGGAAGGGGACCACGAACATGGCGTTCACTGCAAGCATAGTTAGCAAGAGTACAATCATTATACCGCAGCAACATAATGGGTGCAAACTTGCCTCTTCGGTTGACGACCTTGATCACCTCGTCGAGAATCACAAAGGCAGTCTGAAAAGGAACCGACAGTCAGTAAAACCACTGTAATGAGTGCTGGGCCAGCTTGGCACCCACCTGTAGACTGGCCAGCTCGACCAGTGCCTCCACCGCCCGCGCATACGTGTCTCGGCATCGCTGCACCTGCTGGCCTCCTTTGCCCAGGCCTGTCATGGCAAAGTCGTTGTTGCCCTCGGTCAGGTAGCTCTCAAAGGTGGGCAGCAGCACACCCGACACGTTTTCCTGCTTGGTTCGAAGACGGAAGCGAGCGTTCCGGGCCGACTCTTGCACCTGGTAGCCAATGTCACCGCCGACAGCGTAGGTGACCTCGGCCAGGGAGAAGGCGGCGATTTGCATGACACGGCCCATCTTGCGCTTGGCCTCGTCGATTCGGCGGGTGATTTCTGTCAATGGGAAAAGCGTCAGCCAGTAACTCTAGCTGGTGGCTCCTTATCTCGTCCACTCGTAACCGTCCCAATTCCTGCGTCGGATGCTAACCTCGGAATCGTCTATATGGCGTTAGAACAGAATGTCCATACTCATAGAGGGAGTGATCTTACTTTGTCAGAGCCTCGCTCTTCCGCTTCAGCAAGTTGTGGCCGGTCTCGGCGCCCTTGAGCTTGGCCTTCATCAGCCCAAGAGACTGGCGAGTGGGAAACACCGCCTCGCGATCCTAGATAAAGCCAGAACAATGCATGTCAGCCCTCTGCTTCCATCCTCCTGTACAGCACTCCGATGGCCGGGATGTTCGTACGGCGGCGCCAGACATGATGAGGGCTTTTTGTGCTGCTCGGGTTTGTGACTCTGGGAGCTCGACACTGCGAAATAGCGCCGCAAAAGTAGCGACTCGTCGAAAAAATACAAGCAGATAATATTCTACTGCAGCAGAGAGCTGTCTCGGAAAGGCGGGCAGTTGTGCGGCGTGTCGAGAGAAAGCCAATGTGGTAAATGAAAGCTTGGATGCGCAAGTTGAGCCAAAAAGCAGCAAGATAGCACTAGCACCGCAGCCAAGCGCTGCAGCAACCGCCAAACTCGCTATCGGGAATGTGGAGCTACTTTCAAAAGCCTACCATGCACCTTACCTAATCCGCTTTGAGCTTTTTGGGGGCAACCTCGAGTTGACAGGCGTTGGAAAAAAACGAAGCATCGCGGAAACACAACAAAAGGACGACCATTGAGCCGCCACGCACAACGGAACCGCGCAGAATTTCAGGTTGTAAGACAAAGCGATCGACTCTGCGGGCAGCTTTTGGGCCGTCCAACTGCCACGCGCGCTTTCCTGGCTCTTTTTTTGGCCGGCTTTTTGAGTCCCATTCAAATAATGGCTGCTACAGCGAGAGTCTGAACAGAGAGGACGCGTGCTGTGTCTTTTTGTCTGCCTTTGGCAACTTTCTCTTGCTGACTCTCATTATTGAGACGGTCTCATCCCTCGACATCCACTCTTCCGGACACAACCTTTACCATGGCCAAGAAAGCAAAGGCCAAGTCGGCCGTTGGCCATATCGCGGTTCAAAGGCCAGATTATCAGCTTGTGGTGCGTATTGCTCTCCAGCAATGGTTGACAGCATCGGACCGTGTTTATTGTATTTCTGCCTGATGCTAATAACATCTACAGAGCGAAGCCGATGCCCCTTACGAGCAGGATATCTACCACAACCCAGGCGCTACCCGGCCATGGCTTGCCTACATCCGCGTCAAGATGCAGCATGGGACTATTCTGGAGCAGGCCTATGTCATGGAGCGGGCCTGCCTGCAGCTGCCTCGGTCATACAAGCTCTGGAAGATGGTACGTTTGCGTTGTGTCGTGCATGGGTCGATGGGGTTCGGTTTGACGAATGGCTAACTGGGAATTAGTATCTGAATTTTCGCACAAAACACGTCACCAAGCTGAATGCGGCTGTTTTCGCCGACGAGTACCGCAAGGTCAACGCCCTGTTTGAGCGGGCGCTGATTCTTCTCAACAAGATGCCGCGTATATGGGAGCTCTACCTCAAGTTTCTCACGCTGCAGCCCATCGTAACGGCCAGTCGCCGCGCCTTTGACCGTGCCCTTCGCGCTCTTCCCATCACCCAACACAACCGGATATGGGCGCTCTACATACCCTTTGCCAACTCGGCCGGCGGCGAGACGGCGGTGCGGGTATGGCGGCGATACATGCAGGTTCATCCCGAGGATGCCGAGGACTTTATCGAGCTCCTGACCCAGTCAGGCCTGTTCACGGAAGCCGTGCTCAAGTACATTGACATTCTCAACAATGCGAGATTCCGCAGCAAAAAAGCCAAGGGCCACTACGAGCTGTGGAGCGAAATGGTGGAGCTTCTGGTCGAACACGCCACCGAGGTGCAGACCGGCCCCGAGACCGGCATCGACGTGGAGCGCATCGTCCGCAGCGGCATCGAGCGGTACTCGGACCAGCGAGGCAGTTTGTGGTCGGGTCTGGCGGCCTACTGGGTGCGGCGGGGCAACGCAGAGCGGGCGCGGGACGTGTTCGAGGAGGCCATTACGACGGTCATGACGGTGCGCGACTTCACGCTTGTATTCGACTCGTATGTCGAGTTTGAGGAAACCATTATCAGTGACCTGATGGACATGGCTTCCATGCGGGCCGAAAACAACGTGATTGATGAGGAGGCCGATTTTGACCTGGACATTCGCATGATGCGCTTCGAGCACCTCATGGACCGGCGCCCCTTTCTGCTCAACGACGTCCTCCTGCGGCAGAATCCACACAACGTGGCCGAGTGGGAGAAGCGCGTCGGCCTCTGGGGCGACAACAAGCAGGAGGTGGTCAACACGTACACCAAGGCGATTGCCACGATTGAGCCCAAGAAAGCCGTCGGTCTCTTCCACCAGCTCTGGGCCAACTACGCCAAGTTTTACGAAACCGGTGGCGATTTGCGCAACGCCCGTGTTATCATGGAAAAGGCCGTCAAGGTGCCGTTCCGGTCGGTGGCCGAGCTGGCCGACATGTGGATTGAATGGGCCGAGATGGAGCTGCGCAGCGAGAATTTCGACGATGCCATGCGCGTCATGGCCAAGGCGGTGCAGGCGCCGAAGCGCTCGACGGTGGACTACTTTGACGAGACGCTGTCGCCGCAGCAGCGCGTGCACAAGAGCTGGAAACTGTGGAGCTTCTACGTCGACCTGGTCGAGAGTGTCGGCTCGCTGGACGAGACCAAGAAGGTGTACGAGCGCATTTTCGAGCTGCGCATCGCCACGCCGCAGACGGTGGTCAACTACGCCAACCTGCTGGAGGAGCACCAGTACTACGAAGACTCGTTCAAGATTTACGAGCGCGGCCTGGACCTGTTTAGCTACCCGGTGGCCTTTGAGCTGTGGAACCTGTACCTGACCAAGGCGGTGGATCGCAAGATTGGCATTGAGCGGCTGCGCGACCTGTTTGAGCAGGCGATCGAGGGCTGTCCGCCCAAGTTTGCCAAGGTCATTTACCTCATGTACGGCAACCTGGAGGAGGAGCGGGGCCTGGCGCGGCATGCCATGCGCATCTACGAGCGGGCCACGCGGGCCGTGTCAGACGAGGACCGGGCCGACATGTTCAACTTTTACATTACCAAGTCGGCGTCCAACTTTGGCATGGCGTCGACGCGGCCGATTTACGAGCGGGCGATTGCGACGTTGCCGGACCACGAGGCGCGCGACATGTGCCTCAAGTTTGCCGACATGGAGAAGCGGCTGGGCGAGATTGACCGGGCGCGCGCCATTTACGGGCACGCGTCGCAGTTTTGCGATCCTCGCACGAACCCCGATTTCTGGTCCAAGTGGCACCACTTTGAGGTGCAGCACGGAAACGAGGACACGTTCAAGGAGATGCTGCGCATCAAGCGCAGCGTGCAGGCGCAGTACAACACAGACGTCAATTTTATCGCGTCGCAAGCGCTGGCAAAGAGCCAGCAGCAAAAGGCGGCGGCGGCGGCCAACGGACAAGGCGCAGACGACGGCGACGACATGGACGGCGAGAGAGCAGATGCCATGGCCGCTCTGGAGAGGCAGGCTCGGGCGCCCGTTGGCTTTGTCCCGGCCAGCGATGGTCCCAAGGTGACGGCGGCGCCGCAGCCAGCCGCGCCGGTCGTCAACCCAGACGCCATTGATATTGACGATATGAACGATGAAGACTAGAGAGCGGCGGCAGTGGCGACATGGCCAGAATATATGTGAGCTGGCCGACAAGCGACCATGGCCAGAATAGATGGACTTGCAAACCTCTTTTTCGCATCTGTCCAGGAAAGGCCTCTGTCCGCTTCTCAATGTTCCTGTTCTTTACCAGCTCTTGTCGTTTGTTTTCTTCTCAGAGTAATCTTCTTTACTGTATGCATGCCGGGCTCGTCTTGTTTCTGGCTTTTATTTACGCTTTTTGTGATTTGTTGTCATGTTATATTTACTTACCGATTTAAAGCTTCTGTTCTGTGGAGCCATGACGGGTATACTTATGGGAGGCAGACTGGAAAAAAGATTTCTATGTTGAGAAAATACAGAGAAAACATGGCTCGTTCCTTGATAAGTACGAATGCTACCATGGAAGGTCTGAAACGATTGTAGGCTGTTGAAGAGGAGGTGCCCAAAACCCACGCTGGGCCTTGGAATGACACCGCACTCAACAAGAGCAATAAAAGGCTGGGCACCGCTACCCGCGACGCCGGCCGGATAAATGATTTCACTGGCCGATGGCCAGACGGAATTCAAAGAGTTAAAAGATGCTTGTTTTTTTAAGAATAAGCCCCTTGTCCAGGGCGGGAAAATCTGATTAGAAATACAAAGAATACTGCCCTTTCCTCTTCCTCGACTAATTAGCTCCTTCCTTTCCGGCGGGCAGACGCCAGCCCCATCACTGTACATATCTCCCTTTTTGATTTTCATCAGTTTCTGTCTAGCCGTGTGACGTCTGCCTTTTTGCAAGTAGAAGCTCACTATGGTAACAGGAGACGAATTCCAAGAGAAAAGTACACGTTGAAAGCCCCCAATGGCCCCAAAAGAACAGCACATCCGATAAAGAACTGTCTCCCTTTTTCCGCCGGCGACGACTTGTTTTAGCTTTGCCCATCACCTTCCATAGCTCGCCGCCTTCAATCGCCTTTCTATCAACTCTTATTTCTCGCTGCTTCGGACGTGGGACTTTCATCTCGTCGCCACTACCAGTCGAATCGCCTATTGAATCATTGAATCCAAGTCATCACGTGATAGCAAGGCTACGAAAGAGGGCTTACCTAAAATTTCCACAGCCTGTCTCACGCAGTCCAAAGTTTGATGCTGTTTCCAGGATGAGATGCCCAGAGCTGTCTTTATTTCTTGGCATTTACTAGGTCAGAATCTGCCACGACGGCTGCCGGGCTTTGCGGTTCCTGTATGCCATTGCGATAGCCAAAAGAGCTGGATGAAAAGAAAAAAGGAGGATCCAGCGAGCGTTGACAGAGCAGCCAAACAGCGGCGCACAATGGCGTCAACAACGGCAGTGGCAGGCACAGCGGCCATGCCGACACTGGAGCTGACGCCGCGGGAGGCGCAGCTCAAGAATCTGTTGCTGGACGTGGCGTCGTTTATTGACCGGGCGGACGAGCGGCGCGGGGCCGAGCCGCTGGTGCTGCGCTGGGCCGGCGGATGGGTGCGCGACAAGCTGTTGGGACAGACGAGCCACGACATTGACACGGCGATCAACTCGATGACGGGGTTTGCGTTTGCGCAACAGATGCTGGCCTTTTGCCAGAGCGACGGCGGCAGCAACGCGGCGCGGCACGGCATGGGCCCCAGCGACCTCGGCAGCCTGCACAAGGTCGAGGCCAACCCGGACAAGTCCAAGCATCTGGAGACGGCGACGGTGCGCATCTTTGGCATCGAGGTGGATTTTGTCAACCTGCGCAAGGAGACGTACGCGGCCGACAGCCGCAACCCGCAAATGGAGTTTGGCACGGCCGAGGAGGATGCGTTGCGGCGCGACGCCACCGTCAATGCGCTCTTTTACAACCTCAACACGGGCGCCGTCGAGGACCTGACGGGCGGACTGGCGGACATGGCGGCGCGACGTATCAAGACGCCGCTGGAGCCGTTGCAAACGTTTACAGACGACCCGCTGCGCGTGCTGCGGCTGGTGCGCTTTGCCAGCCGTCTGTCCTTTACCATTGAGCCGGCGGCCGAGCAGCTCATGGGCGATGCGCGGGTGCTCGAGGCGCTGCGGCTCAAGATTAGCCGTGAGCGCGTCGGCACAGAGGTGGAGAAGATGCTCAAGGGTGCGTCCAGGTCGGGGCTCTCTGTCTACTAAACAAACGCTGACCAAGCAGGCAAACACCCGCGAGACTCGCTCGCCCTGATCGACAGACTGGGGCTCTACGAGGCCGTGTTTTCGGACCCGTCGGCGCCGCAGCCGCCGGTCGTCGACCTGTCGGGCTGGAGAGCGGCGTACGAATGCCTGCAGCACCTGCAGGAGACCAAGACGCCCGGGTCGATTTACGACGTGCTGGTGCACACAGAGGAGGCCGAGTACATTGCCTGGGTGCTGGCGGCGGTGGTGCCGTGGGAAGGGGTGGCGGGCCAGCCGCCGCGGGCCGGCAGTAAGGCGCCGCTGCCCATGACGACGCTGTCGCTGCGCGAGGGCATCCGCGCGCCCAACAAGATTTGCGACGTGGTGACGGGGGCCACGCGCAATCGCGGCGACATTCTGGCCCTCAAGCAGGCCGTGTGCCAGTCGGCGAGCTACATCCACGAGCGCGACCGGTTCGGCATGGCCATCCGCGCCTGGGAGGCACGTGGCGGCCACTGGCGGCTGCAGGTGCTCTTTGCCCTGCTGAGCGAGGCCATGGCGGCCGGCCAGGGCCGTCTTCCGTTGGCGGCGGCCGATCTCGAGACGCTGGTCCGGGGCTGGCAGGCTTTTACCGACCACCTGACGGAGCTCGACGTGCTGGACGCACCGCACATTAAGCGGCTGCTGGACGGCAAGCAAGTGGCTGCGGCGCTGGGCATCCGGCCGGGCAAGTGGATGACGCAGGCGCTGGATATTTGTATGGCCTGGCAGCTTCGCCATCCGGGCGAGACCGATCCGGCCGGCGCTCTGGAAGAGGTTCGGCAGCGCAAAGACGAGATTGGCATTGGCAGTCTGTTGAAATAAACAATTAACACTGTACCATATGTGACAAATCATGGCCGGCGACGTGCTGTGCATGGCTGGCGGTGATGTGGATGATTGCAGTGATTAGCAATGATGTAATTTGCACAAACACCCCCAAAAACTACTAATCACAGGGTAGTACCTCCACTTCCCCACTGAGCCGGATGTTGGGACCTGCTGTAGTGTTCCAAAGTACGGAGTGCAGGCCAGCGTTCCAGCACAACCGGCGCCAAGGAAAGAGCGGCTCAGATCGTGAAATAGCCCACCTGCCTTTTGTTTCATTGCTTGCCCTCATCATCACCGGCCGCTACTGCTTCTTTTCTTCCAACACCAAAACACGTTTTCCGCCGAGAAGAAGGACGCGCGGCGACCGCATCTGACATCCTCTGCCGTGACCCGCACGCTTTTACATCCTGCGAGATCTCCGCACTCCATCGACGGACGTGAAACAGCGCGAGACGATTCGCTCTTGGACGAGCGAGCTCTTTTGCATCTCTTTTTCGAGCAGTCCACTCTGTCGTTGTTGCGACTTTTTCATCTCTTCGAGCAGTCTACTCTGTCGTCGTTGCGACTTTTTCATCTCTCCGAGACTGTCCGACGATGCCCGCGTGCACTGATACCGCTTACTCCCAGTAAACTGCGACGCTGCTCCCGATAGCAGTTGGCTTTGATACACGAAATCAACTCCTTGTACGAATCTAATACATCGACCCTGTCTTTGTGGCGACATCTCCAGCCATGGCCAGCAGCGGACTTGTGCCATCGGCCATGGACGCGTCTGCGGCGCCGCTGTTTGACAATGCCGGCCTGTGGCACAATTTCACGGCCTGGACTGCCCAGCACCTGACTTTTCTAAACATGACGCGGCTGACTTCTCTGGACGACCTTGTCTGGGCAGGGCCTCGCATGGTGATGAAGCTCGGCGGGCTCGGCAGCCTGGGAGTTGGCCAACGCACCATGGCCGACGCCACGGACGGAACGGGCAGCACCGTATTTCAAGAGGCGATAACCACATCTTCAGCAGCCTCGTTTGCGGCGACGACGGTCGAGGCAGCCAGAAGAAGCGTGTTTGCAGCTGGAGTCGGAGCTGGAGCTGTGACTGGAGCTGCTGGGACGGCTGCTGCTGCTGCTGCTGCTGCTGCTGCTGCCGTGGCCGATCAAGATGTCGGTACCACCTTGTCGGCCTCGGCCTCTCGTTTCTCGTTTGAGAGCGCCCGCGGACTCGGGAGCCTCTTCAGCTATGCCACTAGCAAATGGGCGCTCTGCTGCATCGCCTCCGCCGTCGTCCTGAACCGCACCTACATCTTTGCGGCCACCCGCCGACGCGTGCGGCTACGCTGGCCCGTCCGACTCGCCTTGCGGAGCATCCCCATCCTGCTGCTCTTTGCTCAGGCCTGCTGGCTGCTGCAGGCCATTCAGTGCCAGACCTCGCCCGACTTTTCCGAGCTGCGCTGGGGCAACGCCAGCAAGCACTCGGATCTCATGTGCGCCCAAGAGAGCCCGTTTCTGCACGCCCTGAGCTCAAAGCTGTTGCTGGGCGCGTCCGATGCGGCCTCCTGCAGAGCGGTGCGCATGGTGCCGAGCGACGACAGCCAGGGCTCTGTAGCCGATCTTCGCGGGTCGCTGTCGCTGCTTTGGCCGCTCTTCCTCACCTTTTGCCTGAGCCATTTCATCGAAACGCTGGTCTGCGCCGTCCAGGGTCGCCCGGTGGCGGCCGAGACGGGCATGACCGTTTTTGAGCATTCGCTGGCCTTTGCCGAAGCCGACGCTGCCGTCAGCAACCAGCTCGGCTGGGGTACCTTTACGTCTGCGTCCGCCTCGACCGGCGCGTCATCGACCCTGGCTGCGGCGGCGGCGAGAGCGGCCAGCAGCAGCGGCAGCGATGCGGCCATTGCCATTACCCGCTCCATGGTCTTGGCCCGAGTCAACACGCCTCCCGAGGTGCTTTTGCTGGCCTTTTTGTCCACTATGAGCCATATCACGAGCCACGTGCTGGGCATTGTCAATCTGCAGTCCCGCTTCCGTCTCGTCAACACCAGTTTCTGGGCGCTGTGCTTCATGGGCAGCATCGTGTGGAGTGCGCTGACGTTTTCGCTCGACGACCCGGCCGGCCAGAGCCTGCTGCGCTTCCCCACCGTTTCTATTGTGAGCTTCATTCCGCACATGCTTGTCCTCTTGGGCATCTTTGTCTGCTGCGCCATCTACGGCCTGGCTCTCCTGCTGTCGGCCGCGTCCCAGGAGCCCCCCGACAGTCTTGCGCGTGACGAGGGCGGGCCGCTGTCCTTCCGCGAGCGCTTGGCCAGCGCCCATGCCAACATGCAGGCCAACATGCCCATGGGCCATATCCGTATCAGCCCGGACATGGACTTTTACACGGCACTGCTACGAGCCGGCATTGATGCCATCACCATGGCCAGCGAGGCCGTGTACCTGAACGAGGACCGGCGCGTGAATCTGCGCCCGCACACCTGGCTGGAGGAAGAGCGCTACGACGAGCTGCAGCAGATGCGGTCCAAGTGGCTGGGCGTGGACATGTCGGGGTCGCGTTTCGATGCCGTCGGGGCCACCGGGCTGGTGCCGGTGACGGGCGGCAGTGGCATTGGCAGCGGCAGGGAGTCCCCGGCCACCACGACAGGCTATGCGCGGGAGCGGGCGGCCCAGCAGAAAGCTAGCGGCGGCAAGGCGAGCGAGCGGATCCGGCCTATGCGGGCGGGCGTGGGCGCCACCGAGCGCAGCGGCCGCTGGGTGATGGCGGTCGAGTACCTGCTGCACGTGTGCAAGCTTATGCTGTCCTTTACGGCCGTGTACATTTGCCGGGGTCTGGCGTGGGTGGGCATGGCGCACCAGCCGCGCTGGCTGCGGCGGTGGGCCGAGCGGCGCAAGGCCGGCGGCCGCCGTGGTGCCGGCCATGACAACGGGGCCGACTTAGGCTTGGCCGAGGACCGATTGGGCGACGACTTTGGGCTGGGCGGCGGCGGCAGCTACAGTGGCGGCGGTGGTTGGGAGGTGGAACTGGGCAATGAATGGCTTGTGGACGGCAAGGAGAGTTTTGCCATTCGCCGCGGCAAGGATGTGGACGTGGAGCGGGAGATTCGGCGCTGCTTTGCGCGTACCCGTGACCGGGACGTGGACCGGTCGGGGTCGGCAGGGCGAGACGAGCGCGAAATCGACTCCAAGCTGTACCAGTGGTGGCTCAAGGGTGGCTGGTGGGGCGAGGTGGACACGAGCGGCGACTACCAGCCCGGCCTGGATGGCGACGAAGACGACACGACGAGCGTGATCTCTACGGCGGACGACGACGACACGACGAGCATGATTTCTGCGGCGGACGGCGACGGGTGGGAGTCTGCCGACGACGATGACGGCGGCCAGCGTACGCCTACGCAAAGGTCTCCGTGGGCATCCCGCGAGAGCAGCCCGGCGGCAGTGCCAGACGACGTGCCGCTGGCCATGGCGGACCTGGTGCGGCTGCTGGATCCGCACAGCCCGGGCGAGCGCGACGAGGCACAGGCGCTGGCGGCGCACTTGAATAGCGAGGGCATCCTGACACGATCGGCTTTTGCGCGGTTCCGGCAGCGGCAGCGAGCCGAGATTCTGGCCACGTCGCGTTACGGGCCCGGGCGGCGGCGGCTGGCCGATTTCCGGCCCGGCGTGCGGCTGACGCCCGACGAGGAAGCCGAGCTGCTGGAGCAGATTCTGTTGTCGCGGCGGACCAGCACAGAGACGGCGGGTTTGGCTTCGTCGTCGTCGTGGGCGACCGGTGCGGCAGGTCTCGGCCCCGATGGCCCGCAGTGTGTAGTCTGCCAGAGCGCGCCGCGCACCATTATTGTGTGGCCGTGCCGGTGCCTGAGTTTGTGCGACGACTGCCGGGTGTCGCTGGCAATGAACAATTTTGACAAGTGCGTGTGCTGCCGGCGGGAGGTGGTGAGTTTCAGCCGGATCTACGTGCCGTGAGGAGAGAAGGGGGACTAGGGCAAGTTTGTGTTTTTATTGTTTGTTTTCTATTTACCGACTCGGGTTTCTGTTCGAGAGCATTGTTTGCTGTGACGCTTGAGCAGTTGTGACGCTTGAGCAGTTGTGACGCTTGAGCAGTTGTGATGCTTGAGCATTGTTGTGACGGTTGAGCAGAGCATTTTGTTTGGAGTTGTGCCGCTTGAGAGCATTTGTTTAGTTGTGCACACTTGAGAGTATTGTTTGCTGTGCACGCTGCATAGACGAGCATTCTTTTGGGCATTTCACTGAGCGATTTACAAGATGACTTGATATTTAAAAATCATTACATCATTGGGTATCATGATGGCATCACCGCATCAAATGGCGGCCCATTCCAGGGTAAAAGCGCGCACAGCCGTGGCGGCGGTGTCTGACGAGGCGGGCGCCCCCCCGGCAATGAGCAGGCCCTTTTTGACGCCGGTGGCCAGGCGGCCGCTGCCGACTAGGTCCAGCAGCGCCACGGGCTCATGCCAGCCGTAGCTGGTGGCCACAAAGTGCGCGTGGTAGCGGAACGGGTCGCCGGGGTAGACGCTGAGGCGGCCGCCGAAGCGCAGGCCGGGCGTGGTATAGTAGCCGCGCTCGGCCAAGAGCGCGCGGAGGGGGTACGAGGGAGTGACGCGCTCGGCGTGCTCTGCCTCGTGCTCTGCCGTCTCCCACAGGCCTGCCGACGTACTGGGTGTGATCCGAGGCAGCGGCAGAGGACGCCTCTCCTCGACGACAGCGGCCACATTGGTGAGAGCAGCCACCCCCCCCCTCTGGCTGGCGGCCGCCTGAGCTGCTCGCACCTCGGCCGAGCGCTTCTGCCGTTCGGCGGCGGCCACGGCGGCGGCGGCCTGCACGACGCGGCGCTGGCGCAGCAGGCTGGCCGTGTAGGCGCGACGAGCGGCAGGATCGGCGAGGGCGGCCAGGTAGGAATCGCGAAGACCGTTGCGGCCGTCGCCGACGACGCGCGCCACCCCCCCCCGGACCAGCCAGCGCACCTCGTCGGCAGCCAGCTCGAGCGGCAGGCCACTAAAGACGGTCTGGTTGGGCGCCTGCGGAGTGGTTCCGACCAGGACGCCGCACATGCCGTGGTGGCGGCGCAAGCGGGCCACGTCGGCCACGTCAAAGACGAGGTGGCGGCCGCCGATGCAAACGATGCGGATCAAGGCCTGCGTCTCGGGCGTGGACGCGGCCGGCGACAGCACGTCCATGCAGAGAGCTTTACCTGCAGGCGTTGTCTGCGACCTATTCTTTCATCTCATCTGCCATGGACCTATTCTTTCCTCTCATCTGGTTAGCCTTGACAAAAACGAAAGTGACAAGGCAAAAGCGACAAGAAAGCCAAGAAGAAGCCAAAATCATTGGAAAAAGGGTTAATTTCAGCATGCAAAAATGCTCAGGGGATTGACAGATTGTATAACCAAGAGTTGTAATCATGTAGAGGCTTCTTCTTGGAGCGGGAACGGGACAGGGAAATGGCACTCACGTTACAAGGACAGCGTGTGAGGAAAGAAGAGAAAATGGAACGAAGGAGGGCCGATTTTTCTGATATATTTTTTCCCAGTTGGCCCCACTGGGCAGAATACAAGGCGGTGAGAGTATGGTGAGGAGGTTGCCCCACTGTAAGCATTAAAACTCCATGGCGTCCTTTTTGGCGGCGACGGCGGGCGAGGTGTCGGCCGGCCCGACGTCTTCGACGGGCGGCAGGCTGTAGGGGCTGATGACGAGGCCCTTGGAGGCGCTGAGGCTGAAGCAGAGGTTCTCGCGCAGCGACTGGCCCTGGGGGCTGGTGCCGGCGCCACCCATTTCCGAGTAGAACTGGAGTTTGTGCATTTTGCACCAGCCCTGCATTTTCTCGGCCGGCGAGGCGTCTCGGCTGCCACTGCCGTGAGTGCTGGTGGTGGCCGAGGGCGGGCTCGGCGGCAGAGGCACGAGCTCCAGCACGTTGTCGCAGACGGTCTCGAGCTGGTGGACGTAAAAGCCGTCGCGGGCATAGAGCGACGTTGAGAGCGAGGCCATGGCGGAGACGCGGCGGCTGTGCTGGCGCAAGAGCGCGCGCAGACGCACAAGGAAGCCGACGATAAAGGGAAACGTCCAGCCGTCGAGGGCGTAGAGCGTGGGCGACAGGAAATGGGGCAGCACGACGCGGTGCAGCGATGCGGGCGGCGTGCTGTCGAGGCTCTGGCCGAGGGCGGCCAGGAAACGGTCCAGCGCGGCGTGCACGGGCAGGGCCGACGACGAGGACGACGAGCCCAGCGGACTCGGCAGGGCATAGGGGTGCAGCGTGCCGCGGATGTCGGCCGGCGCCAGCCGCTTGGTAATGTCGAAAGTGTGGCAGAAAACGGCGGCGGCGGCGGCCGTAGGGGGGGCTGGCCGACATGAGTAAACTAAGAAGCAAATGACAGAAGAAGAAAGTGACAAAGACTACTCACCCTGCGTCCGCCCTCCCGGCCGAGCCGAGAGCGCCTCGTATCGCCAGGCAATCTTTAGACGGTCGGCAGCCGCCTCGGCGCCCTTGCTGCCGCCCTTGCGCTCCGAGAAGAGGCCCGGCAGCTCGGCCATCCAGCCCAGACCAAATCCCAGCACGTGCACGTGATGGCCCTGAACCAGGCCCTCGGCCGCATAGGTGCGCAGCAGCGTGCTGGCAAAGTCGGTAGTGCCTTGCTCCTCGACCAGCAGCGAGCAGCCGAGCACGAGACCGCCGTAGCCGGCCAGGAGCGGGTCCAGGGATGCGGCGCCCGTCGACGTGACCGGCCGGCCATCAAACGGCGACGCCCGTGCGCCAGGGCCCAGCGGTGGCTGCTGAGACGCCGTCTTGGCCGTCGTCTGTCGCTGCTGTCGTCGCTGCTTGGCCTGCTCCATGGCCTGAGCCAGCCGGCGCTTTTCCGGTGCCAGCCGCGCCAGCTCTTCGGGCGAGCGGTCCGGCCGTGATGCTCGAGGCCAGCTGGGCACGTCGGCCCTGGGCGGCAGAAGCGGCTGTCCCGGCCATGTCGCTCCGGGTCCGGACCCGGGTCTCATTTTTCGTCCCGGTCCTCCTCTCGGCTCTTCTTGCTGTGGGCGGGGGCGTGGCTGTGCGTCTGCAGACGCGGCCGGGCCAGCCGTCGCCGCCGACAGCACCACGTTGCGTCTGCGGAAAGACATGCCAGGTCGAGCGGAATAGCAAAAAAAAAAACTAACGAGGTGCGGCGTGCGAGCATGCCGAAAACAGACTTTGAATATCACTGTCGACGCTAACCTATCTGCATCTGTCTGCACGTGATCACCCCACATGAAATTTTTGACGGCAAGGCTTCTTTTTTTGTCGCTTGTAAACGCTTCTTCTGCGCCCCTGTGCTGTTGTTTTGCACTCTCTTGTCCACGAAACCCCGGCAGCACCAGTTCTGTCGATTCCGTGCCCTCTCGACAACCTTTTCCCGCTCTTTTCATCGCCATCATGGCCGGCACCGCAGGCGACAGCCAGCTGTTTGAGGATAGCTTCACCATTACCGACATCAACAACGCCAAGTATGACCGAGCGGCGCGCATTTATGGCACGTCGGCAGACGCGCAGACGGTCATGACGCTCGACATTAACACGGAGCTGTTCCCGTGCCTGGTGGGCGAGACGTTGACAGTGGTGCTGGCCACGACGCTGTCGCTCGACGGCACCCAGGACGACGACAAGGGCTGGCGCGATTTGACCAAACCGGGCGTGCCGGGGGCCGGCGACTCGAGCCTGGCCGACATGTACGACTATGTGTGCCACGGCAAGATTTACAAGTTTGAGGACGGCGACGACGGGCAGACGATGTGAGTGGCGTGCATGGTCTTTGTTTTTTGTTTTTTTTGGTTTTTGGTTTTTTTGGTTTTGTTTTTTTTGTCTTTTTGTTTTTTTTCTTCTTCCTTCTTTTATTCTTTCTCCTTTCTTCCTTCTTCTTCCTCCTGCCACTGACACCCACAGAAAAGCGTACATTTCTTTTGGCGGCCTGCTCATGTCAATATCCGGGCCGTACAAGAAGCTGACACCGCTACGGGTCGACTACACGTACCTTTTGGTGAAGAAATAGGCCGGCGGCAAAGGCATGACGTGTCCGCTGGCCCGTTGTCCGTACGGCAGGGCGACTTGGTGTGCAAAGAAAAAAAAGGAACGGGCGTTGTGGGCGTTTTGGATCGTTTTTGTTTTGCAGATATAGCTTGCCATTATCAAAGCTCAAGAAGCGCTTTCGTGACTGGTCCGTCTGTTTTGGTCTGTTCTTGTCCGTCTGTTCTGGCCGTCTGTTCTGACCGTCTGTTCCGGTCCTTCTGTTCAGCTTGATTCTCCGTCTGTTATGCTCCTCCGCCCCCGTCTATTATGCCCCTGCGCCTCCCTCGACGGCCACGTCCAGGTGCGGTCCCGGAAAAGGCAGGACACGACGCATGCGGGCGACAATGGTGTCGTAGTCGGGCTCGTTGTCGCGCGTCAGGATGCCGTGACGGACAAAAAAGTCGAGCAGCACCAGGGCGCAGTTGGGCTTGAAGCGGCCCTGGGCCAAGAGCTCGCGCACCTCGGCGACGCTGCAGAGCGAGAACGAGGCCACCTCGCCGTCCTTGGGCGTCGGCACCACGGCCGGGCTGCCGGGCTCGCCGCCGTCCAGCCGCAGGTCGTACACCCACTGGCACTCGGGGTAGACGTAGCCCGGTTCGCCGCCCGCGCCTTCGTCTGTGACGAAAACGTACGAGATGCAGCCGACACAGCGCCCCCCCCCCCGCACCACGGCCTCGGGCAGCGCCGCCTCCTCGTCGGCCTCGCGCACCATGCAGTCAAACGGGTCCTCGCCCGTCATCAAGCCGCCGGCCACAGTGTTGTCGAGCATGCCGGGGTAGGTCGACTTGTCGGCGGCGCGCGTCGGCACCCAAATCTGCCAGCTACCGGGGTCGCCCCCGCCGACATAGGCCGTCATGTGCACGCCATACCGCGCCGTCCCCAGCAGGCCGAGCGCTGCACGCTCCATGCTAAAGAGCAGCTCGTGCGTGCCGCCGTGGTTGGGCTGCCGCCGCCGGCCGTACACGGGCCACAGCTCGTCTCGCCATCCCTGCAGCAGCCGAAACGTCTTGCGCGCCCGCCAGTACGCCGCCAGCGCCGCCACCGCCTGCGTGCGCTGCGGCTCCGTCGTCTGCCGTCGCAGCAGCTCGTGCAGCGGCACCGTGCCCGTCGTCGCCGCCGCCGCCTCAAGGTCCACGTCGGCCTCCCAGCCCATGGCCGCCAGCTCGGCCTTTGGGATGCGCGCCAGCTCGGCCCACACCGTCCGCTTCATGTAGCCAATGGCATAGCTGTCGGTGCCATCGCCGTCGGCCCAGACAACCGTGTAGAGCGTCGCCATTAGGGCCGCATGCTTTTCTGGCGCGGCCGCGGCGTCGGGAAATCTGCTGTCGTCAGCCTCGGCCGAGCTCTCGCTTCTTTTCCTCCTCTCTCACTCACCCGTCGACCTGGTCGACCAGGTCCATGTTTCGCAGCCGCTTGGCCATGGTGCCGTTGTCGGTTTATCCTTTGAACAAGCACTCTATTCCGTCGACGTCAAAGACGACCGTTTCCGTCCACGACGCGACTTTGCAGAGGGTGGCCCCACTCCGACCCCGCGCTGCCGCGCACTAGCCGCCGCAAAGCTCCAGAACGCGGGAGAACGGTATAGAAGCTGCAGGTAGGCTAAAATGGACGGCAGTTGATGGGGCTGACAAGCTGATGCTGTTCTGCGATCAACAGGCCACAAACGGAACTCTATTTAACAGTTTTGTCCTTGTCGTTTCTTTGCGCTCGCTTTCAGCTTTAGAAAGCATTGTCGACTTTGCGGCTAAAGCCTCGCTTACTCAGCCTTTTCGCTCCTCCTCCCCTCCTCCTCTTGCACCTCTTATATACCTCCTCCTCCTCCTCTCTTCTTCCACCTCTTACATACCTCCTCCTCCCCTCCTCCTACCATGGCACAGCCCCTCTTTGGCATTGTCCCGGCCGGCTTGCCCGTCATCACCGTCCCCTCCGAGGTGCTCTCGCCCACCTCCTTCCTCTACTCTTTGCCGGCCCCCGCCGCCGACGGCCGCTCCTTTAGCCACGTCGTCCTCTTCTTGCTGCCGGGCGTCGAACTCCCCCCCGGCACCGCCGCCGCCATCTACCTGGTGACGCCGCCCACCGCGCCGGGCCAGACCGTGCCGCAGTCCCGCTTCCTCGGCGGTGTCGGCCCGGGCAAGGAATCGGCCATTTTCAAGATTGGCAGCGGAACGGCCTCGACCTCGGCCGCAGCAGCAGCACCCACCGTCCTGGGCGTCAGCATCGAGGACGGAGCCAGCGTGGCCGCCCGCATCGAAGAGGTGCGCGCCGCCGCCGCCGCCGCGTCCATGGCCGTCGTTGCTCGCAGCTCTTCTGCGCCGCCCGCCAACGCCTCGGCATCCTCTGCCGCTCCGTCGACCCTGGCGCTCGCCCAACGCATCATCCAAAACGCCTTTAATTTCTTGGCCAGCTACAGCACCTCGGTGTCGCAAGGCTCCGTCTCGGCCGAGGTCGTGCCCATGAAGGCCATTGAAGACTGGTGGCACAAATTCGAGGCTCGGCTACGCAGCGACCCGACCTTTCTCGAACGGCCTACCGACTGAGCGGCCTCTTTCCCTGTACATTTAGCTTGTCATTTTTCTGTACTTGTTTTGGGCGTGACGGGACGGTCTTTTGGGCATGCATACTGGTCACGTGTATAAATAGGAGGAATGGAGCCATTTAAGCGTTGCTTTGCTTCCGCTGTCCCATTATGCTAATACAACGGCTCAAACTCGCCGGCCTCAGTCAGACAGCTCCAACTCGCGGCCTCAGTCCTCTTGCAGCGCCATAAACACACTCTTCCCCCGCGTCGGACTGGCCGCCCGGCTTCGCCGCCCGGCGTTGAGCATTTGCAAATTGTTCTGCGACAGCCGCTCGCGGCTCGCCATCAGCCGGCTGCTGCGGTCCATGGCCGAGACGCCGGCCATCGTGCGCACTTCTTCAAACATGTCCCCCCCGAGCTGCGGCGTCGCCAGGCCCGACGCCCGCGCCAGCCGCGTGGCCGACCCTCGACTCGACCCCGACCCGACTCCGGGCCCCTCGCTGCCGTCCGACCCGTCGTTCTCGTCCGACTCTAGCTCGCCAAGCTCCAACGGATACTCCAGTTGTCCCTCTTCCAGCACGCGCTCGTACTCGCGCGACGACCGCCGCCCAAACAGCTTGCTCGACAAGAAGCTCGACAACGCGCCCCGGCCGGGTTTGCTGCCGCCGCCGCCGCCGCCGCTGATGCCGCCCAGCCACTGCCGCCGCACCAGCCAGCTCATCTTGCCCAGCACCCGCGCCCGCCGTTCCCGTTTCCGCAGCAGATAGCCCACTACCGCCAGCACCACCACAAACAGCAGCAGCCCGCCCGACGAGGCCGGCTTCTCCCGCGCATGCTCCAGCAGATCGTCCGCGGCGTCGCCCCAGTCGTCGCCGTCATTGTCGCTGCCGCCCAGGTCCACCGGTTTCCAGGTCGAGCCCGCGTACGTAAAATCGGCCGGCACGCTGCTGCTGCCACTCGGCACATTGCTGCCAAAACCCACTGGCAACTCCAGCGCCTTACCGCCCGCCGGCGGCACCTGTCCCGACGCATACAGCAGCATCCGCCCCAGCGTCCAGCTGACCTCGACGCTGTCAATCTTGTCGAGCGGCCGGAACGGCGTGACAAATCCCTGCCGGTGCGCCTTGTCCAGCGCCTCGTGCGACACGTTGAGCCCGGGCAGCTGGTCGAGCCCGATGCGCGGCACGCCAATGCCCTCGTGCAGCACGTTGATCACCCACGACGCCTTGAAGCACGCCTGCTGCGCGTCCTGCATCGTGCGGCTGCTCGCGCCCTTGTGCTTGTTCTTCTTGCGCGCCGCCTTGGCCGCCGTGTCCTGGTCGCTGCCTATGCTCGCCCGGATCGCGTCCCAGTCCTGGTCGCAAAACGCCAGCACCCGCCGCTGGTACGTGGCAAAGTCGTAGGCGTGGTCGCCGTCGTCGTCGTCGTCGCCGTCGCCAAAGAATCCATGCGTCGAGTGGTAGTACTCGGACACGCCGACAAAGTGGTTCACCTTGTAGTCGATGCTCGGCACCGGGTCGTGCATCAGACAGGGCCCACCGCCGCTGCTGCCGCACGGCATATTGTCCTTGTGGCCCAGCAGCGGCTTGGCCCCGACCAGGCAGGCCTCAAAGTCGCCGGTGCCCACGAGCGTCTTTTGGCCGTCGTGCTGCCCCGGGCGGTACACCGCCTTGTCCCGCCGGTGGCCGGTGCTTCTGCTGCTGCTGCTCGGCACCATGTCCCCGCTCAGCGTCGTCCGCAAGCCCTTGGGCAGACACGGGTCAGGGATCTCGCTGCCGTCGCCGTGGCTGGCAGCGTGCCGGTCGACCAGCGCCCGGACGTACGCGGCGCGCGCCTGGTTCACGCCAAAGCCGAGCCACGTCGTCGAAAAGACGCGGTGCTCCTGCGGCTGTCCGTCGAGCGTGCGCAGCCGCACCAGCTGCAGGTCCCGCGCGTGCTCGGCCGCCTCTGTCGTGTTGGGCGCAAAGGCGATTTGCGCAGACGCCCCGCCCATGTCGAGGAAGCCGTACGTGTGGTGGTTCTGCCCGTGCTCGTGCTGCTCCGGGTGGTCGAAGCCGCCCAGCAAATAGTTGGCCGCCAGCCAGCCGTATAGGCCCTCGGTTTCGCCCGAAATCACCTGAATGTGCTGCGCGCAGTCGGGCAGCGCAAAGGGCGCGTGCTCGCGCAGGTAGCCGCACATTTCCCGCAGCAGCGCCGTCTGCTGTGGCGCCGGCAGCAGCCGCATACCCGCCGTCGCCATGAGGAACACGGGCGTGTCGGCCGCCATGTCCGCCGGCACGACGGAGAGCGCGTAGTCGAGGAGCCCTTGCAGGTGTGTGGGCCCGACCTGGGCCGGCTTATCGCCAAAGGTGGACACGCCGGGCCGGATTTTCCTTGTCCACTTGGTCTTGATCTCGGGCAGCCGGTGGAGCTCCTCTGGCCGTCCGTCCTTGGCTTCGCGCGACGGGTCTTTCCACCGGTACACATGCAGTCGGCTGCCGGACGAGCCGGCGTCGATAATGACGCCCCATCTCCCTGTGGAGAACGTTAGCCTTTGAACGTGGGGACACGGAGAAACCGCGAGCAGGGATCAACGCACATTTCCCCATGAGGATCGATGTGAAGAGGACGTTGCCTCGGATAGGGCCTGTCGCCTGGAGAGAGAAGCTGAGGGGTGAAGCTGCGAGAGCGCAGAGCCGAAAGAATCGCAGATGCGGAAACGACAGACGGCGCGTCTCTGCGAGCCAGGGAAGCGTTTATCAAAATGGCCACAGTCGCATGGGTAATGGGCAGGAGCAGAGGGATTCGGCGCAGCCAGGCGAAAAAAGGAGAAGTGAAATGTCGTGATTTTCGCGCAATGTCGCAAAAAGAAATTAGCCGTCGCGACCGACAAAAAAAAAAAAGTAGGACCGTCCAAGACAAACAGATAAATAGCGAGCGACAAGAAAAAAAGACAACGGCGTCGATGGGACGTGGTAGAACGAGTGGATCGCAAAGAGGTATCTCTTTTCCATTTGCCTCTCGAAACTGGCGATAAGAATATACGAGACGAAAAGGACCCATATTTTAGGATACGGAAACGGATAAGATCCACGTAATCCCAAGTAGTGAACTCGTATTGGTACAATCTTCGCACTGTAGTGAACTCCGAAACGAGACTTTGTCAGTCTGCTAAGTCAGCATAAGAGTACACTATTATTAGACCATCGGTCTGGCCCGTCAGATGGAGATATCCGTCGGTTCTACACCAGACAATACATTGTGCGCTTGAGGGTTTTACTCCAAGTTTGCAACAAGTAAAACTACAGGTCAAATTTCAGTGAATATTATGGCATCATCTAACAGCTAAAAATCACAAAGCATCAAACTTGCAAACAAGATTGCAAAGGAATTCGTCAGACAGGAAGAGAGACCAGAAACTGTGTGGACGGACCAGTCCGTCGCATCCCAGCCTCGTCACAACCTTGCTCTACCGAAGGAGCTGCTGCTGCTTCAAGCGCGCATTCTCCTCCTCCAACTGCCGCACACGCTGATACATGTTTTCCACCGCCATGTCGGCCTTCTCCACGCGAGCCTGGAGCAACTGGTTGACGGCCAGGAGCGCAGTGGAAATCTTTTGCATGGCCATAACGTTGTCCTGTAGGGCCTCGATCGCCTCTTCCTCGCAGGCATATTTCGACGGGCTGACAAGAGGGCTCTCCTCCTCCTCCTCCTCCTCCTCCTCCTCTTCCTCCTCATAGTCTTCCTGCTCCCCAAAGAGCTCCATCAAGTCAATGGGGACTCTGTTTTTACACGGCCTGACCGATCTGGCTGTTCGGGGCACGGTGTATTGCCGCAGCTTCTGGAGGGCTGGCAAGATAGCGTTTTTCAAGGAGCGAAGCAGCTCGTGCAGCTCCAACAGCTTGCGAAAAGTGCTAGACGGAGTCTCGTCCAACGTCTCAAACTCTATACGCCGTGGCCCGGAGAGGGTGGGGTCACTGCCTGTGCTACCGCTGCTGCTGCTACTGCCGTTGGGCTTGGTACTGCTGACCTGGAAGACGGCACAGGGTTGGGAGTAGACATTACGAGCCATTGTCTGTGTCTGGCTTGGAAAGGCTAAATGAATCACCGAGGCGAGTGTCAATGAAGCGAAGAGCTGGCCAAAGTTGAAGCTCAAAGTCCAATCGTGAAGGCGTATGGACTTTACAGACAGGAAGTAAAAGACTATGGCATGTCCACCATGAGACTTGTCTCTATTTGTACACTGCCTCTTGACAAAAGGCATCGACTAACATGGCACATCTCGATACGGCTGCCATTCTCTAACGGCATAGGTTTGCATCTCATTGTGCTTCAAGAGATTAGAGAAGCAGCATGAAGATGTCTACGAACAAAGCGGCTTCTGGATAGTAAAGCTCGCGTATTGAATTCATCCAAGATGGCGCCTAGACAATAGGCTGTTTCAAAAGGAGACCGTAGACAAGAACCATATCTTGGCAAAAGTAAATAAGCAGTCGGTATCCCAAGAGAATGAGACTTTTGCAAACAAGTGTCCGCGGATGCACAATGTCTCTCCACCATCATTGTCATTGAATTCTGCTGGAGATCAGTGAGACGTAAAGTGAATAGTAAATCCGTTTACAAACGAGACCGGAACAAGACTGTAAATACATTGTTTTCTGTAATCACATTGACTACTGTCAGTGCATTTGACAAACGCCAGCTGTTTGACAGCGGTATCAACCGAAGAGAATGACCTCTACGACTCGCTTCCTACGCTTTTCCCCGGAGAACAAAGAAACCATGTTTGCTTTTAAGGCATAGCTCAAGCTAAAGAGTGACGTCATTTGTGCTTTTGCTTCACTTCCAAGCCAGAGTCTGCGGCCGGTGGGAAACGGCACATTTCACGGGCACTTCCGTAGCTGCAGGCCAGCACGGGACTTAATGGATCTAGTCGTTGGCAATGAATGGCACCCGGGACAGCGTCGGGTGCAATAACTGTTGCCTTGAGCTGTCTGTCTCGGCGCCTGCAGTCTTAGTGAATTCTGGGTTTCATGTGCCACGAAAGCGGCACTAAAACTTAGCGTGCCGCTGGGCAGCAGTGCCTTATAAGATCGAAGCGAGCGGCCTCCTCCCTTTATTGTCTGCGTTTCTCTTCTTCTCTCTTCATCTTTGTATTCCACCTCCACTCTGTCTTTCCGGCGGTTTCTGTTTTCGTTCCATTGTCTGTCTACTGCCACCTCCACCGGCTATCCTGGCCGTGTCTTTTTCTCTCAACTTTTCTCTTCAAGAACACCGCCCGCAGCCATGCCTTCTTACATTGTGGGTTTTCTCCTGTTTATCGTCTTTTCATGGAGTTTCTCTTCTCTTGTATTCTCACGGAGGCCTTGGAGAGAGCTTAAAAGACTAATGGTGCGCGCTCACAGATCACTTGCAAGGACGACGCCTCTTCCGACGATGTGGCTGCGTAAGTTTTCCCTCATCTCTCCCCCATCGGAAACTCGGCCAGACAAAGAACATGGCGCTCTAAAGAAGACTTTCTAACTGCATATATACAGCGTCAAGAAGCAGGCCATTGACCAGGGCGGCAAGATCACCCACGAGTACTCCTTGATCAAGGGTTTTGCGTACGTGTCTCACGGTCTTCCCATAGGCCAGGCCCTTTACAGGCCTTCTTTTCTCGCTCTGCTTCTGCCACAATGTTTTCCCTTTTGTCTTTTGTTGGATCCATGCTGACTCTTCTTCTCTCAACAGCGTCAGCTTCCCCAACGATGCCGTCAACACACTCTCCCAGCATGAGCACGTCAAAGACGTCGAGCAGGACCAGGAAGTAAAGGCTTTTTAAATCATTTACATACTTAATAGAGGCACGCTGCTGTCGCCCAAAAATGGCTTTTTCCATCCATCATGTTCCCGTAGCCGTTTAGCTGTTGCAGCGGGGTATTCAGCAGTACAGCGCATTAGGCATTACGTAGCTGCTGCCCCTCCCCCACATCAGCGTCGGGACCCACTCGCGATCTAGGGTCTTGGAGGCAAATTGGCGATGAGGGCCTGGCCACGGCCGCTACCGTCCGCCGGGCAGCGGTCTCGCCGACAAAGAAGTAGTGATTGCCTGGCACGGCCTAACCCACAAAGTAGTGGTTGCCTGGCACGGCGACACCCGCTCGGGCGCGGTGTGGACCAGCTCGCGCATCCGATGCCACCGGCCGGGCGAGCCGCGCAGCTTGGCGAGCCCTCGCATCCGATCAGGGCCTCCAGCTTGTACGGCAGAACCGGCGAGAGTATGGCTGGCGTCGAGGATGCTGGAGAGAGACGGCGTCGGGCACAAACCGCCCGGCCGCCTCTCTGAGCCTCTGTGGCCGCCGTAAAGACGCGCGCCAGATGGAGGCCGCCGGTGACGCAGACGACGAGCGGCTTCGGCTGCTCAAGCGTCTGTGCCCTGTCCTCGCCCACCGGCGGCTGGTAGTGTATTTTCGGGAACCCGGCATTCGTGTCTAGGACCTCTCCGGCGTAGAGGGACCGGCTTTCAGGGAGTGACCGTGTCCATGATGGCATCTATCGGTTCGCGCCGGACAAAAAGCTACAGAACCCCTTCACAAAACAAAAACTAGTACTCCCACCAAAGCTTTGAGATCGGCTTTGCTTTTCCGGCGACATGCCGAGAGGCCGAGGACATTAGTAGACGACATACGGGTGTTTGTAGCAAGCCTGGAATGCCATGTTGAGAAGGCCATGTAGCAAGCGACGGTTTATACTAAGTTAAAAACAAAACAATCAATGGCGAGTGGTTATTTGCCGTGCTTTGACCATTCTACACACAAAAAAGGCATATAAAGGCCATGTCCTCATTGAAATAGGTTCACACGATATAGAGGTGGCCAAGCTCTTCAAGATGGGGACATGAGAGACGAGGGAAAGCAGCACCAATCGTAACCTCGAATGCAACGCATAGGATGAGTTTTCGTCCTAATTTTGGAATAAAGCAGGCATATTTGGTGGTGATGTTGGCCTGAGAGGGAAGTGATTGGAATTACACCCGTTTCACAACCTTTCTTTACCGATTACCTAAAGACAAAAGACTGATTTCCTATATAAAGCGCCAATCGCACTCAACATTTCCAAAAATTTCCTCATCTTTTCATAAACCGCTTTTTCTTGAAGTACAACGCCCGCTCATAGTGGCAACAACAGATCGCACGCTTTGTATCAAAACCCGGTTCATTGTCTCTTCTGGAGACATAACCGGCCTGAGACGAAACAAAGCTTAGCTTGGGTGCGGCTGTACCTCCTTACGACTGCATGGCCTCTGCAAACGAAGCCCTGTACAGTTACAAGAGTGTGATTTCTCGGTACGTCTCTTCTATCTACAATCTCATCGTCTTTCTTGGTCACTGACACTAGACATAGCCCGCCTGTATTTACGGCATGAACACGTCCAATGGGCTATCGCCAACGGCTGGACGCGGCGGCAAAGGATGTCTATCACATCCCCCCACGTTTGCCAAAGGTGAGTCTTTTATCACTTCCCTTTCAGTCCAGAGTCACCATCCATCCGCGTTGGGGGTGGTTCTAGACTAGAATGGCAGTGATAAAAGACTCACCGCCATTATGATGCCACGCTCGGATAGAACAGAGGAAGCGGTTGTCTGGGCGCCGAACCGTACTGGAACGAACTTTGCATCGAGTCAAGCATCCACCCGGACAAACCCATCACTGCATGCGGGCACACCTCTCCTTTTCCAGCTGGCAACAAAACCTCGCGTATTAGACACGAGACGGCGGCGAAGAGACACATACGCTGGAGGAACTGTGGATGTGGAGCGCCGCGGTTGTGAACTCACAATGCAGCTTCAAGACTCGGCACCGGGGAACTTCCTGGCCGCCACGAGGCGGCAAGACTATGCCGGCCGGTAGTTTCCGCTATTCAGACTTGAATGGAGCACCTTGTGACTCAGCACGTTGGGGTCTCGTTGACCTTCCCGCCGGCGCTTAGTGTCTCCCTGGCCAGTGGGCGTATGCCGACAAGGCCGGTGAAGTCAAGGCTCGCGGAAATCGCGAAAATCGCGGCCTTTCACCGACGGCCTGTGACGGTAGCACGAGACGGCACGTGACTGCCAATAGATATCCCTTGGGATGCGGGACCCAATAGATAGTGAATGAATCATCGACTTTCCAACCCATTTTGTGCGTCACCTTATGACACCTAGTATACTAGATTGTGAATACAAGTCGCGCGCCGCCTTACTGATAGCCTCGCGCCGTCTCTACGCTACGCGCGCGCGGCAGGCAAGACGGAGAGCCCGCCTTTCGTATTTCTGGCTTACGGCTATATAACCGCGAGCTCTTGCCAGCTTCTCGCAGATGGGTCGGTAAGCAAAACTACCTACTTCTATTATATCTTGTGCCACGCACGTGACGACTTCCAGTCTTTCCCTTACACGCTTTTGCTTCCACAACCCCCCCGGATATCGTTGTTTCTCCCAATGTCGCAACAAAAAAACCTACTTGTATTGCTTCAAAGCATGAGCATCATTTGTTCCGTCGAGGCTCCGGAAAGGCGCGTCTAGGGCGGGGCCTTTAAGGTCCTAAAGGAGCTGCTGGCAGGTGGGACGGCTCCGGGTCAGTGCGGTGATTGGCGTCGGGGGCCGAACCGGTTGCGAGGGTTCGCCAAGAGGCCGGTTACGAGGGCTGGATGGCTCAGGAGCGGCAAAGGGGATCTGCTCAAACATCTTTGTCGTGCACGATATCCGAGAGGGATGTTGAAGCAAAAGAGTGTAAGGGAAAGACTTGGAAGGCGTCACGTGTGTGGCACAAGATATAAGAGCAGTAGGTAGGTAGAATAGAAACTTTTGCTCAAATAAAGTTATCTGTCTATTACATACATGTAGGTACCACTCGTTTATACAAACGTGCAGTGTTCCTACCAGCGTCAGTAACAGCGTTATCAACGCCTACAACAACAATGCTATTAGTGCCTGTGGCGACGTTATTAAAGACCGCCTGGACGTATGTTATGATTGATTATTTTACATAAGCCTGAGCCTGTAAGTTAATTACTGTATCACTGCTAGACCAACTCGTCTTTAACGTGTTTCTTCGCTGTAGCAAACGCACATCCACGCTCGTCGTCCGTCCATCCACACCACATCTCAGCTTGCGATATCAAATCAGCACCAATAACACCATGGCGCTTCGCGAATGTGCCACTTGCGGGCGCGATCTGCCCCGATCTTCTTTCTCGGCCAATCAGTACTCTTTGGGTCAAGGCAGATCGCGATGTGCAAGCTGCATCTACGGACATCCCTCTGACATTCCAACGACGGCCTCGTCCAGTGGCAGGTACAGAATCTCCGGTGCTGCTGTAGTCAATGATGATGCCCTTGATTATCCTTTTGGTGAAGGGGCGTTTCGCTGGGTGGCCATGGGGACCTACGAGGAAGGCCCTCGCCGTGGGCAGGCCTGTGTTGTCAAGTGGTTTAAGAGCGGGGCGGTCTACGAGAATGACTACTTCACACTCGACATCAAGCCGTTGACAGAGCCTTGGACATTGTCGACAAATTCAACGACCAGAACATTATCAACAAGAAGATCATGATCAATGTCCCAGGCGTGTGGCAATTCAGAGCCGACGCCGGCCGCAGGGCTGGCCAGAAAATACTGATTGAGCCGTTTATTGAAAACTACGAAAAGTTCAACAGCAACTCGGGCTGGAACAACGACTCGACTGCATGGGGAGAGGTGATGCAGGCTCTGAGCCACTTTAGCTACCATGTCACCAGTGGCCAGTTTGTCCTTTGCGACCTCCAAGGCGGCGTCTACCGCAACGAGGTTGTGCTTTCGGACCCCGTCATTCTGTCGCGCAACCGTGCCTATGGCGTGACTGATCTCGGCCCCAACGGCATCAGCTCTTTCTTCAGCCAGCACGACTGCAACGACTATTGCCGCCCCAACTGGTCGCAGCCGGCCAACCCTACCCAGTACTACAACCCGGTGCCGGGCACGACGATGATACGGAACAGGGTGCCGACTCGCCAATCCAGGCCTGCGTACTACGACTGAAAATATACCACGTATATTTTCGAGTGTGATCTAATGATAACTCACGGGAATTGATGCATGCAACAATGGCTAGGGCGATGGCATACGTCTAGTGTAGCACGGTCGACTCTACGGGCAATCCGTTTGCTACGTCCTGTCGTAAAGTACTGCGGGGCAGCTCAGGAAATAAATGCTCGGAAATGCTCGTAACTCGTGGCTACAGTCACCTGACTTTCACGTGAAGCTCACTAGTGGAGACTAGCCTGATAAAATCCGCACGTTTCCCCTTTGATCGGTTTCCATGATTCGACATCTCCAGCGCCCTGTCAGTGACCAGCACATTTCAAGCTTTGGTGCCAGTCGTGTTTATCGTGCTGCACTCTACCACACCGCAATGCCGACATGAGGCGCGCTACAAGGCCATTGAGGGCTTTTCGGCCCGGGGCCACATCTCTCTGCCCCCCGTCTGAGCGGCCTCGACCGCTGCTGTTGACTCACACCCTGGCTTCAGAGCCCGGCATCCGATGCCACGCTGGCGCCGCTCGCAGCAGCCACAGCAGCAGCCGCCGATACGTGCCCGGGCCTGGACAGACGGTGCTGTCGCCCCAATTGAGAAGAAGCTCGCACCATGCTCAGCCGCCTAAAAAGCAGCTGGAATCCTTGACGGACGCCGACATTTCGCGGCTGGCCAAGGAGCCGCTGCACCCGCTGTTCCTGGCCGACTTGGTCAAGTGAGTGGCACGGAGAGCGAGCAGGCAAAGGGCGGAAGCTAACGAGTCATAGGCACGGCTGGCCGCCGCTGAACAAAGAGGCGCTGCTGCAGAGCGCCAACTTTGCGCTGTCGCGCATCCCCGTGCGGCTGGCGCGGCGGCTGCAGGCGCTGCGCAACCTGCCGTACATTGTGGTGTCGAACCAGCATGTGCGGCAGATCTACGGCAACTACCGGCACAGCCTGGAGACGCTGTTGCCGTGGTCGCGGCAGCGCGCGGAGCAGGCGGTGACGACGCTCGAGGAGGAGATTGCCTTTACCGATGTGCTGGCCGAGCTCGTGGCCACGCACCAGAACACGATTCCGATCCTGGCGCAGGGGTTTCTCGAATGCCGCAAGTACATTGCGCCGGCCGACGTGACGGCCTTTTTGGATGAGCACCTGCGCGCGCGCATCGGCACGCGGCTCATTGCCGAGCAGCACATTGCGCTGCACCTGGGCAGCCGGCCGGGGTCTCCGTCGGACCTGGCCGCGTCGGCGCCGCCCCCCTCGTCGTACATTGGCATTATCGACACGCAGCTAAAGCCGGCCCGGACGGTCGACAGCTGCGCCGAGTTTGTGGCCGACATTTGCGAGCTCAAGTACGGCGTGCGGCCGCACTGGCACATTAATGGCGAGCCCGAGACGACCTTTACCTATGTGCCCATGCACCTCGAGTACATTGTGACGGAGCTGCTCAAGAACGCCTTCCGCGCCGTCGTGGAGAACCACCGGCACCACGAGCCGGTCATTATCACCATTGCGCCCGAACAGCCTGCGCAGCGGCCGGCGCCGTCGCCCTGGCAGCCGCCGCACCCGGCCAGCCAGGCGGCCATGCTGCCGCTGGACGACAACGCGCCCGGCGTGACGATCCGCATCCGCGACCGGGGGGGCGGCATCAGCCCCAAGGTACTGCCCAACATTTGGTCTTATTCCTTTACCACGTTTTCCGACACAAACGACGACGACGACGGCATCGTCGGCAACAGCAGTGACGGCAGCAGCGGCGGCGGCGGCGGCAGCGACGGGCTGAGCTTGCTCTCGTCCACCAACCACAACGGAAGCTCCATTGCCGGGCTGGGCTACGGGCTGCCGCTGGGCAGGGCCTATGCGGAATTCTTTGGGGGCGGCATCGCGGTGCAGAGCCTGTACGGCTGGGGCACGGATGTGTACCTCCGTCTCAAGGGAATCGGCAGCATTCAATGAGTTGCCCACGGGAGGCCTGTTTACACAAATGGCTGGCGTTTTTGGATTGGCAAGGCATGGTATCCGGGATGGACACTCCAAGAGGAAATCATATGCAGACGGCTCGGCCTGTGGTCTGGAAGCTTTTTTTTTATATCTTTGCCTCCTGTTTGGCAACTTAAACGGCTAGCTGGCTTTTGCTTTTGTTTGCCGAGCCCAACGACGGTCATTTTGTTTGTACTGCGCCGTTCAACTCGTTTAGTGGAAGCCTAGAGAGAACGCCGTTCAACCGTTTGAGAGAAGCGAAACGGATGGAGATGCGGCATGGAGCATGGCCACACGTCGTTGGATCATGTAAAGTGCAAAGGCAGGCCAGAGCCGCGGCCGTTCTTTGTTTTAGCAACCAGTTTATGCAGGAACAACTGGGACAGAGTTTTTGGATGGCAAGACAAGCGGCTTGAGTGAACACAAGACGAAACAGGCAAAATGGATGCATGGAGGGATACAAAGAGCCGAGAAGAAACAAATTTGCTTGCAAGCTAGACGATGGTCGACGGCTGTTTAACAAAGAAAGACGTAAAAAGATGGATAAAGGCGCACAAACACAAGCACAAACAACAGCACTTGCAAATGGAAACACTCGCCCAAGAGTTCTCCTTCTTTTGGCTCGTTTCATCTTTGTCCGCCAGGCTCGGCAGTGATGGCACCATTGGCTCTTGAGAGATCTACCCATGCAGCCCCATCTTCCCCTGTCTCCGCTGAAGCCAGCCAACCACCAGGCAAACGCCCGATACCGCCCTCCCCTATTTGTAGTGCAGCAGGGGTTCTGATAGTGTGCATTCCGTACACTACATCCCAGACGAACAGGCATTGGCAGAGATCAGCAAAAGGAAGAATGAGCAAGGGCAAGAACAAGGATTGCGGGTGATGTGCGCGGAAAAGTTCGAGTCGGCCAACGGCCTTCCTATTAGGCTCTACGCTGAAGGCTGGAAACGCCGGTAGTCGCAGAAAGACGAACATGCGCAAGACGGCGACAAAGTACACAATCTGCCAAGACAGGAGAAGCGAGGGAGGACAAGCACAGGGGATGCAACATTCTTTTCCGTCCCTTTTGTGGTGACGTGCAGTCATCCGTTCTTTTCTTCTCTGCCCGGGTTCGCCAAGAGTGGAAGACGGGGCGTTTGCGCCTGCGAGTTGCGCCTCGTGAGCTCTCCGGCAGACAAAAGATGGCCTGTCTGTTTGCCAGCTCGTGGAAAAGCTCGTGACAAAGCAGCACACGGCGGCCTCTGTCAAGTGGCTATGCTTACGACCAGCCTCTCGTAGAAATGTGGAGGGAGAAGAGGTACGCTAAAGACACGATATTTATGGTATCTTCTAGTGTAGTGTACACTAGTGTACACCGCCGCTGCCTCGCGCGCTACGCAACGTTGCAGCTAAGCCGACTGGCGCTGCGGTGCCTGGCAATGGAGAAGCTGCATGACAGGGCGTTTTGGCCATTCCAATGGTCTTCTTCCCTGGCTGGCAAGGGATTCTCGCCGTCCAGGCCCAGCAAAGTGAAAATAGGCCAATATGGGTCAAAAAAGGCAACGAAACACCATCGTGGTGGCCTAAAGCGGCCGACACTGGCGACAAGAGCTTGGTGCCGGCCAACCTGGCGAGACTCGGAGGGCAGGCTATGCACTAGGACCTTTTATATTATATGTGATTTATTCCTCATTTACTAATGACCTGTCGTGGCCAGCCTTGCCGTTCAAGTGACTGCAGTCTCGCCAATATTGCCAGAGAGATGGATCTGGCGTACCATTTGAACTGCATCAATAGATCGCGAGATCAGCCGTTTGAAAACATGGAATACAAATTGGAAAGACAAAGGCAACCCCACAAAGTATCCCCTGGACGTTGAAACACGCCAGCAAAAAAGGGAGGCCTCTGCAGGGCCTATCAGAGGGCCGCATTCCAGGCTGACAGCCTCATCCAGGACCCAGCACTCCAGCCCAAGCCGCCACGCCCTCCAATTGGTCTCTGGTACCGTGCTGGAAGATCCACTCGCTGGGTTGCATATGCATAGCCGCACCACCAGTGGTAGCCGCAGTAGGGCGGCACCACCCAAACCCCTGGAAGAAGGGGCCAGGGGGAGTCTTAGTGTACACTACGGAGTACACGTACATACGAATGCTCTTTCCATCTCAGAAACACTGAAAAGAATATTGACGAAAGAAGTGGAGAAAAAAGGCATGCAAGGATGGCCTGCCTTGATCTTTTGGCCTGTCGAGAAAACGCCTGAGAGACTCCCAAACGGAGGCCCACGATGCATTCCACAGCGCGGCCAGGCCAGCTTAGCCCCTGGAAAGACGCCAGAGGTTTCTGGGATGCCCGTGTCTGGACCCGGCCCTCTTGCGTGCTGGTCCAATCGTTGACCCCTTGTCTGTCACGGCTGGCCGTGCGTTTGCGTATTCCCTCGGATCCTCTCCTCCAGGGCCACTACCGGGCGGCTCTCTGCGGCTTGCAACCTTTGCCTGGCCCCGGGCTACACTGCTTTTGCCACATTCCCTTTTTGTCTTTCCTGAAAGGGGGATATAAGACAACGGCACAGGACGTCTTTTTGATCGTTTGGTCCATTCTTTCCTCCATCCATATTCTTTCTTGTGGCTCTTTGACCTCCTTTCACTTTCCTTTCACACTTGCGACCTTTTGGTGTCGACTTCGTTCTTTCAAAGGCTAGATCCTTTTTGTCATTTCTCTTTCGTCCTCGTTTGTCCTTGTCACATTGTCCTTGTTCGTACCCTTGACCCTGCCTGAACACTCCAGAGCCAATCATTTCCATTGCTGCAGCCAACTTTGAGAACGGACATCTTTGAAGCCCAACGCATCTCTGCTTTGTCCCCGGTCTTTTACAAACGGCATTGTTCACGTATGTGTCCCATTGTGCTTTTGAGCGATCTTTTGTCCATGAATTCATCCACAGAAGCATGGGCTGGATGCGTTTGCCGAGCACATAAATACTCCCCAGATGGCTAACTGTTCAGTACAAACTCTACCCACCACTTCTTTTCTCTGCACACTCTTCAGCCCAAGAACACTCCTTATTCAGAATCTTTTACTCGTCTGGAACGATTACAAGTCTTGCTCAACAACTCACATTCCTTTACAAGTCGCAACCAAAACTCACATCAAGTCGCAACTCACATTCCTTACAACCAACACTAGTCAACATGTTCAAGGTATTCGCTGCTGCGCTCCTTGCCTCTGTGGCCCAGGGCCACATGCTCTTGAACTTCCCGGCGCCCTACACGACGCCCAAGTTGCACAACGGCCCTCTGCAGGCAGACGGGTCAGACTTCCCCTGCCAACTGACGTCGGGCGTGACGCTGGCCGGCACGGCCGTCAACACCTTTGCGCTCGGCTCGAGCCAGGAGCTTAACTTTACCGGCCAGGCCGTGCACGGCGGCGGCTCCTGTCAGGTGTCCATCACGTACGACGAGAACCCGACCAAGGACAGCGTGTGGAAGGTCATCCGCTCCATTGAGGGCGGCTGCCCGGCCCGCGGCGAGACGGGCAACATGGGTGACGACTCCACGGCGGCGGACCCGTACACTTACAGCTTCTCCGTGCCCGACAACATCCCGGCCGGCAAGGTCACGCTGGCCTGGACCTGGTTCAACAAGATTGGCAACCGCGAAATGTACATGAACTGCGCGCCCGTTACGCTGACGGGCACGTCTGGTTCCATGTCCAACTTTAACGCCTTGCCAGACATGTTTGTGGCCAACATTGGCAACGGCTGTGGCACCGTCGACAGCACCGACCTGCTCTTCCCGAACCCGGGCGCCGACGTCGTCTCCATGAACGGAGCTACCTCGGCCTTTGCCTCGGCCACCGGCACGGGCTGCCAGGCGGCCGGTGCCGCAGTGGCCACGGCCGCCTCGGTGGCAGCTGCTACTACGGCGGCCGACACGACTACGGCAGCCGCTACTACCACGGCTGCTACTGCAACGGCGGCTGCGACCACCACCGCCTCGGTGGCTCTGGCAGGCGGAGTCTTTGTCACCGTGGCTGAGTCCGAGACGTCCAAGGCAGCGACAACGACCGTTGCCAAGACCACCTCGGCGCCCACCACCTTTGCCACGTCTGCGACCGTGTCTGTGGCCAAGTTCTCCACCGTAGCCACCGTTGCCACGGCCGTCTCCTCGTCCAAGGCCAAGACGAGCACCACCACCGGCGCGGCCGCCGCCACAAGCTCTGCTTCCGGCACTTCCTCCAGCTCCGGCACTACCCAGACGCCCGGGTCGGCCTGCAGCACCGAGGGAGCCTGGAACTGCATCACCACTGGCTTCCAGCGATGCGCCAGCGGCGTCTGGACTGTGGTGATGCCCATGGCAGCTGGCACCGAGTGCACATCGTCGGGCACCACCAGCTTCAACATCAACGCCGTCAGCAGCAAGGCTCGCCGTAGCGGGCACGCCCGCCGCAGCAGCCATGCTCTCCGTAGCAGCCACGCCCGTCGCATTCCCCGGGGGTTCCGTGCTTGAGCGCAATTTCTTTTTCCTTTCTCATTGCTCTGTAAAGGCAGGCCGCTACAGATCCATTAAGGCTTTAAAAGGATATGCATCATTTTGTAACACTACAGGCACCGGGATCTGATTTTTTATTCCATTTTTGCAATGTTTTTTTTGTATCTATGATTGTTTGTGTTTTCTTCACTTCTTTCGCTCATTGTACATATTTTTTGATACCAATACTTCATTGCTTTTCCGACGAGTCATACTCGTTAACAAATAAATCCAAAGGCACTGCCTATTATCTCATTCTCTGTCTTGATGTGATGTGATGTTCATTCACGTACTCTGTTCCATCTTTGTAGTACTGATGGCAATAAAGCCAAATATGGTATAGCGCTTCCCCCAGATCAGCCTTGCTCCGCTCGCATTGGCCCCATCCCTGTGGATCTTCATACACGCTACGCAGCCTTTGATTGGCTTGAAAGCTTTCACGGAAAATCGTTCTTGCGCACTAGCGCCAAAAGTTTTGGCGGGAGCATCCCCCAGGTCCATCGCTCCTGTAGGTCATCGCGTACGTTTGGTCTTGTCGCTCCTTGCAACCACGTCTTCTTTTCCATTCTCATCAACCAATGCCACCAGTTTGGAGCCTCTATTTTATTATACCAAAGACACAAGCTATAGACGACCTTTCCTGGCTTCCTTAATTAATATTAATACATGCAAGACAGCCTCCTCCGCAAGGCAAACCGCTCGATCGCGTCCATCGCTGATTTTCAACCTCTCGCGTTGCGCGCCGACCGTCTACACGACCACACACCCTCCCACGCCTCAACAGCCAGTACCGGAAGCATCTAGAGACGTATCCAAACTAGTCTGCACCAAAGGGAAGCTTCTGGCAGTGCGCAAGACGGCCACGTATGGGGCCTCTGGACGGCACGCGTCCGCGTTCTCCTTGACGAGGCTCTGTTGCTTTCAAGACATTCGTTTGCCTCCGCTGCCTCTGCTGACACCATGGCGTCTGGCAACAGCATAGACGCGGTCTTGAAGCAGCTGGAGTCGGAGGAGCTAGGTATGTGTGATTCGTGCGACGGAGCGGATCGCTCTTTTTCTGGCCACTGCTAATAGCACTCTGCCGGACAGATGCAAAGACAAAGCTCGATGCGGCCACAACGCTGCGCGACTATCTCGACAACTATACGTCGGGCGCGAAATACCCCCAATTTCTCAAGAGGGTGATGCCAATATTGTCTGGCATTCTGCGCGGCCCGCCGAGCTTTCAGAGCTTATCATCACAGCAGGTGAGTTTGTGTTTGCCATGTGGGCAACGACGCCTTTAGCACTGCTTCTTTTTCTGACATGGCTAACACGGCTACCAGAAACTACGAAACTGCGTGCTCGAGATCATCCACCGCTTCCAAACCTATCCCACCCCCTCCGAGCCATTTGAGCAATATGCAGAAAGCACAGTCGACCTCTTATCGACGCTGATTGAAACCGACAACGAAGACAATGCCTGTCTTTGCATCAAGACCATTGGCGACATTTTGCGCCACCAGCCCAAGGTGTGCGGCGGCAAGGCACAGGCCTTTATCCAGCTGATCCAGCGGCTTTTCAACGAAACCGAGAACATTATCAAGGAGCAGCTGGACAACGAGCCCTCGTCCGCCAGTGCTTCGGGCAACGCCAACGGCAGCGGCGGCGGCCCTTCGACGCCGGGTGGCCCACAGACGGCATCGGCATCCTTTGCACCGCACCAGCCAGGCTCGCCTGGCGCGCTCGAGGTGGACCGGCCGCTGCTCAAGGGCACGCAGTCGTTCAAGGTCATGGCCGAATGCCCCATCATTGTGGTGTCGATTTTCCAGGTGTACCGTAGCGCGATCCATCAGAACATCAACTCGTTTATGCCGCAGATCAAGTTGATGCTGCAGGTGGTGCCCGAGGCGCAGCATCAGGCGCACCTGGAGGCGCAGAAGCGCGGCGCCTACTTTTACGGCATGAGCCCCAAGATCAAGAACAAGGCCAGCTACGGCGACTATATCACGCTGCAGATCAAGATGATGAGTTTCTTGGCCTACGCACTGCAAAAACACCAGCAGCAGCTGGAGGACTTTTTGCAGTTTCTGCCCAAAATCATTATTCGCATGCTGCGCGACTGTCCCAAGGAAAAGGCGGCAGCGCGAAAGGAGCTGATCGTCGCCATTCGGCACATTGTTAACTTCAATTACCGACGCATCTTTGTGGGCGTACTTGAGGATCTGCTGGACGAGCGCACGCTCATGGGCGACGGCCTGACGGTGCACGAGACGATGCGGCCGCTGGCCTTTAGCATGCTGGCCGACCTCATCCACCACGTGCGCGAGCATCTGCGGCCGCCCGTGATCCGCAAGACGGTGGCCATTTACACAAAGAACCTGGTGGCCGACTTCCCGGGCACGAGCTTCCAGATTATGAGCGCGCGGCTGCTGCTGACCATGTCCGAGTGCATCTCCAAGATGCCAGACAAGGCCGAGGCGCGGTACCACTTGGTGACCATTTTAAACGCCATCGCCGACAAGTTTGCCATGATGAATCACGAGTACGACAACGCGGTGCGCGTATCGAGCGAGTTTAAGCGACAACAAAAGAAGCTCAAGGACAAGGCCGAAGCGTCGCCCGTGGTGCTGGGCGTCCCCTCGCTGGCAGAGACGCTGCTGGCCGACTTGGAGACGCGGCCGGAGTGGGACAAGGTCGGCATCTTCACGGCGGCGATGCCGATCAAGCTGACCAACAACCGCGAGCACGGCCTGGACCCCGTGTCCGAGAACAAGTTCCTTTTCCGCACGCTGATGACGGACCTCAAGAATGCCGTGTACCAGCTGCGGGCGTGCTCAGTGCGGCCGCTCATCGACCCAGGCATTGCGCCGTCGGGCTGGGGCGAATCGGCGTGCGGCTTCAACGCGGAGGAGACCAAGGTGATGGTCAAGCTGTTCCGCGAGGGTGCGCGGGTGTTCCGCTACTACGAGGAGGTCGATAGGTCGCCGGCAGACCAGAGCACGATTGAGCACATAGCTAACTACTACATGGTGTCGAGCGGTAAGGAGGAGAAGGAACTGCTCGAGACCTTTGCCACCGTGTTCCACGTCATTGAGCCGGCGACCTTTAACGAGATCTTCGAGCAGGAGGTGCCGCACCTGTTTGAGATGACATTGGAGCACCCGGCGCTGCTGCATATCCCGCAGTACTTTCTGGCGAGCGAGGTGACGTCGCCCAACTTTTGCGGCATGCTGCTGCGCTTCCTGATGGAGCACATTGAGGACGTGGGGCTGGCCGACTTGAAAAAGGCATCGGTGCTGCTGCGCATGTTCAAACTGGCCTTTATGGCGGTGACGCTGTTCGCGGCCCAAAACGAGCAGATCCTGTTGCCGTACGTGGTCGACATTGTCAGCAAATCGGTGGAGCTGTCGACACACGCCGAGGAGCCTATGAATTACTTTTTGCTGCTGCGGTCGCTCTTCCGCAGCATTGGCGGCGGCAAGTTTGAGCACCTGTACAAGCAGATTTTGCCGCTGCTGGAGATGTTGCTCGACGTGCTCAACAACCTGCTGCTGTCGGCGCGCAAGCCTACGGAGCGCGACCTGTACGTGGAGCTGTGTCTGACGGTGCCGGCGCGACTGAGCAATCTACTGCCGCACCTCAACTTTTTGATGCGGCCGCTGGTGGCCGCGTTGCGTGGCAGCTCGGACATGATCGGCCAGGGCCTGCGAACGCTAGAGCTGTGCGTCGACAACCTGACGGCCGAGTATCTGGACCCGCTTATGGCACCGGTGCTGGACGAGCTGATGCCGGCCCTCTACGACCAGCTGTGGCCGCACCCGTACAGCCACTTCCACGCGCACACGGCGATGCGCATCCTGGGCAAGCTGGGCGGGCGCAACCGCAAGCACATGACAGACCACCTGCCGTTGACATTTAAGCAGTACATTGACGACACGCCGAGTTTTGATGTGCGCCTGGTGGGATCGAAGCGCGACCGGCCGTTCAGCGCCGACCTGGGACTGGAGCTGGCCCTGCAAAAGATTATGGAGGTGTCGACCGGTAAGGCGGCCAAGGGGGGCCCCGTGTTGAAGCAGGCGGACGCGTACTACAAGAAGCAGGCGCTGCAGCTGATCAAGGCGCAAATCAAGATCCGCATCGGCTACGACAACCTGCCCGACGACGTGGCGCGCATTGTGCGGCTGCAGGCAGAGGACCTGCTGGCGCAAAAGCTGGACGTGGACCTGGGCGTGTTCGAGACGAGCCACCGCGAGCGTTCGGTGGCCAAGAAGCGGGAGCAGGAGCTGATGCTGACGCGGCTGCTCAAGGGCCTGTTGTTTGCCCAGTGCATCCCGGAGCTCAAGGACGAGGCGGCGACCTTTTTGGACAATATCTGCCGACACTTTGTGGTGCTGGACGTGGGCCGCACGCTGGTGCACGAAAAAAAGGCGAACACTAAGTTCAACGCGACGACGGGCGAAGGTCCGCTGGTGCTGGACCCGCACCTGCTGGCAGACGCGCTGCTGGAGTCGCTGGCGTCGATGGAGCCAGAGGTGCGCGAGGCGGCGCAACGGGCGATTGGCGTCATGTTTGAGACGGCGGCCACCATTTTCGGCTCCGAGCGCGACGTGCACGTGCTGCAGTGCTTCCACCACCTGGCGGCGACCTTTAACCACGGCTGCTACGTCGAAGAGTGGTTCCTCAAGACGGGCGCGTGCCTCGGCATCCAGACGCTGCTGACCAAGGTCGACCTGGGCGACGCGTGGGTCGGCACCATGCAGCTAGACTTTATCCGGGCGCTGCTCTTTGTGGTCAAGGACATGCCGCCCGACCTGCCGGACACGACGCGGCGGTTGGCGCAGACAACGCTGGAGATTTTGCTGCGGCGCGTGACCAAGGGCATGACCAAGGCGGATGTGCTGCCGTCGGCCGGGGCGGCGGCAGAGGACCGGGAGGGCGGCCCCGACACGGCGGCGGCGGCGGCACGGCGACGCTTGTCGCACACATGTCTGCTGATCGCCATGGAGCTGCCGCACATGAACAAGCATGTGCGCAACACGGCCAAGCAGTCGCTGGAGCAGATTGCCAAGGCGATTGGCGCAGAGATTTGGGAGATTATCGAGCCGTTCAAAGAGCGGCTGCTGTCGCCGCTGTTCCAGAAACCGCTGCGGGCGCTGCCATTTGCCATTCAGATCGGCTACATTGACGCCATGACGTACTTTATGACGCTCAAGTCGGACCTGGTGACGATTGATGACAATGTCAACCGGCTGCTGACAGAGTCGCTGGCGCTGGCAGACGCGAGCGACGAGTCGCTGGCCGGCAAGTCGGCCGAGTTCCGCACGCACAACTATATTGTGGACCTGCGCGTGGCGTGCATTCGCATCCTGAGCGCGGCCATGGGCTTTGACGACTTTCAAAAGGGCCAGGGCAACGGCACGCGGTCCAAGATTGTGTCTGTCTTTTTCAAGTGCCTGTACGAGGACTCGAAGCCGACGATTGAGGCAGCCAATGAAGCGCTGCGGCGCGTGCTGCTGTACACAAACAAGCTGCCCAAGGACCTGCTGCAGTCCTGTCTGCGGCCCATCCTGGGCAGCCTGCAGGACGCCAAGAAGCTGACGGCGTCGGGTCTCGACAGCCTGGCGACGCTGCTCAAGCTGCTGACCAACTACTTCAAGGTGGAGATTGCGACGCGGCTGCTGGACCACGTGGGCAAGCTGCTGGAGCCGATGCTGATCCAGCAAATGTCGTTTAGCCTGTTTGACCACAACCCGCTGATGCGCATCATTGTGGGCGTGTTCAACGTGTTCCACCTGCTGCCGGACGCGTCGCGGATGTACAAGGAGCGCATCATTGAGACGGCGCTGGACCTGGAGGCGAAGCTGCGGCGCACGCACCACAGCCCGTTGCGACGGCCCGTGTACAAGTACATGAACCGGTACGCGGCCGACGTGGCGGGCTTCTTGTTTTTACGCGTGGAGACGGCGCGCTACGGCCGGTTCCTGGCGCAGGCGCTGCTGGACCCGGACAGCCAGGCGCTGCGGGAGCACTGCAACGCGCACGGCACAGCGCTGATCGAGGCGTGCGAGGCGGCCATGGCGGCCGACAAGGACACGCAGGCCATGGCCATGATCAACACGATTCACGTCTTTTACGCGCTGGCGGTGCGGTCGACGGCGGCAGAGGGGGGGGCGCCGGCGTGGATGCGCAACGACACCAAGGCGCTGGCGGCCCTGCAAAAATTTAGCAAGGCGCTGGAGGCGCAGCTGCAGGCTAACACGCTGCCGCCGGAGCAGCAGCTGGCGGCGCACCAGGCGACGGAGCAGGTCATGGCCATTGTGACAAAGTACATGGAGTACCACGTGGACGACAGCCAGGTGCTGTTTGGCGTGGTGGACAGCGTGACGCGAGGTGACCTGCGCAAGACGCCGGAGCTGGTGCGGTACCTCTACGAGCACATTGTGTGCAACGAGTCGGTGGCGTTTGCCAAGGCGCTGGTGCTGCAGTGTCTCGAGGTGTACGCGACGAAGAAGGCGTCGCACCGAGCCAAGTCGTTTCTGCTGCACTATGTGGTGAACCCGTTGGTGGCCATGGACGTGATGCGGCACTGGGAGGCGCGGGCCAAGGGGGACGCGGCCAAGGGACCGGCGGCGTCGCCGCTGCTGGCGGACCGGCAGATTATCGAGTCGATCAGCGCCAAGGTCTGGAAGGCGAACCTGGTGGACAATGCCGACGACGTGCAGGCGGGCGGTGTGGACTATACGCGCATGGAGGTGATGCAGCTGACGGCGATGCTGGTCAAGTATCACCACGTGCTCCTGCAGGACCTGCGCAAGGACATTATCAAGTTTGGCTGGACCTACATTCGCAACGAGGACACGCTCAACAAGCACGCGGCCTATGTGGTGATTGGCTACTTTATCGCGCACTACGAGACGCCCGGCAAGATCATTTCGCAGGTCTACTACTCGCTGCTCAAGGCGAACCAGGCCGAGGGCCGCGCGCTGGTCAACCAGGCGCTCGAGCTGATTGTGCCGGTGCTGCCGAGACGGTTTGGCGCGCACGACCGCAACGCCATGTGGGCAGTGGCGCCGCGGCGCATCCTGGCCGAGGAGAGCCACAATGTGCAGCAGACGAGCATCATTTTTCAGTTTTTGGTGCGGCACCCGGACCTGTTTTACGAATCGCGCGACAAGTTTGTCATGCTCATCATCATGTCGCTGGGGCGGCTGGCGAACCCGGCCAACGCGTCGAGCGAGAGCAAGCGGCTGGTGCTGAGCCTCATGTGGCTGATTTGGCAGTGGGAGTCGCGGCGCGTCGACGGCAAGCTCATTGAGGAGTCGGGCGGCGCAACGCCTGCAACGGCGCGAGGGCTGTCAGAATCCCCGCTGTCACGGAAGCGGAAGTTAGAGGGCGGCGAGGCGGCGGCGGCGGCGGTGGCCAAGCCAGAGTACCAGGTGCCCATGGTGGGCCGGCAAAAGCTGCTGCGCTACCTAATGGAGTTTATTGCGCGGCTGTTTGAAAAGTACGAGCTGCCGTCGGCGCGGCCCAAGGACGACCCGCTGGCGGAGACAAACAAGCAGCCGTACCCGTGGAGCGACATTTGCAAGCGGGCCATGACGCTGCTGGTGCACCTCTTGCAACCGCGGATCTGGGGCGTGGCGGCCATGGACCTGTTCCAGCTAAACATGGTGGAGGGCGTGCTGACGTGCAACGTGGCGATGCAGGTGCTGCTGGCCGAGAACGCGGGCGACAAGGACGGGGCGAGCGAGGAGCGGTCCATGACGGGCATTATAAACGTGCTGCAGGTGGTGCGGGTGGTGCTCAACTTTCAGACAGACGAGTGGATCACGAACAATATCGACAAGCTGCAAAAGATTCTCGAGCTGCCGCTCAAGTCGAGCCACCCGGAAGTGCAGGACTGCCTGCACCTGGTGGCGGCCGACTTTGGCGAGCCATACGGCGTGCTCCGGTCGGTGGTGGGACGCATTCTCGAGACCATCCCAGAGGACGTGCAAATGGAGGACGCGGACGCAGAGGGCGACGTGGAAACGCAGCAGCCGTCCGAGTTTGTCACGTTTCTGTCCAACATTGCGACGGAGACGCTGAGCGCCGGCAACTACATGGCGGGCATGAACATTTTGTGGACGCTGTCGGCGCGGCGGCCGAGCGTGGTGGATGGCCATGTGACGGCGATGCTCAAGGCGCTGCAGACGAAACTGGGCCGCGAGCACCTGGCGCATTACACGGCGCTGGCGACGCGGGCGACGCACCCGCACTCACGAGCAGCAGCAGCAGCCGCAGCGGCGGCGGCGGCGGCGGCGGCGGCGAGCCAGGCGGACGCCAACGGCAACGGCATGGTGGTGGAGATGACGGCATACCAGTTGGAGCTGCAGACGGGCCTAATCATCAAGGCGATCGAGGTGCTGGCGAAGCGGATCGAGACGCTGGGCGACAACCGGCGACCGTTTTTGAGCGTGCTGGCGAACCTGGTGGAAAAGTCGCAGCACATTGGCCTCTGCAGCACGATCCTGGACATGGTGGAGGGCTGGGTGTTCAAGTCGGAGGGCACGTGGCCAACGCTAAAGGAAAAGACGGCGGTGCTGCACAAGATGCTCGTGTTTGAGCACCGGCAGGACCTGACGATGCTGCACAAGTTTCTGGACCTGGTGCTGCGCATCTACGAGGACAGCAAGATTGCGCGCAGCGAGTTCACCGTGCGACTAGAACAGGCCTTTCTCATTGGCACGCGGGCGCTGGACGTGGACACGCGCAACCGATTCCTGGCCGTGTTTGACCGCAGCCTGGCGAAACCGGCGAGCGACCGACTGGCGTTTGTGGTGATGGACCAGAACTGGGACAATTTGTCAGACTCGTTTTGGCTGGCACAGGCGTCGCACCTGCTGCTGGGCTCGGTCGAGATGAACGCGGCGGCGCAGCTGGACGGGGCAGACATGCGGGTGCAGACGCTGTCGCAGCTGTGCGGACTGTACGGGCGCGACGGACGCGAGCCGGCGCTGATGGTGGACGAGCGCTACGAGGCGCTCATGGGCGGACTGCGGCGGCACATGGCGAGCCTGGCAGACGTGCGGGTGCGCGACCTGCTGGAGCCGTTGGCGCAGTTGCAGCACACGGACGCGGCGACGGCGCAGGAGGTGTGGGTGATGCTGTTCCCGCTGTGCTGGGCGGCGACGCTGCGCGAAGACCGGCCGGAGCTGGAGCGCGGGCTGGCGTGTCTGCTGACCAAGGAGCACCACAACCGGCAAATGGACAAGCGGCCCAACGTGGTGCAGGCGCTGTTGATGGGAGCGGCGCGGGCGTGGCCGGACTGCAAGCTACCGCCGCATGTGCTGAAGCACCTGGCACGCACCTTTGACGCCTGGTACATTGCGCTGACGCAGCTGGAGCGGCTGGCCATGGCCGGGGGGGGAGGCGGGGGGCCGGGGGGGCCAGGCGGCGCAGGGGGGGCGGCAGCGGTGGACGGCGGCTCGGCCAACGTGCGCGAGAGCAACCTGGACGCGCTGGTGGAGCTGTACGCAGACCTGAAAGAGGAGGACCTGTTTTACGGCACATGGCGGCGGCGGTGCCAGTTTCTGGAGACCAACTCGGCGCTGTCGTACGAGCAGAACGGCATGTGGGAAAAGGCGCAGCGCATGTACGAGACGGCGCAGGTCAAGGCGCGTATGGGCGTGATCCCGTTTTCGGAGGGCGAGTACATGCTGTGGGAGGACCACTGGGTGATTTGCGCGCAAAAGCTGCAGCAATGGGACATTCTGCAAGACTTTGCCAAGCACGAGAACTACCAAGACCTGCTGCTAGAGTGCGCGTGGCGCAACTTTGACATGTGGCAGGAACAGACGAGCCGAGACCAGCTGGACGGGCTGATCAAGGGCGTCATGGACGCGCCGACGCCGCGACGGGCCTTTTTCCAGGCGTTTATGGGCCTACTGCGCTTCCACCACCAGCAAGACGCCATCCAAGACTTTAACCGGGTGACGGACGAGGCCATTCAGCTGTCGATCCGCAAATGGCACCAGCTGCCGCGACAGCTGACCAACGCGCACATTCCGCTGATGCAAAACTTTCAGCTCATGGTCGAGGTGCACGATGCTAGTGTCATTTGCAACAGTCTGGCCACGACCGTGTTGGCCAACCTGGACGCCAAGTCGACCGAGCTTAAGCTGCTCCTGGGCTCGTGGCGCGACCGGCTGCCCAACATGTGGGACGACATTCTGGCCTGGCAGGACTTGGTGACATGGCGGCAGCACATTTTCAACCTGATTAACAGCACCTACCTGAACCTGCTGCAGCCGCAGGGGGGCGGCAACGGCAGCGGCACGGGCGGCGCCAATGGCAGCGGCAACGGCGGCGGCGCGGCGGCGGCCGGCGGCTCGTCCTTTGCCTACCGCGGCTACCACGAGACGGCCTGGATCATCAACCGGTTTGCCCACGTGGCGCGCAAGCACGATCTGCCCGAGGTGTGCATCAACCAGCTGGGCCGCATCTACACGCTGCCCAACATTGAGATCCAAGAAGCCTTTTTGAAGCTGCGCGAGCAGGCCAAGTGTCACTTTCAGAACCCCGACGAGCTGACCAATGGCTTGGACGTGATCAACAATACCAACCTCAACTACTTTAGCGCGCCGCAAAAAGCCGAGTTTTACACGCTCAAGGGCATGTTTTTGGAGCGGCTGAAGCAAAAAGACGAGGCCAACACGGCCTTTGGCATGGCGCTCTACTATGACGTGACGACGCCCAAGGCCTGGGCCGAATGGGGCTTTTTCAACGACCGCAAGTTCCAGGCGGAGTCGGCCAATTTCACGGCGGCCAAGCAGGCGCTGACCTGCTACCTGCAAGCGGCCGCGAGTTACAAGAACGCCAAGGCGCGCAAGCTGATTGCGCGCATCCTGTGGCTACTGAGCCTCGACGACGCTGCCGGCACCATTGCCTCGGGTTTTGACGATTTCAAGGGCGAAATGGCCACGTGGTACTGGATCACTTTTATCCCGCAGCTGCTGGCCGGCCTGAGCCACAAGGAGGCGCCCAAGATGCACGAGATTCTGCTGCAGATTGCCAAGACGTACCCGCAGGCGCTCTACTTTGTGTTGCGCACGAGCCGCGACGACATGTTGACGGTCAAGAAGAACCAAGAGGCGCGGGAGTTGAAGCAGCAGCAAATGTTGGCGGCGGCGGCGGCAGCAAAGCAGCAGCAGCAGCAGGCGCAGGCGCAACAGCAACAGCAGCAGCAGCAGCAGGCGCAGGCGCAACAACAACAACAGCAGCCGCAGCAACAACAGGCCGCCGGATCGCCAACCGGGGCCACGGCTTCTCCGGCCGCGCCGGCCATCAAGACCGAGGACGCCACGCCGGCTCAAGCGGCCAAGAATGACTCGGCCGAGGCGACGCCGGCCACAGCCACAGCCACAGGCACGTCGGCGCCAGCGACACCGGCCGGCAAGGCTGCGAGCCCCGTTATAAAGACTAAGGAGCCGACGGAGGCCAGCCTCACCGAGACGAAGCCGCATCCGCAGCAGCAGCAGCAGCCGCAGCCACAACAGCAGCAGCAGCCGCCGCAGCAGCCACAACAGCAGCAGCCACAGCAGCCGCAACAGCAGCTGCAACCGCTGCAACAATTGCAGCAACAACAGCAACAACAACTGCAGCAACAGCAGCAGCAGCAACAACAGCAGCAACAGCAACAGCCAAAGCGCCACCCCTGGGACTACATGGAAGGCATCCTGGTGGTGCTAAAGTCTTCGTTCCCCCTATTGGCGCTGTCAATGGAAACCATCATTGACCAGATCCAGAAACATCTCAAGTGCCCGCCCGACGAGGACGCGTACCGGCTGATTGTAGCCCTGCTCAACGACGCCATGTCCTACATCAGCCGGTCGCCGGCGTCGTACAGCCGCGAGGTGAAGCTGCCGGCAGCGACGGAGTCGAATATCACGCGCTTCGCCGAGACGGTGCTGCCGACACACATCCGGCCCATGTTTGAGGAGGAGTTTGTCAAGGTGCGGCCGACCATGTACGAGTACATTCAGAATTTGCGGCAATGGCGCAACAAGTTTGAGGACAAGCTGGACCGACGGCCGGGCCAGATGCCGCTGGAGCAGCTGTCGCCGCACCTGTGCGAGCTGCGCTACCTAAAGCTAGACGACATTGAGATCCCGGGCCAGTACCTGCAGCTCAAGGACAAGAACTCGGACTTTATCCGCATTGACCGTTTCCTGCCGCAGGTCGAGCTGGTGCGCACCGTCGGCGTGTCCCATCGGCGCATCCGCATCCGCGGCCACGATGGCAGCATCCATCCATTTGCCGTGCAGCAGCCGACGGCGCGCAACTGTCGCCGCGAAGAGCGGGCGCTCCAGTTGTTTCGTCACCTGAACCAGCGCCTGAGCCATAAAAAGGAGAGCCGCCGCCGCGATTTGCAGTTTACGCTGCCGCTGGTCGTGCCTGTAGCCCAGCATATCCGCCTGGTGCAGGACGACCCGTCGTACGTGTCCATGCAGACCATTTACGAGGAGCACTGTCGCGAGAACCGATTTTCCAAGGACGACGCCGCGATATTTACCATGGAGAAGCTGGCGGAGCTGGCAGATTCAAAAGGAGTGAGTTTGCGCTACTTTCCCGTTGCCTTTTTCCGCTACCTTTCTTCCCACGCTATCTTTTTTTTTCTTTTTCTTTTTTTTTCTTTTTCTTTTTTTTCTTTTTCTTTTTTTTCTTTCTTCTTTCTTCTTTCTTCTTTCTTCTTTCTTCTTTCTTCTTTCTTCTTTCTTCTTTCTTCTTTCTTCTTTCTTCTTTCTTCTTTCTTCTTTCTTCTTTCTTCTTT